>JARPMR010000015.1:25216604-25525131 GCA_029955525.1 Oeneis ivallda
GCCGCGAGCGCGGGCTGGGGAACAGCTCGGCCGTGTACCACGTAACAGCGGCTTCGGGGCATCGACTTCGGTAGCTGCTTACCACATAGCGGCGTCTGTGGCGCTAGGATGGCGCCTATCCTGCCGCAGGTGGAGCACGGCAGCCAGCAAGCCTCTGCCCGCGCGCGCGTGGGAACAGCTCGGCCGTGTACACGTACAGCGCGTTCGGGGCATCGCTTCGGTAGCTGCTTACCAATAGCGGCGTCTGTGGCGCTAGGATGGCGCCTATCCTGCCGCAGGTGGAGCAGGCAGCCAGCAACCCTCTGCCGCGCGCGCGTGGGGAACAGCTCGGCCGTGTACACGTACAGCGCGTTCGGGGCATCGCTTCGGTAGCTGCTTACCAATAGCGGCGTCTGTGGCGCTAGGATGGCGCCTATCCTGCCGCAGGTGGAGCAGGCAGCCAGCAGCCTCTGCCGCGCGCGCGTGGGGAACAGCTCGGCCGTGTACACGTACAGCGCGTTCCGGGGCATCGCTTCGGTAGCTGCTTACCAATAGCGGCGTCTGTGGCGCTAGGATGCGCCTATCCTGCCGCAGGTGGAGCAGGCAGCCAGCAGCCTCTGCCGCGCGCGCGTGGGGAACAGCTCGGCCGTGTACACGTACAGCGCGTTCGGGCATCGCTTCGGTAGCTGCTTACCAATAGCGGCGTCTGTGGCGCTAGGATGGCGCCTATCCTGCCGCAGGTGGAGCAGGCAGCCAGCAGCCTCTGCCGCGCGCGCGTGGGGAACAGCTCGGCGTGTACACGTACAGCGCATTCGGGGCATCGCTTCGGTAGCTGCTTACCAATAGCGGCGTCTGTGGCGCTAGGATGGCGCCTATCCTGCCGCAGGTGGAGCAGGCAGCCAGCAGCCTCTGCCGCGCGCGCGTGGGGAACAGCTCGGCCGTGTACAGCTACAGCGCGTTCGGGCATCGCTTCGGTAGCTGCTTACCAATAGCGGCGTCTGTGGCGCTAGGATGGCGCCTATCCTGCCGCAGGTGGAGCAGGCAGCCAGCAGCCTCTGCCGCGCGCGCGTGGGGAACAGCTCGGCCGTGTACACGTACAGCGCGTTCGGGGCATCGCTTCGGTAGCTGCTTACCAATAGCGGCGTCTGTGGCGCTAGGATGGCGCCTATCCTGCCGCAGGTGGAGCAGGCAGCCAGCAGCCTCTGCCGCGCGCGCGTGGGGAACAGCTCGGCCGTGTACACGTACAGCGCGTTCCGGGCATCGCTTCGGTAGCTGCTTACCAATAGCGGCGTCTGTGGCGCTAGGATGGCGCCTATCCTGCCGCAGGTGGAGCAGGCAGCCAGCAGCCTCTGCCGCGCGCGCGTGGGGAACAGCTCGGCCGTGTACACGTACAGCGCGTTCCGGGCATCGCTTCGGTAGCTGCTTACCAATAGCGGCGTCTGTGGCGCTAGGATGGCGCCTATCCTGCCGCAGGTGGAGCAGGCAGCCAGCAGCCTCTGCCGCGCGCGCGTGGGGAACAGCTCGGCGTGTACACGTACAGCGCGTTCGGGGCATCGCTTCGGTAGCTGCTTACCAATAGCGGCGTCTGTGGCGCTAGGATGGCGCCTATCCTGCCGCAGGTGGAGCAGGCAGCCAGCAGCCTCTGCCGCGCGCGCGTGGGGAACAGCTCGGCCGTGTACACGTACAGCGCGTTCCGGGCATCGCTTCGGTAGCTGCTTACCAATAGCGGCGTCTGTGGCGCTAGGATGGCGCCTATCCTGCCGCAGGTGGAGCAGGCAGCCAGCAGCCTCTGCCGCGCGCGCGTGGGGAACAGCTCGGCCGTGTACACGTACAGCGCGTTCGGGGCATCGCTTCGGTAGCTGCTTACCAATAGCGGCGTCTGTGGCGCTAGGATGGCGCCTATCCTGCCGCAGGTGGAGCAGGCAGCAGCAGCCTCTGCCGCGCGCGCGTGGGGAACAGCTCGGCCGTGTACACGTACAGCGCGTTCCGGGGCATCGCTTCGGTAGCTGCTTACCAATAGCGGCGTCTGTGGCGCTAGGATGGCGCCTATCCTGCCGCAGGTGGAGCAGGCAGCCAGCAGCCTCTGCCGCGCGCGCGTGGGGAACAGCTCGGCCGTGTACACGTACAGCGCGTTCGGGGCATCGCTTCGGTAGCTGCTTACCAATAGCGGCGTCTGTGGCGCTAGGATGGCGCCTATCCTGCCGCAGGTGGAGCAGGCAGCCAGCAGCCTCTGCCGCGCGCGCGTGGGGAACAGCTCGGCCGTGTACACGTACAGCGCGTTCGGGGCATCGCTTCGGTAGCTGCGTTACCAATAGCGGCGTCTGTGGCGCTAGGATGGCGCCTATCCTGCCGCAGGTGGAGCAGGCAGCCAGCAGCCTCTGCCGCGCGCGCGTGGGGAACAGCTCGGCCGTGTACACGTACAGCGCGTTCGGGGCATCGCTTCGGTAGCTGCTTACCAATAGCGGCGTCTGTGGCGCTAGGATGGCGCCTATCCTGCCGCAGGTGGAGCAGGCAGCCAGCAGCCTCTGCCCGCGCGCGCGTGGGGAACAGCTCGGCCGTGTACACGTACAGCGCGTTCGGGCATCGCTTCGGTAGCTGCTTACCAATAGCGGCGTCTGTGGCGCTAGGATGGCGCCTATCCTGCCGCAGGTGGAGCAGGCAGCCAGCAGCCTCGCCGCGCGCGCGTGGGGAACAGCTCGGCCGTGTACACGTACAGCGCGTTCGGGGCATCGCTTCGGTAGCTGCTTACCAATAGCGGCGTCTGTGGCGCTAGGATGGCGCCTATCCTGCCGCAAGTGGAGCAGGCAGCCAGCAGCCTCTGCCGCGCGCGCGTGGGGAACAGCTCGGCCGTGTACACGTACAGCGCGTTCGGGGCATCGCTTCGGTAGCTGCTTACCAATAGCGGCGTCTGTGGCGCTAGGATGGCGCCTATCCTGCCGCAGGTGGAGCAGGCAGCCAGCAGCCTCTGCCGCGCGCGCGTGGGGAACAGCTCGGCCGTGTACACGTACAGCGCGTTCGGGCATCGCTTCGGGTAGCTGCTTACCAATAGCGGCGTCTGTGGCGCTAGGATGGCGCCTATCCTGCCGCAGGTGGAGCAGGCAGCCAGCAGCCTCTGCCGCGCGCGCGTGGGGAACAGCTCGGCCGTGTACACGTACAGCGCGTTCCGGGCATTCGCTTCGGTAGCTGCTTACCAATAGCGGCGTCTGTGGCGCTAGGATGGCGCCTATCCTGCCGCAGGTGGAGCAGGCAGCCAGCAGCCTCTGCCCGCGCGCGCTGGGGAACAGCTCGGCCGTGTACACGTACAGCGCGTTCGGGGCATCGCTTCGGTAGCTGCTTACCAATAGCGGCGTCTGTGGCGCTAGGATGGCGCCTATCCTGCCGCAGGTGGAGCAGGCAGCCAGCAGCCTCTGCCGCGCGCGCGTGGGGAACAGCTCGGCCGTGTACACGTACAGCGCGTTCGGGGCATCGCTTCGGTAGCTGCTTACCAATAGCGGCGTCTGTGGCGCTAGGATGGCGCCTATCCTGCCGCAGGTGGAGCAGGCAGCCAGCAGCCTCTGCCGCGCGCGCGTGGGGAACAGCTCGGCCGTGTACACGTACAGCGCGTTCGGGGCATCGCTTCGGTAGCTGCTTACCAATAGCGGCGTCTGTGGCGCTAGGATGGCGCCTATCCTGCCGCAGGTGGAGCAGGCAGCCAGCAGCCTCTGCGCGCGCGCGTGGGGAACAGCTCGGCCGTGTACACGTACAGCGCGTTCGGGGCATCGCTTCGGTAGCTGCTTACCAATAGCGGCGTCTGTGGCGCTAGGATGGCGCCTATCCTGCCGCAGGTGGAGCAGGCAGCCAGCAGCCTCTGCCGCGCGCGCGTGGGGAACAGCTCGGCCGTGTACACGTACAGCGCGTTCGGGGCATCGCTTCGGTAGCTGCTTACCAATAGCGGCGTCTGTGGCGCTAGGATGGCGCCTATCCTGCCGCAGGTGGAGCAGGCAGCCAGCAGCCTCTGCCGCGCGCGCGTGGGGAACAGCTCGGCCGTGTACACGTACAGCGCGTTCCGGGCATCGCTTCGGTAGCTGCTTACCAATAGCGGCGTCTGTGGCACTAGGATGGCGCCTATCCTGCCGCAGGTGGAGCATGCAGCCAGCAGCCCTCTGCCGCGCGCGCGTGGGGAATAGCTCGGCCGTGTACACGTACAGCGCGTTCGGGGCATCGCTTCGGTAGCTGCTTACCAATAGCGGCGTCTGTGGCGCTAGGATGGCGCCTATCCTGCCGCAGGTGAGCAGGCAGCCAGCAGCCTCTGCCGCGGCGCGCGTGGGGAACAGCTCGGCCGTGTACACTTACAGCGCGTTCGGGGCATCGCTTCGGTAGCTGCTTACCAATAGCGGCGTCTGTGGCGCTAGGATGGCGCCTATCCTGCCGCAGGTGGAGCAGGCAGCCAGCAGCCTCTGCCGCGCGCGCGTGGGGAACAGCTCGGCCGTGTACACGTACAGCGCGTTCGGGGCATCGCTTCGGTAAGCTGCTTACCAATAGCGGCGTCTGTGGCGCTAGGATGGCGCCTATCCTGCCGCAGGTGGAGCAGGCAGCCAGCAGCCTCTGCCGCGCGCGCGTGGGGAACAGCTCGGCCGTGTACACGTACAGCGCGTTCGGGGCATCGCTTCGGTAGCTGCTTACCAATAGCGGCGTCTGTGGCGCTAGGATGGCGCCTATCCTGCCGCAGGTGGAGCAGGCAGCCAGCAGCCTCTGCCGCGCGCGCGTGGGGAACAGCTCGGCCGTGTACACGTACAGCGCGTTCAGGGCCATGGTCGCGCCCATCTTTCCCGCGAGGAACAGCGCTGTGCCGATTCCGCTTTCAGCTGTAATAAAGACATAATTGAACTGGATTAGTCTCGACCTGTCTCTAATCTAGAAACTTGTGGTCGAACTCAATATAATAGAGAAATCAATTGAGTCAAACTCCGCTGACAGGGGCCTCCATGTCAATTAAGCCATTGGCCTCAATTAAGAATGCGAGGGGATCATACTGAAAATAAGGAATACTTGGGTCATCCAATGGGAATTGGAAACACAGCATTTTGGACACGCCAAATATTGCTTGTTGGATGAAGAGACCAAAAGCCTGCTGGCCTTAAATTTAAGACTAAGATCCTCTTCCTCCTCCCCTGTGTTAGGCCAGGGCCACCGCCTTCAGCAATTTGGGAGTGACAGAATGAGAGGAAGGTGACATAGAATACTAACGGTCGGGTAGGCAAGGGATGGCAATGAGCGCGACGGCCGTCAGCAGGAAGGCGGCCGTCAGCAGCGGGCGCCGCCCCACGCGGTCCATCAGCAGCGTGTTGAGCAGCAGCGCGGGCAGCTCGGCGGCAGCCAGCAGCGCGTAGTTGGCGTGCGCCGAGCCGGCCAGCGCGTGCGCGCGCACGGCCAGCCCGTAGAACGAGAGGGAGGTGACATAGAATACTAACGGTCGGGTAGGCAAGGGATGGCAATGAGCGCGACGGCCGTCAGCAGGAAGGCGGCCGTCAGCAGCGGGCGCCGCCCCACGCGGTCCATCAGCAGCGTGTTGAGCAGCAGCGCGGGCAGCTCGGCGGCGGCCAGCAGCGCGTAGTTGGCGTGCGCCGAGCCGGCCAGCGCGTGCGCGCGCACGGCCAGCCCGTAGAACGAGAGGGAGGTGACATAGAATACTAACGGTCGGGTAGGCAAGGGATGGCAATGAGCGCGACGGCCGTCAGCAGGAAGGCGGCCGTCAGCAGCGGGCGCCGCCCCACGCGGTCCATCAGCAGCGTGTTGAGCAGCAGCGCGGGCAGCTCGGCGGCGGCCAGCAGCGCGTAGTTGGCGTGCGCCGAGCCGGCCAGCGCGTGCGCGCGCACGGCCAGCCCGTAGAACACGAACACGGCGCACGACCACCACGCGAAGCACACCAGCAGCCGCCGCCGCAGCGCGCCGTATCTGCTCACAAGGACATCAATAGTAGAGTCCTATCCCAAAAATGGCCTAAAGTCGTAATGCTTGGAAGCAGTCGGGTTTGTTTGCGTTGAGCTGGTAAAGTTGTGTAAAGAATTACATTGATGTAGGTAACTAAATATTTTGAAACACTTTGAGTCGTGCACAGGGCAACTGCTTGCTTGCATCCTTGTTTTCTTTCTTTTTTCTTTCATTTTCTTGCCGTTCAAACTGAGTTTCTTGGAGAAACTAGGCTTTCAGAACCAAGGTATAGTATTGCCCTGTACCTGATTAATTTCGTTTATTTTTAAATTTTGAACCAGGAGATAGTTGCGTTAATCAAACATGAGGCCCGTTTCTGAATTTGCTGAATCCGCTCAAAGAACTAAAATGACTACACATCGGGAGCTGTGTAGGAATTGATTTTTTATCGTCAATAGCGTATGCTGGACACAGCTCACAAGCTTTCTATATTTTCCAAATTTCCTTTAGGAATACGATTAAAACTTTACTTACTTGACAAAAGCTGAAAAGAGACTCTCTTCCACGACAATAGTCTCCACTTTATTGGTAACTTGGTCTTTGGCCAGCATCTTGTCCAGCGCGTCCTCGGGTATCGCGACCCTGTTGACTTTGGCGGCTTGTTTGATGACGCGGATGGCTGCGGACACCCTCCCGCCCGCCACCAGCCACCTGACGCTCTCCGGCAGCACCCACGGGTACAGCAGCAGCAGGAAGGACGGCGGGTACGCGAAGCGGGCCCAGCTCCGCCAGTAGCCCGTCAGGTAGTCCAGCAGGGCGAGCGCGGCGGCGCCGGCCGACAGCGGGACGCCGAGCAGCAAGCTGGCGAAGATCCGCTGTTCCACTCCCAGCCATTCGATCACTGAAAATATTAAAATACAGGATTTCAAAAAACGAGTGTGCTTTAGAGTCTAAAGCACACTCGTTTTTAGGGTTCCGTAAACAAGGAACTCTTACAGTTTCGCCATGTCCGTCCGTCTGTCCGTCTGTCTGTCTGTCTGTCTGTCTGTCTGTCCGCGGTTTAGCTCAGAGACTATTGGTACTAGAAATCTGTAATTTGGCAAGGGTATAAATATCAATCACGCCGACAAAGTGGTGAAATAAAATTGTGAAAAATATTTTTTTTTGGGGTACCTCCCCTACATGTAAAGTGGGGATGATTTTTTTTTCTCGTCTATCCCATAGTGTGGGATGTCGTTGAATAGGTCTCCCAAAAATATTGTGGGTGTGGGAACACCATTTTTCAATTCAGGGATCCGTTTGTGAAATATGATATTTTAAAGTGCTAATTTTATTAGAGTCAAGTGTCCCCCCCCCCCCCTCTGCCAGCTAAATGGTTGTATAAAGAATACAAGAAAAAATTCACAGCAGTAGTATATATAATGAATTTTAAAGGAAAACTATCACGGCTAAGTAGGGTTCATTAGTTAAAGAGTTATATCTGCTTTTTCTAAGATAGGTATTACACGTAGTGTAAGTTGCATATTTTGTAATATTTGTATTTTTTTTTGTATTTAAACCATGGAACTCAAAATGTATTCAATATTCATAAATAAAATAAAATCACTATCCTAGGTCAGCAATAATATTTGAGATTATATTAATTTTTAGTGTACATGGTGTGTAGTGTAGTGTGTAGGGTTCCGTAGTTGAAAGCAACTACGGAACCCTACACTGCGCGTGGCCCGACATGCACTTGGCCGGTTTTATATATTTTTAAATGGTCTAAAGTTTAGACCACACGACTGAAGTAAAACTTACGAAACGCAACTGACTATGAGAGAAAGTGAGAAAGAAAATTTATGCTCGCTCCTCTCTCTTTTGCCCCTACAGTAGTATACGATATGTAACTCTGTCTCTCTCTTTCTATCTTCACTAACTTATATCTCCCTCTCAACTTCCGTTCGCCTCGCCCGATCACACTTTCCTTAACGCATTCACCAGCTTACTTCCCAAGTCAAGCGTGCGTAAATAAGTTTTACTTCAAAAACTACCGACAAACTACAGCCCCTGCGACTGCAGCCCCGGCGGGTCTATGATCCTCTGCTCCGAGATGATACCTGTATGATGTAAAAATAGTAAATACATCACAATCGGAACAATAGTTTTTCAGAATACCTAACTGCTTCATAGTTTAAAAATATGTTTATATTTTTGCAATCGCAAAGTTTCCTTTTGGCCTTCTACGGTCTACCCGGCCTACATACCGTAAAACATGTCTGAGGATCTAATGATCTATCTACATAATATCATAGAATATTTATCTAAAACCAGTAGTGATAACTTAAGTACTTCATGCAAAAAAAACACATCAAAATCGGCCCCGTAGTTTTTTAAGAAAACGGTAACAAAAATGCAGAAACAAGCCACCTCGTACGCGCAGGTAATTATGTAACCGTTCCGTTCGCGTCGTGGATATAAAAGGAGAGCTGAGTTTTTACTCTATTAATTTTCTTTGAATTTAACCCAGTTTTGACAGGTCACCGGTTTAGTTTGCGAGAAACGATCGTTATTTGACCTTAACAATGTGACAAGTGAAAACTGAGTACAGCTAACTTTGGATTGCATCATTCCCTTTGAAGGCTAAATGGTTACACTGAGAGGGCTCCGATGAGTTTCATAAGACCTCCTATCAATACCTTTACCCAAGAGCGAAAGGAGGACTTCTGTGCCATAATACGAAACAAAACATCATCCCTTCTGATAAGACTGCGTTCGAGTCTAATTCACCAATCTTAGAGGGCTTTGTAAAAGTGCTCATTCGATGAAAACAATTGTGTTACTTCATGTATTATTTCAATTATTATAAATTAAAATAAAATATGTTGTTACTACTTAACATAGTTTTAAAGTTTTTATGTTACTAACTGTAACTACTACTAATATAATATTGTAAAATGATTATTTTGAAAAGAGCAACTGCTGAATCCACCTTCCGAACAGGTGGTGGAGTCATGACGTGTCTTATGAGCCACAGGTTGGCCTACGAAAAATAAAAAAAAGTGTGTGTCAGCTCCGACGCACGACTGGAGTTTAGAGAGACGCGCGACGCTATATCCTTCTCTATGCGCGCGACTCGGGTCCGAGCGCGCCCCGACCGACTTTCGCTTCGGGGACCCGATCGCTACGCACTCGGCTACCCGAAGCGAAAGCTCTTTCGCACGAAAACCAACCTTATTTACTCAACGTTAGGGTAGAAATTTCAACGTTGTGAAAAACGTAACGAGGTCATTGATAAATTGATTTTACTGCTCGGATTTTTCTCATACCGGGCTGCTAAAATCGATTCTTAAGGAGTAAACTCCAATAATAAATAGTTTTTTAATTTAACAAAATGGGCCTTGTGGTTGCCCCAATAAAGAATTTAACAAAATGGGCCTTGTGGTTGCCCCAATAAAGAATTTATTTATTTATTTACGTTCATGACAATCATTATCTACTTTGACGCCCGACGCAAAAAGAAGGGTATTTTATGGTTGACCGCTATGTGTGTGTCTGTATTTGTATATCTGTGGCACCGCAGCTCTTAAACGGGTGAACCGATTTTGGTGCAGTTTTTTTTAATTTAAAAGCCGGTTTTCTAGCGGTATCCAACTCACTCAGCACGAAGGCGGCCGGGTACACGCTGGCGCCCAGCACCGTCTCCAGGAACTCGGCGGCGAGGTAGGCGGGGTACGAGCCCGCGAACGACTTGCACAGCCCCACAGCGCCCGCGCCCGCGCCGCTAGTTACCAGCGCCGCGCGCCGCCCCCACCTGCGGCAAACGCACTTCGTGAGAGGCCAGCGGTTTATTACAGCTTTCCCAATAATGGAAGTTGCTTTTTTAGGAACATATTTATTTTATTGAAAGATTTTAATACTCAAGCATCAAAAAACCTTTGCCATTTTCAGGCTCATCCAACATCGTTCATCCCAAACAAAAATAGTACACTGGAAGTTTTTCATGTAATTCTAGGTCCATAACATAAAACATTAAGTACTGCGTAATGGTATGGACTCAGTATAACCCTAATCACGGTCTGTGATATACTACAATATTACCGTCTCTAAGAGCCATTCTGTATTTTGCTAACTAGGTTTTGTATAATTCTTTGATAAAATAGATATTAAGTTATGTAATCGACGTAAGTTATACTGTTACTGAGCATAGCCTCAAGGATCTGAACTCAAAGTATCACGTGATGAAAGCCTCGTTAAAGGCAAATAAATAAATAAGTAATTTTATAGCACCTATAAAACATAAATTAGTGTTAACGCCAACCAACGCCGCGTTAATGCCAGCGACAATTACCCGCCATGCCGGTTGTTCACTTCGCTCCTCAAATAGCCGTGTTTACATTTCTATGTCCCACATAGACGCGCTGCTGCGCTCGCTGCCGTGACTCCGTGCAAGGCGCAGCTAACGGTCTACACACAGGACCAACTTGCACTCCTACTTACGTTGGAATAGCGCCGTGTGTAACGAAGCGTTACATATTTTAATTATATTTAATTTAAAATACGTATTTATTTATAAATATCTAAGTATCTGTCTAGATAAATAAACATTTATATTATTTAACTATAGTATGTAAGTATTATGATTACCCGCCATATTTTAATATCATTTAAGTAGGTACCTACCAATTTTTTAATGCGTAGCAAATAATGTTTCAAGCGCGAATCCGAGCGTTCCGGCGCACAGGCATCCATTTTGATGGAGTCAAACCAGCTGTCAGTCGCGCCCGATCTCGCACTAGTGACGGGCGCGTCTCATTTTTTTCGCAGAGCAATCGCTCTAGTTTGTTCTGCGATGAGTCTCTTCAAAATTATTTAAGCCGTGCAATGGATGCGGATTATCCCGTTCTAGGGTAAGTTTTGAATGGCATTTTAAACTGTTTTCACTGTAGATTGTTCATTTGTTAATTTCGCATATGTTTCAACGTCATATAATTGTACCTAACCTACTATTTTTGTGTTTATAGCTAATTGCGTAACCTTTTAATATTAATTGTTATATTTCAGCCTTATTATTATCATCAATTACTTTCATTTCATGCTACTTAGTAATTCTGGAAATTTCTCTAGACCTTAGTTTTATGACAACCCTCACTTTAATATTTATATTTTTTTAAATTTCTCAATCATTACAAATTACATTTTGGCCTTCAGCTGTTCATTCATAAGTTCATAACCTATTTTTTGTAACTCCGTTCTGAATTCTAACCACAACGGCAATACTATCATGCTTATTAGTACATCCCTGAGTTTTAATTTAGTGCCAAGGTTGGATTCAGGACGGAATGATATTACCAGACACTAACATCAGTCGGTATATCAATTCCTGGTTCTCCGTTTTGGAATAAATTCACCGCTCCGCTTAGATCTGCTTTCTTCCTGCACCGCTACCACCAGCCCGGCTAGGACACCAGATCGCGACGGTCGACGTTCCTGTGCGCACTAGCACGGGCGTCTCTTCGTCTGCGGATTTGTGTGCCTGCCGCCACCCCCCAGCGACTCAGCGGCCCCCCAACATCTCGGCCACCTAACCAGGGGAGTACTTATATACACCACCACCTAGGTCAAGGCAGGATCTTGGTAACTCCACGGCCCTACAAATTTGTGTACCCACCTACTGAGCTAGCCGCGGTAATAAAATCTGTACCGTTACCTTTGGTCGAAATAAATACTTTTGTTACCGTGGGCTACTTTTTTATTTAACCACCACACATACACATTCTTTTTTTCACCCCCCGGTACACGTGTTGGCGCAAACCTTGCGACCAACGCTGTCATCACATGATACTTTGGGTTCGGAGGCTATCCGCTATGATCAGTAATAGTACTAAGCCACTGGTGGTACTTACATCGATTACATAACTTATGCCATTTAATACAGATTCTGTTGTAAAGATTATCAATAGTAATAATATAATATTAATCTATGATGAGAAATTTAAAAAAATATAAATATTAAAGTGAGGGTTGTCATAAAACTAAGGTCTAGAGAAATTTCCAGAATTACTAAGTAGCATGAAATGAAAGTAATTGATGATAATAATAAGGCTGAAATATAACAATTAATATTACACTCTAGTATCATACAGGCCTATTTATCGCGCCAAATTGCACCAGAACAAGCCGGTTTCGTTAAAGGTAGAGGTACACGAGAGCAAATACTTGTGATCCGCCAAATCGTAGAGAAAGCTAGAGAATTCAATACCCCTCTATACATCTGCTTTGTTGACTTTCGGAAAGCATTTGACACTGTTAAATGGACAAAGCTTTGGCAAGTATTATCACAAATGGGCGTACCTCTGCATTTAATACAACTCATCCAAAGATTGTACATAGATGGAACAGCAGCTGTTCGGGTGGATGAAATAGAGTCTACAAGTTTCAAGACCGAAGCCGGCGTTCGACAGGGATGTATTCTTTCACCACTACTGTTCAACATTTACACCGAACACATAATGCGGATTGTTCTGGAAGACTGGGATAAAGGCATATCTGTTGGCGGGCAGAAGATGTGTAATCTCAGATATGCAGACGATACTACACTCTTTGCTCAAACAAAAGAGGATATTGAAGAGCTGCTAACACGTCTGGAGATAACTAGCTTAGAATTTGGACTGGCCATCAACAGGGATAAGACCAAGATGATGATAGTAGATCGCGCAAATCAAAACAGAACGGAAATCCAACGCATTGCCGATTGTGAGGTGGTGCCAACTTACATCTCTCTAGGTTCAACTATCTCCAATACCGGGGGTTGTGAGCTAGAAATCCGAAGGCGATGTGCTATTACTAGGTCTGCGGTGGAGAAGCTCAACAAAATCTGGAAGGACAGAAGGATCACCAAAACCACTAAGGTTCGACTTATGAGGTGCCTTGTCTTCCCAATATTCCTCTACGGAGCTGAAACCTGGTCCCTTAGACTGCAGGACCGCCGTAAAATTGATGCCTTAGAGATGTGGTGCTGGAGGCGCCTTTTGAAGATCCCTTGGACGGCCTTCAGAACCAACAACTCCATCTTGAAAGAACTAAAGATAACAGAAAGGCTTTCGTCGACTGTGCAGTTGCGAATTCTGAAGTTCTTCGGTCACATCTCTAGAAATGAAGGGTCAATTGAACGGTTGGTGGTGCAGGGTCAGGTGGAAGGGAAAAGAACGAGAGGACGCTCACCAACGCGCTGGACGGACTTGATCAAAGCGGTGACCCGGACAACTGTGGTGGAGTGCTCCCGCAATGCAACTGACCGTCGCAAGTGGAGGAGCATCGCACGGGAGGCGGTGCGATCCAAAAACAATCAAGGAGACTGACAACTATCAACTAATGTCACATCATCCCAGCAGCCACGACCACTCTGACAAGAGTGACCGATAGAGAAGAAGAAGAATATTAATCAATTAATGTATTGAGATTGGAATGTTTATCAATTCGTTAATATTATTTGGATTAAAAATTGTAGATCAAGTTTTTAATTTCGACGATGAATACCTAGTACGTAGGAACCTAGGCCTTTTAGTACCTAGCCCTGGTCACAGACTTTATAATACTGACGTACAGATACTCCATCAGGAACAAAGAAACGACACACTGTTAAATTGCTCGGGTGGACCACCCGATGGCTAAAACGGGAATTAATGGCGCTGTTGTAGCGAGCAGCTTCATAACAGTTAATATGATTACAATTAGATGGCGCTCTAGGGAACAGTTTGATCGAGCCCCGATAGATGACGTTCTTTTGTTGTCGTTGCAGTTATGAAAACGCTAATAGATGGCGTATGCAAGTACCTACAATAGAATATTCGGAAGTGTTTGTATTTTTTTCACAGCGATATCGTTCTAACATGAATGGAAATAGTGTCTATTTTCGTATACGATATACCTAGAACGTATTGCGAGGTTGCCAGCTCGGACAATATCACAATTATAGACTAGGCAATGGGGCGGTTTGTTGTATGGAGACCCCCGCATCAAATCCTCAGTCGATGAAACTTGGCAGGGTTGTAGTATGGGATGATCCAAAATTTACACAAAAATATCCAAAAAAAAATCCATGCGGAAGTTGGGTATTTATACCTAAAAGTACAAATAGCTTAATATTTTGAAAAGAATAATTTCTCCGTCCAATTTTTTTTTACCAAACTAATTATTAGCCTTAATAAGAGGTACTTGATAAAAATCCAAAACTTTTTTCAAACGGAACTGTCATTTTTTAAAGAGGTTTCCTTTTTTTGTCCGTAATTTCGACCAGAAAATTGCTCAGTCAATTTTTTATTTTCAAATGTCCTTAAAATGTAATTTAGCATAACGTGTAAGAAAATCCAAAAAAAAAATCCATACCAAAATCTATTTATCTTACTTCAACTGAAAATTGTTTATAACTCGGAATGAAAAATTTCTCTATCCAATTTCTTTTTTTTAACATAGTAGGTAGTCACATTTACACACTTATCCTAAATATCCAAAAAAAATATCACGAAGAACATCGATATTGAAACAGAGTTTTTGAAATCTAAACTGCGTTTTCGCGATAATGTACCTTAATGCTTGAATCATTGGGTATAGTTTAGCGTGCGCGAGCGAAGCGACTTCACAAATAATATATTACTACATGACTTCTACGATGCCACAGTATTATAAAGTCTGTGACGATGCTAAATAATAAACATAAATGTGTACCTCAACATTAATTTATTTATACAACCACTAATTGTAGCGACTTAGCTTCCAGATAATTAATGAGCTATTTCAATAGTTTAATTAAGGGCCCTTAAGCATAATTTGTTTCTCCGAATTAGTTTATTTTGGGAAAATTTAAACAAAAACAACATAAAATTGCCATAACAGCTTATATTAACTAATATTCATTTCCTTCACTGAAAATAAAATAATATGTATCTGCTTCAAACAACCAAAAAATAACATCTTTATTTTGAAAAAGTATAAAAAATTATGACGCTCTATAATGCTTAAAAACAATTGTTTTTTGGCAAAAGCTTCATTGATTACTTTGTTACCAAAACCTTTTTAACCGACTTCCAAAAAGGAAGTGGCTCTCAATTCAGCACTTATTTTTTTAACTTATGCACGGTATTTTAGGATCCCTAAAAAAGTGACATACTGTTTTTATTCAAGACTAGCTGATGCCCGCGACTTCGTCCGCGTGAATTTAGTTTTTTGTTTTTTTTTTGTATTAAAACCTTCCGTGGAACTTAGGAACATACAAAAAAATAAATTAACCGAATTGGTCCATCCATTTTTGAGTTATGCGCTTACCAACATTCATTTTTATTTATATAGACTAGCTGATGCCCGCGACTTCGTCCGCGTGAATTTAGTTTTTTGTTTTTTTTTTTTGTATTAAAACCTTCCGTGGAACTTAAGGAACATACAAAAAAATAAATTAACCGAATTGGTTCGTCCATTTTTGAGTTATGCGCTTACCAACATTCATTTTTATTTATATAGAAGAAGATAGATAGATAAATTCGTGTATTATGAATGAATACAATACAATAAATAAAAAGAGCATGACACTTTTTAGGGATCCTAAAACACCGTGTGTTGTATGTACAACGGTTTCTTCGAGATTTCTGAACCGATTTGGATAATTTTTATTTCACTTGCTAGAAAAAATTCTCGAGATGGTTCCCCAATAATTTCTGGATCCAACTTTTCAATTCTAATGCCTCATTCTGAAGTCGGGCGAGCATAAAAACACGCCCAATGTCAACATAATGTGTAGAAACTAAAAACTTTTTTTAACACACTTGCTCATAAAGTGGCTCTAATAGTCTAGTTGACAAGTTCAAAATGGTACAAAATAGAGATACTGGTCTTAAAATTATGTGCGATAGCTCATTGGATCCGGAATGATGCCTAGAAAAATGTTCCAAAAGAGTGTATTAGCACATAAAAAATTGCAAAAGTTATAAACAATTAAAGATGAAAAAAAATGGCATTTTGTTTTTTGCCAATATTTCATAAACTATTAATATTTAAGAAATTTCAAAAAAAGATTCTAAAAGAAGAGGAAATTTTCAATAAAAAACTCCGAACTCACGGAACTCTATCTCCATTATTTATAATTTTAATTTAACGCTGAAAATAGGTCTGCGCGCGACATTTTTAGGTTGCGCGCGCGGCGTCAAAAGCGAGTACGGCACATTAATTAATTTATTTATGGTATTGAATATTTTTTAAAAATTTGAAAAAATTATGGTGTGTTTTGAACACTATAAATAATTTATTCTCGTTGGAAATTTTACTTAAAGTTAATTTTTCAACAAGTTAAACAATTGTTAACTAACAAAATTTTCTCGAACTTCCGTCTTAATTGTAAGTGAAAAAAATGTTTAAATAATTGTCGTAAAAAATTTTAGCTTCGTAGAGCCTTTTTTACATAAATATTTAACAAGATCGCGCCATAAAAGTTAAAAAAATATTTATACTTTGTTTATAATAATTTTTTATACTTGAACAAAAACTGAAAAATCCAAGTAATGTTGTAAAGTAAAATAATTATTATAAACAAAGTATAAATTTTTTTTTACCTTTTATGGCGCGATCTTGTTAAGTATGTATGTTAAAAAGGCTCTATGGACTATCTACAGGCTCACGTCGCCGTGAGCAAAGTCGGGTCTTGTGACGTCATCACGCTCCTGCTCACTCCTTGTTATGGAGTAACATCGGCACAAAAAAAACGTCGAATTGATAACCTGCTCCTTTTTTTTGAGTCAGTTAAAAATAGCCATAACAACTTATAAAATAATAATATCCATTTCTTTCAAATTCAAATTTATTTCACGTAGGCCAACCTGTGGCTCTTATGGCACGTCGTGATTCTACCACTGGTTCGGAAAGTAGATTCTGCTGAGAAGAGCCGGCAAGAAAGTCAGCTCTTTTCAAAATTGGTATGTTATGCAGAAAAAATATACCTAAACCTAACTAAACTCGCTCCTAAATCATCAATTTTCGGTGTGAAGAGGTGACGAAAAATCATTTTTATAGTACTAAAAAGAAAGATTTTTCACCAAACCAAAACCAAAAATTGGAGATAAAGGACCAATCTCTGTGTGTAGTAGTTTTTAGTTCCATTGTATTTTGTTCGAATTAGTTACAAAATGATCCGAAAACTCCAATAGTTTAACGGATTTGCATTAGCGCCCTTAAAATTGTGCAGTAATGTCGCTATGATATGGATTTTGTGCCCCTTTTCGAGCGGGATGGCAAATTATCGTTTTCTCGTGAGTGAGAAATAGAGTGATAGACGCGCGACGTACTTTTGACGACGTACTATTTTTTACCTAATTACAAGTTACTTAAAATACAAAATTGCATATTATTATACACTCTTAAAGCAGTTTTTGTCTCAGCATTTAAACTAGTTTTAGATCTGTGTGCGATTTTTCGCTTTAATACCATGACAATATGGTTCAGAACCATTTGACCGACACAGTCACTGTAGTTGCCAAAAGTTTTTGATTGAAAATTGTCGGCTCAACGACACATTCGATTATCGAGTACTGGCTCGCGTCACAAAAGGCAGATACTAATGTCAGTCTCGTCACTGAATAGATGAAGTCTCGTTATAGTCCGGGAGCCAGGTACAAATTCGGTCAATTATTTCCTCTCGAGCGAAACTTCGTGAAACGCATTAGGGATTTATATTATGAATATTCGCGACCGTCAGCTGCGACTCAGATATCAGATATATAGAAAAGAAATAAAGTCAGCTGACCATAACATGGTCCACCATGTTATGGTCAGCTGACTTTAATTTTCCTTCAAAATATTAGGTAAATTATAATCTGTCAAATTTTCAAATGGGAGGAAATGACTAAAAAACTTTTTTTTTCTCCATGCGTTGGAGGCTGCCACTGCCCGCCCCACCCACGGAGTCGCAGCTGACGGTCGCGAATATTCATAATATAAATCCCTAATGCATTTCACGAAGTTTTAATTGGGAGGGACTTGGTCATGAAAATCTGTCACTGGCTCCCGGACCATTACGTCAACTCACCACGCTCCTGCTTCCCTTGATGGATTAAATATAAAATATTTCTTTCTAAAATTTTTATAGTTTTTAATGCGCTTGATTATTTTTTTGGATATTTTGATACTTGATACAAAAAAAATAATTGTAATCATATATATTAAAAAAATGGATGGAGAAATTTTGCACTTTGAGTAAAAGGGTAGTTTTTGAAAAAAATATAGTCTCTTGGTATATTGTTTGGATTTTCAAGTTGTAGGTACAAAACGGCTATAAAAGGACATTCCAGTGAAAAAAAATCACAGAGCAATTTTTCGCTGCAAGTTACATTAAAAAAACTTATTTTTCAAAATTTGGTGGTTTCAACTAGGAGTATATTTTGGATATTTTATATTTTGTTTCTAGACTTTACATGGATGTTTCAGGTGAAGAAAGTTTTGACCGAGCATTTTGTCGAACTGAGATATTAAGCATAAAAGAGTTTAGGTAAAAATACCTAACTTCCGTTCAAATTTTTTTTTGGATATTTATAAAATACGTTTAACTACTGATACTTTATCATTCTGTAAAGTTTCATCGCCTGAAGAATTGCTGTTGGGGTCCACTAGCTTCATTGCCTAGACTAATTATTTCGTTTTTCGCAATTTCGCAAGATAGTAAGAAAATAGGCAAAATAGGATTAGCGCAGATGTGGCGCAGATAATATATGGCGCAGTATTCAACTTTTTAGGTCAATGTACCTACTTATCACTACATAGTATAAAACAAAGTCGCTTCCCGCTGTCTGTCTGTCGGTCTGTCTGTCTGTCCCTATGTATGCTTAGATCTTCAAAACTACGCAACGGATTTTGATGCGGGTTTTTTTAATAGATAGAGTGTTTCAAGAGGAAGGTTTTTATGTTTATAACATGCATAATATAGTAGAGAAACACTGATAATTTTAGAGGTTTTTAATGTGATGTCGTAAATAAACACATTTTTTTGCGCTTACATTGCAAACGCTGGCTGAACCCTACCCTACCCTAGATAGATCAAAATAATGTACTACAGCAGTATTATAAGGTCTGTGACTACAGTATTGTACACCTTAAAAAGGTCTACAAAAAAGTCCGCGAAGTTATATAACTATGTCTATCTCTTAGGGATAACTCACAATAACCATTTTTTAGCCTTTAGGTACTTTTTACGAGAAATAATGGCTTATTTACGAAGCGATTTTAAGCAATACAGTATTAATCCTTATTCCATTATGTACCTTAAATAAATTGTGCATTTAATATAGATCAATATGGCCCTTTAGAGCATGTAGCATGTTTATATAGGATTTGACTGAAATTTGGAATGGAGATAGCCTGCTAAATTATATCCTGACTTAACACATACTTAGCCTACATTTTATCCCATTTACCTATTTAAACATCGCGGACGAAGTCGCGGGCGTCAGCTAGTTAAATTATAAAAACTACGTGAAATGCAAGTTAGCGACGACATTTGGTAGTTTACGAGTTACGACCGACCCCTTGTCTAGTCGGCGACCACTTGATTTAATACGAAAAACTAATAATACTTAAAATAATTTAATTATTGAAAATAACAAAAAGTTCATATTTAATATAGTTTTTAGTGCCATAATATTATTCATCATATACCTACCAATCATACATTTACGAATTATACATAAAATCAGCCATTTTTTTTTCATGATGTGAAAAAAAAACATTATTGAACTTAACCTGCAATCACAATAATAATAAAACTTCTATGTAAGTACCTAATTTTAGCAGACATGTATTATAACTATAATTTTCAATTAAGGGTCCGGCGAACATAGTTCGCAACTCACACTGGCAATATTGCTTTGTCATCGACGGGGATCGTAAGGGTGGAACCACATCTGTGAGGATCGTTTCGGATTTCGCCCATACAAAACTGTCAAATTCCATAGAAACGTGAACGGATCAATTCGGCTTTTCGCATCGATTCGGCTTTCGCATTTTTTGTACCTAAAAGTGCAAATCCTTACAAGTGTAGCTCACGTTTCGCATGCGAAAGGATCCTTTCGCATCCTTACGGATCCGTAAGGATGCGAACGGATCCTTACGGACGCGAACGGATCCGAAAGGATCCTTACGGATCCGTAAGGATCCTTACGCGTGCGAAAGCGTCTTCGGCAACTAGGGAAAAGCATGAAGTGCCAAAAAATATCGATATATCGATGAAATTAGTTTTTATCTCAAGTATGTATGCTAACACAGGTGCCACTTTTCCGCCATGTTGGAATTCTTTGTTATTACACCGATTTAGTTCAAAATCGATATTTAGGCTTCCCTGAAGACAAGTAAGAGGAAAAGATTGGCAAAATTGTAAAAAGTCACCGCCATATTGAAATTCTTTGTTATTGGACCGATTTCGTTCAAAATCGATATTTGGGCTTCCCTGGGGTCAAATAAGAGGAAGTGATTGGCAAAATTATAAAAAGTGACCGCCATATTGAAATTCTTTGTTATTGGACCGATTTCGTTCAAAATCGATATTTGGGCTTCCCTGGGGTCAAATAAGAGGAAGTGATTGGCAAAATTATAAAAAGTGACCGCCATATTGAAATTCTTTGTTATTGGACCGATTTCGTTCAAAATCGATATTTGGGCTTCCCTGGGGTCAAATAAGAGGAAATGATTTGCAAAATTATAAAAAGTGACCGCCATATTGAAATTCTTTGTTATTGGACCGATTTCGTTCAAAATCGATATTTGGGCTTCCCTGGGGTCAAATAAGAGGAAATGATTTGCAAAATTATAAAAAGTCGCTGCCATATTGAAATTCTATGTTATTGGACCGATTTCGTTCAAAATCGATATTTAGGCTTCCCTTGGGTCAAGAAAGAGGAAATAGATGCCAAAGTTTTAAAAAGTGACCGCCATATTGAAATTCTTTGTTATTGGACCGATTATGTTCAAAATCGATATTTGGGCTTCCCTGGGGTCAAATAAGAGAAAATGGATGCCAAAAATTAAAAAAGTCGCCGCCATATTGAAATTCTTTGTTATTGGACCGATTTCGTTCAAAATCGATATTTGGGCTTCCCTGGGGTCAAATAAGAGAAAATGATTTGCAAAATTATAAAAAGTCGCCGCCATATTGAAATTCTTTGTTATTGGACCGATTTCGTTCAAAATCGATATTTAGGCTTCCCTTGGGTCAAGTAAGAGGAAATGGATGCCAAAAATTAAAAAAGTCGCCGCCATATTGAAATTCTTTGTTATTGGACTGATTTCGTTCAAAATCGATATTTGGGCTTCCCTGGGGTCAAATAAGAGGAAATGATTTGCAAAATTATAAAAAGTCGCCGCCATATTAAAATTCTTTGTTTTTCGACCGATTTCGTTCAAAATCGATATTTAGGCTTCCCTTGGGTCAAGAAAGAGGAAATAGATGCCAAAATTTTAAAAAGTGACCGCCATATTGAAATTCTTTTTTATTGGACCGATTTCGTTCAAAATCGATATTTGGGCTTCCTTGGGGTCAAATAAGAGGAAATGATTGGCAAAATTATAAAAAGTGACCGCCATATTGAAATTCTTTGTTTTTCGACCGATTTCGTTCAAAATCGATATTTAGGCTTCCTTTGGGACAAGAAAGAGAAAATAGATGCCAAAATTTTAAGAAGTCACCGCCATATTGAAATTCAAAATCGATATTCAAAATCGATATTTCGGCTTCCTGTGGTCAAGAAAGAGGAAATGTTTGCCATAAGTTTTAAAAGTATGACGGCACCCCCCTCATCGCCGAGCGTCTAATAAAAGGAATCACACACAATATCAGAACAGAACATCATTCTCAGCAATCGCCTTCTATCAATAAAAATAACTACCTACACAAAGGAGGGTACATTGTAATCGTTACGTAACAAGGATGGAACCCAAAATTTCCATGTCTAACTAGACAACCCGGCTAACTATCCTAAGCTAGGTACGGCCTCCAAAACCACCCCTTTCTAGCCGTCCGTCTCAACCAAGAAGACCCTAGCAAATTTCGACAGGGTTCTCAGCTCCCTTGACATGTGGTTTGTCAGTAGTGAACTCCGAAATAAAAACTTTTTGCTTAAGCTGAATAGGCGGGATTTTTCATGCTTTTGAGTGAAAACGTTAAGTAGGGATCATACAGATCATTATAGATCGTTGCAGGACGGGCTTCAAGAATATGCCTAAAATGCTGCACGCTTTTATAAATGGCTAATAATTCGTGATAATAAGCCGGCCAAGATGATTGCTTGGTAGTCAGCTTTTTACTGAAAAATGCTATAGGTTGCCAGCTCTGCTTCACTTCTTGTTGAAGGCATGCACCGACATGAGAGCTCGATGCATCTGTAAATAACCCTTATCTAACATTTAAAACTGGGTGAGCTAAACCTGAACCGATTTGAATGAATGAAAAACACTTTATTGCACACCACATTAAAAAGAAATAAAAAACTAAAAATAAATTTAATTTTTAACTTAAGATTTGCATAAGCTAAACTTTCTTTGTAAATATTAAAAATACGCTCTAAATCGGGAGTCCCAGTAAAAGGTTTAGCACTTTTATCTTGAATTTTTGATAAAGCATCTATTAATGTTGCTTGAAGTCGCGCTATGCTAGGGAGAAATTTTCGATAAAAATTAATCATATTATCTTGTAAATCCCTGTACTGTTTTAGGTAGAGGAAAATCCTGTAAACTCTTAATGCGGTCAGCAGGAGAGCCAATCCCGGGAGCGCTTATTTTGTATCCAAGGAAACGAACCTCTGGAACATTAAAATGCCATTCTTCTCGTTATTAAGTATACCGTATCCTTCAAAAACGTTTGAAAAGAATACGTAAATGTTTTGCATGCTGTTCGCTATCTTTTGAAGAAACTAAAATATCATCGACGTACGCGAACTAAAAATCTAAACCACGAACAACTTTGAACCCAGAGAAGCCTTAATATCGATTTTGAACGAAATCTGTCCAATAACAAAGAATTTCAATATGGCGGCGACTTTTTAATATAATTTTGGAAATCATTTCCTCTTATTTGACCCCAGGGAAGCCCAAATATCGATTTTGAACGAAATCGGTCTAATAACAAAGAATTTCAATATGGCGGTCACTTTTTATAATTTTGCCAATCATTTCCTCTTATTTGACCCCAAGGAAGCCCAAATATCGATTTTGAACGAAATCGGTCCAATAACAAAGAATTTCAATATGGTGGTCACTTTTTAAAATTTTGGCATCTATTTCCTCTTTCTTGACCCAAGGGAAGCCTAAATATCGATTTTGAACGAAATCGGTCCAATAACAAAGAATTTCAATATGGCGGCGACTTTTTATAATTTTGCCAATCATTTTCTATTATTTGACCCCAGGGAAGCCCAAATATCGATTTTGAACGAAATCGGTCCAATAAAAAAGAATTTCAATATGGCGGTCACTTTTTATAATTTTGCCGATCATTTCCTCTTATTTGGCCCCAGGGAAGCCCAAATATCGATTTTGAACGAAATCGGTCCAATAACAAAGAATTTCAATATGGCGGTCACTTTTTAAAATTTTGGTATCTATTTCCTCTTTCTTGACCCAAGGGAAGCCTAAATATCGATTTTGAACGAAATCGGTCCAATAACAAAGAATTTCTATATGGCGGCGACCTTTTAAAATTTTGGCATCTGTTTCCTCTTTCTTGACCCAAGGGAAGCCTAAATATCGATTTTGAACTAAATCGGTCCAATAAAAAAGAATTTCAATATGGCGGTCACTTTTTATAATTTTGCCAATCATTTCCTCTTATTTGGCCCCAGGGAAGCCCAAATATCGATTTTGAACGAAATCGGTCGAAAAACAAAGAATTTCAATATGGCGGTGACTTTTTATAATTTTGCCAATCATTTCCTCTTATTTGGCCCCAGGGAAGCCCAAATATCGATTTTGAACGAAATCGGTCGAAAAACAAGGAATTTCAATATGGCGGTGACTTTTTATAATTTTGCCAATCATTTTCTCTGATTTGACCCCAGGGAAGCCCAAATATCGATTTTGAACGAAATCGGTCCAATAAGAAAGAATTTCATAATGGCGGTCACTTTTTATAATTTTGGCATCTATTTTTCCTCTTTCTTGACCACAGGGAAGCCCAAATATCGAATTTGAACGAAATCGGTCGAAAAACAAAGAATTTCAATATGGCGGCGTCTTTTTCAATTTTTGGCATCCATTTCCTCTGTGTAGAAGAAGATTAATATCGTGGTTGAGCTAGCAATTAAAATATCGATGCCATCATCGACCATCCCTACGCAGACAACAATGTTTATAGGCTTTCGCCTCCTTACGGATCCGAAAGGATGCGTACGCATCTTTACGGATCCGTAACGATCCGTAGCGATCCTTACAAGTGTGTCTTATAGCATCGGCATAAATGCGAATCGATCCTCACAGATGTGGTTCCACCCTAAAACCACAGGCAAAACATAGATGTTATAATATCTGTGGTTAGGGGATTAGGTAATACGAAATTTAAAAATAACTCTGAAACGTACCAATAGTATTATAATACATGTGAAAGAACCAAAATAAACATATAAATTAAATGAATAAATAAAATAAAATATCAATTTTTTAATAAGCGCCATCTGTTAATCTTCTGATCTATAATTTTTAAAGCGCCATCTGTTAACCTAACTATTCATAATTTCATCTTGCAATGTAGTTCAAATAATTGCCGCTTGTCGCTAGTAAGCTGAATTTCATGAAATAAATCTCAAATCGCTACCTCTAGCGCCCTCTATTGACAGACTCTACTACTACTTTTTCTGCACTTAGCGTTGGTGACCCTGTGCCCTGGTGTTTTGTCCGTCTGAATTTAACGCGAAAAGTGGGTGGTTAATTTCCGTTTTCACCAAACAAACCTAATAAATCATCCCCTAAGTAGGAGTCTCTCTTTACTTAGGTAGCCTCTAAGTACAACCCCCCCCCCCTACCTAATGTCATTTTCACCTCTAGGTGTTCCCTAAAGTTTCCTGGAAACAAAAGCAGCCAGTAAAAGTTAGGGTGTATTGGTTAAAACAGGCTTCGATACTTACAAATGAAAGTGAAAGAAAGTGTCTGTTCATATATCTGTCCATCTACTATTATCCTTACAAGGGCCAACCTTTAGTACAGATATTACCTACTGTCAGATTGTTGCCCAAAACGGGCATTGGCTAGCAAAAATAGTAAGTAGTTATTAAGAATTATTTGGCATTAGTTGATGGGCCGATCTCGTGATTAATTATTTTGTTGTTGGATGAAGTTGGAAGTAGGTCTGTGTGTAGCCTCAAACAAGGGAGTGTCAACGCATGCAAATATACATTTATCTATCTTTAAGATAACGTGGTTAGCAATTAAGAATTTATGTAACAGCTGTTACTGCAAAACAAAACCATAACGATTAAATAATCTAAATTACTATTTGTAGTTACTAACTGCATCATTATAAAATATAAACTTGACCCCTTTAAAAATTGCATACTAATACAATTACATACCTACTCAACTTAAGAATAGTTGAAAGATATTTAAAACATGATACTGGTAAATTAATTCGGAAGTACCTATCTACTATTTCGAAAAAATATCTTATTTCAGCAGAAACAAAGGGTTTGGTAGACGAAATTGCCATTGCAATTTTACGTTTTAAAATTCACGCAAAAACTTCGTTCGTGACGTCACCTCTACATTTTTTCATAGTAATCAAAGCCTGAAGATAGATATCGCTCTTCCATTGATTCTTGGTTACTGTCATCATGCCTATTGACTAAAATGCATTGTTGTAGAAAGAACGCGATAAATTCAGCCATCACCACAGAGACTAGCAGTGATTGATGCAGCTTTCACAGAGTCGGCCTGCTGCACGCTTCGCAACGCCACAGACTGTGTCACTCACTTGTCCGACACGTAGCCCATGATGGGCAGCGACACCAGCATGCCCACGTTGTGCACGGTGCCCACCAGCGTGCGCTTCCACTCCTGGCACGCCAGCCCGAACTGGAAACTGCTGCACGCTTCGCGACGCCACAGACTGTGTCACTCACTTGTCCGACACGTAGCCCATGATGGGCAGCGACACCAGCATGCCCACGTTGTGCACGGTGCCCACCAGCGTGCGCTTCCACTCCTGGCACGCCAGCCCGAACTGGAAACTGCTGCACGCTTCGCGACGCCACAGACTGTGTCACTCACTTGTCCGACACGTAGCCCATGATGGGCAGCGACACCAGCATGCCCACGTTGTGCACGGTGCCCACCAGCGTGCGCTTCCACTCCTGGCACGCCAGCCCGAACTGGAAACTGCTGCACGCTTCGCGACGCCACAGACTGTGTCACTCACTTGTCCGACACGTAACCCATGATGGGCAGCGACACCAGCATGCCCACGTTGTGCACGGTGCCCACCAGCGTGCGCTTCCACTCCTGGCACGCCAGCCCGAACTGGAAACACACAATCATCATTACATGTATAATCATTTTTCATTCGACATTCATCTGTCCTACTGGAGTACTGCAGGGATTTATAGGATGGCTCTGGCACGTACCAGCTCGCTGCTTTGGATTCGGTAAATTGATGCACCAGAAGACTCATCGGCGACGAATCGCTGGTTAACTACAGATTACAGACTAATGGGCGCGCGCGGGGCGGCGGTAGAACTCGGGCGAGTCGCGTGGCAGCGCCCACGCCTCCTGACGCGGCGCCCACGCCTCCGCTGCCACCAGCCCCCGCAGCGTGGCGTTGTCCTCGCACTCCGGAACGTGGCATCTGGGGGGAACAGTGCTGACTGCTGACCCACCTCCGCCATGATGCTGCCGTGGTGCTGGTAGACGAAGTCCTCGCACGCCAGCTGGGTGGTGTTGTCGAACGCGTCCTCTGCGCAGGCGCCGGTGTCGGCGCGCGCGGGGCGGCGGTGGCACTCGGGCGAGTCGCGTGGCAGCGCCCACGCCGCCCAGCGTGGCGCCCACGCCTCCGCCGCCACCGGCCCCCGCAGCGTGGCGTTGTCCTCGCACTCCGGGACGTGGCATCTGGAGGAAACAATAAGGGGACATAAGAAAAGGGAGGTTCTTAAGAGTAGTGTCTAGTGACGAAACGCGACGCGAGCAGGTATTTTCCAAAATGCTATCTGTTTCACGACGCTTCGCTGCCCGACCCGCATCGTGCGATAGAGAGAGTTGCAAGTCCAGGAGTTATTTGCCTAAATTTTATTCTTGAAATATTGTTTCGGGTCATAACGTTTTTACCCCCCTAAACGTTTACAAAATTAGACAATTTTGGTCTCATTAGATTCAGTACACCTTAATCTAGGCTCGTTCGTTTCATTTTTTTAGTATTTCAGTTTAGTTAAATTTAAAAAAATAAAATTAGTCGAGGAAGTTTTTTAGTCAAAAATATGGATATTTAGTCACTAATAACTTTTAACATAAGCAATATTTCTTTAAAATTAAAACGTACGGGCATAGTTTTTCATTGTATCTGCAACATTTCAAAAAATTATGAACATTGGACAACATTTACGGGTAGCAAAACGTTATCGCTTTTTGTATGAAAATTTTCAACTAGACAATCCTCTTAAGTCCACTGTATTTTCTTATTTTTAGGGGTTCCATAGCCAAAGGGTGCAACGGGATCCTATTACTTAGTCTCCGCCCTCCGTCTGTCCGTACGTCCGTCTGTCTGTCAGCGGGTTGTATCTCATGAACCCTTTGAGTATAAAACCAACACTGAACCGTACTAGGTAAATACCACGGAAATGGTAAAAACAAGGCAATAGAAATGCTGTGTTCCACGTCGAATTATACAGAACGCATGCCGCCGCCTCGCAGCTACAACTACATACACAATTACTTTACGTACACTGAATGCTGTGCAGACAGAATTAAACCGTAAAAGTAGCGAGTTAAAGATGCAAGTGCGTCGCATCGTTCGCTTGCCTCACACATCGCCGTATCTATAGTAGTGAATACGTATATATCGCGCTGGAGATTCCTAGAGTCTCCAGCACGGCGACAAGGTCACGCGTACACAGCATTTCTACTGCCTTGTTATTAACATTTCTGTGGTAGATACCTACTTAAATCAGAGAATGTGTATTTCTATCTCCGCCACTATAGCAAAACTTAATAAAAAAAGTTATGAATTAAAAAGGGGTCTCCATTCAACAAACTTTCGTTTTTACTCGATCGGTGTTAAATCTTGTACGAATAATACGATGGCATGGTAGGGAACTCTTCATGTGCGGGTCCGACTCACACTTGGTCAGTTTTATTTCATTACACAACACACAATAATAACTATACTTAGTGGTTTGCCCCGAATTGAGACCAAAATTGACATTATTATTATGCCCGTTTTCACCAACCATAGATAAATCATCCTCCAATTTGAAAGCCCTCCATTTCGTCAATTTTAAGGGAAAAATTAAAAAAAAATATTTTTGCACTCCACTTTTGTTCCAAATTGTCTTTAAAATGATATATTGCAACCCTATGTTTTTACTTCGCATTTCTTCTAAGAGAGCCCCCATGAAATAAAGATTTTTATAACTTTTTAAACAATATTCGGCTGAAGGCCATCTATTCACATATTATTATGCTTAAATTTGAAGTAATTAAATTACGTTTAGTAATTCAGAAGTTATAAGGCTATGACGGACGAAAAGACGGACAGACGGACGTACGGACAAGTGCAAATTCACTCAAGAAGACTCAGAGACCTTCGCTTCGCTCGGGTAATAATATTATATAATATACAAGACTGTCTGTACTATGTAGAGAAAGATAATATTTACATAGTAGGTAACTTTAGTACTGTACCACCACTTGAGTGAAGGTAGTACCGGAGTGGTACCGCGCCCGCAAACAGGTAAGCTAAAAATAAACCTGCAACTCTTTAAATAGCTTTACCACATAAGTACAGACTCGAAATAGCCAGCCGCCAGTTGTCTTACCGCCTTCAGCTGCACTTAGCCGAGGTGTAGACACTTTTATGATAACAACAAACCAGCTTAAAGCCAGCTTTATGTTCTTTGAATTATACTTAGTTGAAATTTTGTAAAACGAAAACAAAATACTTGGGTAGGTAGTACTTAATAAGTAATAAGTTACTATTTCAAATTTCAAAAACAACAACTCCAAAAGCTTAGGGCGATAGGTTGAAAAGTAAACGTACAGGTCTACTTAATATTTTAGGTATACTTATTTTTTTTAATTATACACTGTTCTAATATAATTTTTTTGCATTAAGTACCTACTGTGGTACTACTTATAGTCTATATAACTTAAAGCCTCATTCCCACTAAGTACCGGTATACGGTGAAAGAAAATAGCATTGTGAGAATTCTGGAGGATGTACGCCTGCCCATTCTGTTGTCTACCAAATGCATGGAAGTCCCTATCCAGTTACTACTACTTATTCGTTCATTACGCTACCGAAAATTTGCAAAAAATACCAACTCAAAAAGTTACACTCGCCACACTTTAAAAATACGCGCACATTAGGACAGGCCGCACGCAACGCACGCAACGCAAATTATTGCCTACTTCGCCACGAGGAGGCCCTAAAGAGGCCTCTAAATTGTATAGAAGTTGTAAGAAGTAAGAAACTCGAAGCAATGCGGCCCGCCCCTATGTACCTACCCTATATGCCTTTACAAATCAGTGTAACACTTTTGGGTTAAAGTTGATGATGATTCATATCAAGGACATCCTCTAACATCGCGTCATCAGCGAAAGTAATGGCCGACCAACATAAACTTACTAGCAACCTGCCAATCAGCCTGCTGATTGATTTCTGATTTGATGACTGATGACTGCGCTAGTTCAGGCCTCAGGGTCAAAGGCTGACATGACTTGGAAAATTTCTAAATCAACGTGCACAAAAAACATGCAGCGGTTAATTGAGCACTTATTTATTTTTGTAGGTTTAACGGTCAATTTGCAGTTAATTTATAATGTAGATCTGAGTAATAAAAGGTCGTGAAGAAATATTATTATTTTACCAATAAGTGTAAATATTCAGACTAGGTATTTACCGTGATTTCGAGCACTCACGTGATAAAGGTATGATAAAGGACAATGATATTATATATTAAAAAAGAGGATAAAGGAATTATGAATGATCGTCACAATAAGAAGGTAATCCCTTCTCATAGTGCATCATGCTGGTCAAGTGTGAATTGACCGACTTCACATAACTAAGAAAAGCGATTATGAAGAGTTCTCCATAATTGCGCAGACGATGACAATGCAGTATTCAATGGGGGGAGCGCGGGAAACTTGTAACTAAGCAATAAATATCGATTTAGGGTCAGAATCGATATCTCCGCGGCATCGAAGCGAAACCAAACAGATGTTTAGTGTACCAAATGACCGTTATAGACAGATCTAGAATAGCCGCGTCATTAGTATTGACAGAAATAGAATACAAATTACCTGTGATTGTCTTATTTAAAAAAACAAATTGATTGCTTTGCTTTTACTAGGCTTTTAGGAACGCAGGCGCATGTTATACCCGAGCTGCCAAAACTACTCCTGATAGGGGTCGCCACTCCAGCGTCTCGGGACCCCAACGACCTCTTCGAACTATGTGCCCTGTCCATCCACTTCAGTTTCGCGACTCGAGTTATGTCGGTGACTTTGATTTTCCTGTCCACATAATATTATATCATTAATTCATTATTGATCCTGATTAAAGAAAGTTTCCCCATATCTAGTCTTTCTTGTCACAATATCAACACAGCTGCGTAAACAGGGATACTCCGAGCATAGATATCCCCATCGCCCGCTGAATGACAACAAATCCTATTGTAACACTCAGCGGGTTTGTGGCGGAGGCTCCTTGTAGTTGTGATGCTTTCCACGAACCCGTCGCGGAGTATGGGAACGCGCTTCACGTTTCGGCCTGACTCGCCGTAACAGTAGGGTAAAACCAGGATAGATGCCCCACTTTTTGAAATTACTTACTTTATATTTCTTAGTAAAAACTGCAAAGTACTATAATTGTAAAATGAAAACGGATAAGTACTGTGGTTTATAATATTTATTTATTTCAGTTGCAGATTGTTTACACATACCCCGTTAGGGTGTAGCAACTTGGTCTGAAATCAACCGTAGTATAGAGAGACCGATTTTAAGTATTTATTTTTATTTGTATCTTCAAAAAAATCATTTATATTGTAGTAGCACTTTTACAATAAAAAGTTTTTTAATATTTTATAAAATTTGTTTTCTTTTTCTACGTTTCGAATGCTGTCTGGCAAATTATTATAATATATTTTTATGGACATTACGAAGGCACTCGATGTGTGAAGTTTTAGTTATGATGGCGGTAGGGTTAGTTTATTTCCATGTCTTTCGGGAAATCGACGAGGTTTGTCTTCTTTTTTTATAAAAGTGTAGATTTTTCCTAAAAAATTTACATATCTCAAAGATATAGATGGAAGGTAGGGTTAAGATTATTAATTCTTTAAAAATCTTAACTTAAATATTCAAAATGAAAGTAAAAAAAAATTATTTTCGATATTTCCAGAGTATTCGCGATTTTTGCAGACTTCTAAATTTTGGGACAACTATCCCATATAGGGGATAGTTGCCTACACTATAAAAATTACATTTAGGATAGATACCCCGCAGAGAAAGAGGAAATTTACCCCGCAAAAACTTTGATCACACCTTGCCTCTATGCAATCGCACTGAGACATGCAGGGCGGCCAACAGTGGTAGTGGTAGATTCTCTCGATAAATAAATAAAATAACTTGTGATTCTTCCGGGAAACTAGACTAATTACAATCGAGGCAACTATACCACTGGGGCAACTATACTGGTTTTACCCTACGTAGCTATTTTCGTTAGCGTCGGCACATTTTATCAGCATCGCGTTGGGCTCGCTGCCGCGCGGTCAGCACTCGACTGTCGCCCGAGATCTTCCCACGCCCACGCCCACGCCTCACACGTGTCCCACGCGTGGTGTCCGGTAGGTGGCGGGTACAATATCAACATATTGTGCATTAAATGCCTAAACCACACCACCGCCGCGAAACCGTAGTAAAAAAAAGTCGTGTGGTGACGTGGAACACCAGATAGGAACGAAGTTATTTTTATAAAAATATTAATTTCAAGTTCTATTCGAGGAATAAAGAAAATAATTATTCGGGTATATACATTTTTATCATGATTTTTGTCAAAAATCAAAATGAGCCCAGGAAAGCCTAAATATCGATTTTATAAAATTTTGAAATTAAAAAAAATAATTTTATAAAATAAAAAATGAAAATAGGATTGCGCGCCCCCGTGTGGGCTCGAACCACCAGTCTTTCGGTTGGCGGCCGCGCGTGGGCCAATTGAGCCACGGGAGCGATGCACAACTTGTTGAAATTATTATAAAAGATATTTTTTAGGCCATCAAAAAATGTCGAAAGTGTCGGTCCAACTTTTGGTCTTAATTTCCGTCTAGCTCCCTTTCGCAACGCGCGATAAGGAACTTCGTTCCAAAAATACCTAAAACTATTCTGAATGAAACTATCTGTTCTTACGTAGACTTTGAGTTCAATCTTTATAGTTTCTACTTTAACAACCGATAGACTTTACTGCTTAATGTTGGTCTTTTGTTGGTCTGTTGCATACACTTCCAGATCACACGTGAAAGACGATATTATAATAATTATAAGTCATACTCCATACTACACTCACCTACTGTTCCATGTCGCGCAATGTTACTACTCCTATCCTTATACTCTGTGGTACCACCCTCAGTGTTGTCTGTGGTTTGCGACCAACTGTCATTAACCGACTTCAAAAAAAAAGGGAGTCGATGTTACTCCATAACTCCTTCAAATCTGAACCAATTTCAATATTGTTTTTATTTTAGAATAGAATAGAATAGAAATGTTTTTTATTCAAATAAACTTTTACAAGTACTTTTGAATCGTCAATGAGTCTACCACTGGTTCGGAATGCCGTTCCTGCCGAGAAGAACCAGCAAGAAACTCGGCAGTTGCTCTTTTCAAAATACTTTTACAATATACTTAACAGATATTCTATGTATGCAGAGTTTCCACAATGAGGGAAAGGTCCACAAAACCATACGTAATTATTTCTAATTATAATTCAACACATGTCAAGACGGGCAGACAGAAAGTAGCCCCATTGCCGCTGGTGGCACCCGTTCACGAGCATGACGCATGACCCAGCCATTGCTTCGCTCCATATTTTAGGGAACGCAACAACCCGCATCACACGACACCACCGCAGAAATGTTAAAGAGAGTGTGACATACTTAGGCTACCCATCTTAAGGCATCGAATTGAAACTAATATTCAAATCAAATACTCATTTTAAAATATGACTTGTACACAAATAAAGTGGAAACTCTGAATAGAATAGAATTATTTTGATATACAATTATATAGGTTAATCATTACCTACTGTCTCATGAATCGCTGGAACGAATTACATCCACGCTTTTTTGTCATTTATATAGTCTTCAATCGTATAATATGCTTTTTTCATGAGCGTAGTTTTAATCGATTTCTTAAACTTGTGTAAAGGCAAATCCAAGATCGACTGTGGAATTTTATTATAGAACGTCACGCCCATTCCCACAAATGTCTTTCGGACCCTCTTGAGGCGCAGTCGAGGAATCACGAGCCTATTTGGATCTCTAACCTGCCTATCTCGTAATTCACCCTTTTTTTTGTAATTCACAATGTTTTGTCTGACAAATATTATATTATAAATATATTGTGAAGCTACTGTAAGAATGCCTATTTCTTTAAATTTTTCTCGAAGCGAATCCCGCGGCTTTAAATTATAGATTGCGCGAATCGCCCTCTTCTGCAATACAAAAATTTTTCCAATATCGGCCGCTTTACCCCATAGTAAGATTCCGTATGACATAATACTATGGAAATATGCAAAATAAACAATTTTTGCAGTTTCTATGTCAGTTATCTGTCGAATCTTCCTAACAGCGTAAGCAGCAGAGCTGAGCTTGCCAGCAAGTACTGCTATATGGGTGCCCCATTGCAGCTTTGAATTGAAATTTGAAAGGGCAAATCGTAAGTTTGATCCCATTTAAATTTGGTGAAGATCTGATGAATATCTTCGGTGATGGAGGACGGAATTACTAAGTTTTTGTTGATGTTACTCCATAACTACCTACGTCAAATCTAAACCATTTTTAATCATTTTTTTTATTTTAAACTAGCTGATGCCCGCGACTTCGTCCGCGTGAATTTTTTTTTTGTTTTTTTTTGTATTAAAACCTTCCGTGGAACTTAAGGAACATACAAAAAAATAAATTAACCGAATTGGTCCATCCATTCTTGAGTTATGCGCTTACCAACATTCATTTTTATTTATATAGATAGATAGATAGAAGAAGATAGATGTCAGGTTCGTCCCATTTCTTGGTGAAGATCTGATGAATATCTTCGGTGATGGTGGATGGAACTCCTCAAAAAGAGCAAATCAGAGGAATGTGAAGATTGATCGGGTTAACGTTGCGCATCGTATTCATCGTTTCTATTTAGGCCCGTCTAAATTCAACATACCTGTACACACTAGAAATACACACCACGGGCAGTAAATAAGAAAGCCTCAGATCACATGTAATTGTTGTCCGAGGCGAAGCCGAGGTCAATAAACATGTGATCTGAGGCTTTCTTATTTTACTGCCCTAGATGTGTAATATACTAATGCTTTGTAGTGGCGTTTGAAATCGGTTTTTCTAAAAATATTATTTTTATACTTACATCTAATCTAATAATTATATAAAATTCTCATGTCGCGGTGTTTGTTACTAAATTCCTCCGTAACGGCTGGACTGATTTTTATGAAATTTTTGTGTGCAGATCGAGTAGGTCTGAGAATCGGCAAACATCTATTTTTTCATACCCCTAAATGATAGGGGTGACCCACCCCTACATATTTTTGTTGGCGGTACGAAGTTCGCTGGGCTTATTCAATCTCAAGGGACGGAATATTACCTAAGTACGTCACTTCACGTCATACGAGAGGTGGGTAGCCGCATGACATGGCAGCCGGCAGGGTTATCCTTATCACGTTATCAGATAATGAGCGTTCAACACGAGCTCACCCCACGTAACCCGCGACCCTCGTTATCGCGTCCACGCGGCGCGCAGAACCACAGCGTCGCCGCTAGCGCCTGACGCAGCAGCTGCTGACGGCGGCCAGCCTTGACGCAGCGGCTGCTGACGGCGGCCAGCCTTGACGCAGCGGCTGCTGACGGCGGCCAGCCTTGACGCAGCGGCTGCTGACGGCGGCCAGCCTTGCCTGTTACCAGTTACCACACACAGTTCCACGCCCGCGGTGTATTTGGGTCAACGGCAGCTGTCGAAAGAGGTTATCCGAGCTATCGTGACCAGCCTACGTCGCAGAATTAAAACAAGTGTAAATTAAAAATTCGGGCTCGTTTGATTCGTCTTGACATAGTTGAGGTCCTAGATGATATTATCTAGAGTCTAATGATTAGCCAGCTACCTACTACATAATATGGGCTTACATGATATTACATCGTTTTATTAGGGTTCCGTAGTAAACAAGGAACCCTTATAGTTTCGCCATGTGTGTCCGTCTGTCCGTCTGTTCGTCCGTCCGCGGTTTAGCTCAGAGACTATTGTTACTAGAAATCTGTAATTTGACAAGGGTATTAATATCAATCACGCCGACAAAGTCGTGAAATAAAATTGTGAAAAATAATTTTTTTTAGGGTACCTCCCCTACATGTAAAGTGGGGATGAATTTTTTTTTTCACGTCTATCCCATAGTGTGGGGTGTCGTTGAATAGGTCTTTCAAAAATATTGTGGGTGTGGGAACATCATTTTTCAATTCAGGGATCCGTTTGTGAAATATGATATTTTAAAGTGCTAAATTTTATTAGAGTCAAGTGTCCCCCCCCCCCCCTCTGCCAGCTAAATGGTTGTATATAGGATACAAGAAAAAATTCACAGCAGTAGTATATATAATGAATTTTAAAGGAAAACTATCACAGCTAAGTAGGGTTCATTAGTTAAGGAGTTATATCTGTTTTTTCTATGTTAGGTATTACATGTGCAAGTTGCATATTTTGTAGAATATTATAGTATTTAAACCATGAACTCAAAATTTATTCAATATTCATAAATAAAACAAAAGCACTATCCTAGGTCAGCAATAATATTTGAGACCTTCAGCTACGGAACCCTACTCTGCACGTGGCCCGACACGCACTTGGCCGTTTTTATTACAGAGTACATCGTCATTCGATTTACATAATTATACATGCAAAACAGCTCAATCGGAAACTGGGAAGTGGTTCTACTTAATACATCTTTCAAGAATTGATCTAAACATAGCTATAATACATAATATTTACATTGCAAGTTAAATAAAAGAGCTTGTAAATCTAATATTATCTATTTTTGGGTAGGTTTGGGTTGTCAAAAAAATGTACGCTTTCCCTCGTTCTCCATGTGTTCGTGGGCTCATCGCTTCGTCCGCTCAATCCTTTACCGTAAGCTCAGCGTAGGTACCTACTACGATTAATTTTTTTTCAAAATCATCCAATTACAGTTTTTATTACCTACTTTACTAGAGTAGATGACGCTCGCGACTTCGTCCGAGTGTTTTCTCTCTTTAATTTTCCGGGATAAAATATAGCCTATGTACTATAATTCATGTATATGTATAAGCTATTACATTGTGAAGTTTCACCGAAATCCATCTAGTAGTTTTCACATGAAAGCGTAACAAACGTCCATCCATCCATCCTCACAAACTTTCGCATTTTATAATACATAATTATTTGACCGAGCGAAGCGAGGTCTCTGAGTTTACTAGAGCGATTTGCACCTGTCCGTCCGTCCGTATGTCCGTCCGTCCGTCCCGGGTCCGTCTGTCAGAGCCTTATAACTTTTGAATTACTGAACGTAATTACTTCAAATTTAGTACTTATTACTTCAAATTTATTACTTCAAATTATATAATATGTAAACCGATGGCTTCCAGCCGAAAATGGCTTAAAAATTTATAAAAATCTTTATTTCAGGGGGGCTCTCATAGAAGCGAATGCGAAGTAAAATATTTTTTTTGCGATTCATAGGGTTTCTGTGTATCATTTTAAAGACAATTTGGAACAGAGTACAAACGTATTTTTTTTTTAATTATTTTCCTAAAATTAACGAAATGGAGGGCTTTCAAAGTGGCGATTTAATACGCTCGCTTGAAGACGCTCTCTGGAAAATCGGCTATATATTTTCAAGCTGTACTTATTTTTTTATTTCACTTGTATCCTGTACTTGAACAACAAATACTAAAATTATATAAATATTATAAAGAAACGAGATTATTTAATTTTTAATGAGCATCAGTAATTTTCACATAGCTCCACAATAATGCTAATAGATGGCGCAGTCATTTACTATTCCATTGAACTAGGACTACTAGGAGTTACGACTACGATCTATCCCAAAAACAGTTTTGCGTCGACTATTATTATTTAGGTACGTAATATAATAAAATATTATTCAATTAAAATTATTTTTTAGTTTAATATCAAACTTCAATAAACTATTAATTGCTACATTTTGTATATTTTCTATTCGCGTCGATAGATGACGATTTGTACAGATGCCCTTAACCCGTTTTCACTCGTTAGTACCTACATAATAATTCAATGTATTCACTAACGTTCCCTAACCTTTACGGGCTACCTATGATAAGTTAGGTGATGATTACTGTCAACTTCTGTACGATCCTGTACGGGACACCTAAAAGGATATTGGGACGGATGTTAGGACTTAGGATTGTGTTTTGGAGCTAACGTAAAGAGACTCCTACATAGGGGATGATTTAGGTATGTTTGGTGAAAACGGGCATAATAATAATGTCAGTTTTGGTCGTCATGTATCGATTGAATGAATAATTATGGGATACCGCGAGGTCTCAGTTCGGGGCGAACCACTAGTTAGTAGGATTTATGTATTATCTGACACCTATCTAGCCCGTGCTATAGTGATGCGTGTCCATATTATAGTGTTTCAATACTTTCAATAGATTTATGGAGCTATTTGTCTGAGTCTCTGGAGCTGTTTGTCTCATCAGTACACGTGTGGTGCGATCTCGCGCCCCCTGCCCCCGCCCCCCGCCCGGCCCCCGCCCCCTGACCCTGCACTTGACAGCTGAACGTGTAATAATTGTCTTAATTGCGATAAGTGCAATTAAGACAATTACTGTGCTTAGAAGACTTATGACTACTTGTCTATTTTCTTTATAATGAATTAGTGCTTTCTGTTCGCGAGCTTATCGGCTTTAAATACTCACAGTATCCCTTTGCATGTATCTTTGGGCCATAATATCGTAGTCCATACCGCGATACCAACTATTATATATTCTGTGGCGATACCTTGTCACCAAATTGAGAGCGATGCGCTAGACGCTTTAAAAGCCAGAAAATGATACCGATTCCGTTGTAGGGACAACATCTTAAAGCTAAACCAAATTGACAGCTCTACACGTATTACTATCTTTGCTGGCACATTGGGAATATGGTGCAAAGTATATAGGTATTAGGTATAGGGGAGCCGAAGAGGGATTTTGGTATTTACTCCTTCATATAGGACCCTGAGTCCAGGGCTGCCCATTAGAATAGTAAAAAAATCGATCGTCAAATATACTCGAATATATTCGAGCTCCAGCTCGAAGTTGCAAAATCTGTATTTATAAAATTCAAAGTCCCACCAAAGTCCTGACTGACTGACTGATAAAATCAACGCACAGCCTAAGCCGCTTCTAAGTTCTAGACAATGAAATTTTGACGGTAGGTTCCTTTTATAATGTAGGCGACCACTAAGAACGGATTTATTGAAATTCCACCCCCAACAGGATTAAATAGGGAAAATTTGTATAAAATTCCCTCATTTCTCAAGTTATCTCCATGAAACTTGATATTTGGGCTTTCGATTATAAAAAGAAATAATCATTTCATAGTTTTTAAAAGTTCTAACCCCAAAGGCCCTGAATAGGAGATGAAAACAAAGAAGTACATGCTTCATAGTTTTTGAAAATTCTATCCCCAAAGGGCAGTTGTATAGGGGTTGAATGTTTGTTTATTGACTATGGAAAGGTTATTGGAATAATGAATGCAACATCTATGGTGTAAACTGTAAACGCATTCCATAGCTAACAATTAATGTACTCGTACGTACAGTACTTATGTGCATATCGCTTTATGCTATTCTTTACGCAATGTTCACCACAACGTAAATATTATTAATTCTAATGGACACGTGGCGCGTTAATTGCTTTAATGATCAAAAAAACAATCTCTATCGAGAATGAGTTACAACTTTGTAGGTACAAGTAATGATCATAACAATATTATAATTTTGAATTACGATCGTTTAAAGTTTTCCACACGAGTGAAGCGATAAATAGCCGCTCGAATTAATGATTGATGGAATTTAGAAGACAACTTATTTATTAATAAAGCAAAGGCATTGGCGTGCAGGTTTCCTCATGTTGTTTTCCTTTAGCGTTAAATCAAGCGATATTATTTTAATTGCTTAACACGCACATCTATACTCTGAGCCCAATACATTTTTTTTTTATAATTTGTATGTCTGTCTGTGCGCGCATCACGAAAAATCTACTGAACGGATTTGAATAAAATTTATATACTCCGGGTCAATAATAATCAATATACATAAAGAATAATTTTTATCCTGATAAAGAAGGTTCCTCCGGAATAGGGGATGGACATTTTTTTATATGAATGAACCGTTGTTGATAATTCTTTTTAATTTGAAAATGTTTACTATCTGGCACTTTTTGTCTAATTTCGATGAAGATGAAGATCTGATAAATATTATCTGAGATAGAGGACATAACTCAACACGGATAGCAGCAAGTCATTCGCATAAGAGACAACGATTAAATAAATGCAGAGTAAATATTCTTAGTGCATACCATAATATAATATTATAGATGAGGGGTCTGCCACAGGCATTAACTACTAATAGACTAAATCTATAACTCCCAGGTCCCAGATGTTTGTACCACTTTGTTTGTTTCGTAGCCTACCCGTGCGAAGCCAGGGCGGGTCAGCTAGTGTTATATACCTAACTCTGAAAAGTCAGAACAAACAAACGCCAAACGAGTACTGTGCTCATGCAGTTGTGTGTGTGTTCCAGCGGCATGGAATACCCCGTAGTCGTCGTCATCGACGGACTATACCTGCCTGGCGATCGCGTAACTTTTATCACTCTCCTTAAAGGACTACTTATTTCAATGTCAAAACATGGTTTTGGCCAATAGGAGAAGCTCAAAATCATATTTTGACATTGATGCAGTCCTTTAAAGACTGAGAAAAAGTTAGGCGATAGACCCCCTGGTCTCACGACTCACGAGTCATGAGGTGTGTCAAATGCCTTACAGCTGATAAGCACTTACACTACACTTACACACTCACAGCTTACTTACAAGTGAAAGTCCGTTAGGTAATCGGTTTAACATTGTAACTTCGCTCCAAATTCCAGATAACAGATAGCCTTTCTTAAATACGCTTACTCAGTTATGTTCAGTGTACTGTACAAATGATTGTAACGGCCTGCGGTTGCTGAAACGTTATTTAATAGTCTGTGAACCAGCCGAAAGAGCATTGCTACAATAAGGACTTATTGCAGGTCACTGTCCAACGTGGCATCGGTAGCAGCAGATTTGTTGTGGCCCAGGAGCCGTTAACACTGGTAGTCCCGTCATGCGGGATCGAATGACAGCAGGTCTTACAAGGATATTAAATCAAAACAATAATTATTATTGCGATTTTTACTGTAAATCACAATTTAGTCGCAGAAATTTATTATTGCTGAGACAGCCTTACAGTCCTGCGACGAAGACTCCTCGAGGTTACAATAAAAGAGTAAAGTGCGGAAGAGATAGCTCGATTGAAGATGCAATGACGCAAAAAAGGTGCTAATGAAATAACCCGCGAAATATTTATGGATTAGATATCAATAAAATAACAAGATTTATATATTTATAGATAATAGGTACAATATTAATCTACTAAAAGGACATATCTGGCAACAAAATAATGTGGCTTTAGTCCGCCAATTTGCAAGTTGGGCCAGCGCGGTGGACTATGGCCTACAACCCTTCTCTGAGAGGAGACCTGCGCTCAGTAGTGAGCCGTTGATGGGTAGCTGCTGATGATGATGATGAATTTAATTTACTTAATGTATTTTTCGTAAGGCTAAATATATATTTAGACCTGACAGGTCGCGGCGACAAAGTCGAGGTAGTGTCGCAGCAAAATGTTTGTGTCGGCGACATCATTCTGACACAAAAATTCTAATCCAGAATGGATTTGATTGAAAGCATGGTGTTGCGTTTGCTATTAGATTATTTGAGGAAGAAAAATAGAAAGAAAACTATAGTTAAGTAATACTCCAATCATCCAATAGAAAGTTTACACGTAGGTACATACTCGTAGGTAGGTACTCCATCTTTGTCGAGACGTTCAATTAATCGACAATCGAAATGACATTCTAAAAAGAACAATTAAATAAATTAATATTATAAGCCACGACACTCTCGCGACTTTGTCGGGACTATGTACGAAGTCTAAGATATTCGTCATTTAACAAGTAGTTTTATAAAAAAACCAGAACAGCGTTTCTTACAGTTGATTGCGAAGCACTTTCGACACGAAGCCAAGTGGTGTTTGGACTTTCGGATCAGCGAAGGATTTGCATTGGGCCAGGGCGGTGGACTATGGCTTATAGTAGGTTTAACTATTATTATTATTAGTCAAAACCACTTTTTAACCGACTTCAAAAAAGGAGGAGGTTATCAATTCGTCGGAATTTTTTTTTTATGTGTGTTCACCGATTACTCGAAGACGCCTGAACCGATTTGGAAAGTTATTTTTTTGTTTGAAAGGGTATACTCTCCAAGTGGTCCCATAAATTTTAAATATAATTATAAATTTTATTGAAATCGGTCGAGCGGTTTCTTAAATATCAACAACTAAACTACGGCCGTTCAGAGAATGCGTTCCTGACACGTCGCGATTGAACTGACGACGTAACTTTGTAATGGCGTTGCAGTTACGATAAAAATATTATTGCTGGTTGTTTACCGTTTTAACAATTGATGAGCATTAAAACAACATTATTATATCAATAATCAATTAATGTTATAATTTTGTGACAGTTGTCGTGACTAACTGACAGGGGTCAGGAACGCATTCTCTGAACGGCCGAATTTTAGTCAACAATAAATACTTTTTATAGTGGCGCGGGAGTTTGAAGTAGGTTTTTTAAAAAAAAATTTTTGTGTATTAAATTATAACTGCGAAAATTGAGTAATACACCCAAAAATACTTACATCCGGATATCCTCTCTGTTGGTTCGATTTGAAGCTAGACTCAGCCTTCGTGGTTCAAATTAGTCAAAACTGTAACTGATGATTTTAAGAACATCGGCCAAAACTAGTTTTGCCTGATTTTCGCAGTCAAATGTGGTTTTAAACGGTTATATGCACGTTATATGAGTTGTGAACTGTAGCATGCACTGCATTCGTACGCCGGAACGTATCGTATTGGACGATACTACTCGGTACCTATAGTGGTAAAACGCAAGAAGTTTTATTTTTTACAGAGGACCCCTAAATACCTCTGCTGTACCGTAGCCTGCGTCACAAGCGTTTTAACTTTTGTAGAAAGTTCCATCAAAATTGTTCCGAGGATTAGACCGGACAGACAGTTTCAAATAATTTGTGAGTTTAATGAGAGTCAATTATTTCGAAATCACGGACAGACACTTTGTTACTGTATGTTGGCATGAAGTTTTGTTCAGTCAGGCAAATTGCAGAATTAGCAAATGCCACACTTTTGTTTATCGATATAACAAATATCGTTAAGCAAAACTTAAGTAAATAAAATCACCATAATTTGTACAAATAATTTTATTTGATTCAAGTAAAAATGCGAGTTGACGAGTGGAAGTAAACTTCCTGCAAACAAATGACTGCTCTTGATTTATAGGTTTATTTTTTGTTTTTGTTAACAAGCGAAAAGTGGGTAAAATACTTATCAAAGCCATAATGCTGACCAATTTTTTTCATATAATTCGGGAATCTGAAAAATTTTACCAACGGAAATAAAATAGAGAAATCTCTTTGAAAAATTTGTCACCAAAAAAATAAACAGACTATTCTATAAGATTGTCCCTGTGTAAACTAATTTTAATTGCAAGGGAAATTTAAATAATTTAAAATTTTAAACTATCATAACGTCAGTCTAATTTATTAGTGGAACATTTCCAAAATTTTTCCGAAACACTAACGTTACAAGTCTGGTTTTAATCTACAGGAAACGACATAATCCGTGTGGCGATCGCGTAACTTTTATCGATGTCCTTAAAGGACTATTTCAATGTCAAAACATGGTTTTGGCCAATAGGAGAAGCCCAAAATCTTATTATTATGACATTGATGCAGTCCTTTAAGGACTGAGAAAAAATTACGTGATAGACCCCCTGGTTGAAAATTTTTGATTTTACTTGGTAAATCGAAACCATAAACTTAAACTCTCAATTACTCGACGGCATAAATTTTGAAATGTTCCACGATAATACAAGAGCCAACCCCCAAGATAAAATGATATCCTAGGATACCTAGGAGGAGGAAATAAAAAGGAGAAGTAAAGATAAGATCAGGGAGGTACCTGTGCGGCGTGCGCGCGGCCAGGAACACGTAGTTGGTGCCGTACATGCCCGTCAGCAGCACCGGCAGCGCCAGCAGCGCCGCCAGCCGCGCCTGCCAGCGGCCCCAGCCCACGCACTCGCGCTCCATGTAGCGCAGCACCAGCACACACCCCTCGAGCTTAACACTTCGGTTCGCCGGATAAGTCAACAATGTTTTGGATTTAAGTCACTACCTACCCCACCGAATTATTACTTCCAGCACCGTACTTGAGGAAGTTTGTAAAGTTAACGATTAAGATGACGGGACGGATAAAGCCGGCGTGTTTTTATTATTTATTGTTATCAACCCCGCGACCGCGTGTCGATGATAAGCGAGCCGACCGCCGGCCGGAGGGTCCGAACTCTAATGCCGCTGGCGCCGGCCGCCTCGGGAGGAGATCACTGGCCGACTTCTTGACAGTCGAGAGCTGACCGCTCACCGCGCGCCCGGCGGAGCCAAACTGAAGCTTAACACAACGCACGAAGAGTCATCGCGGATGATGCGGCGCGCGCGCAGACTGACGGCCGCCGCTGGGCACGCTGCGCCGGCCACGTGCGAGTCGGCGACTCTGCGGAGCTGTTGCGCTTAGGCCCAAATTAGACGGAGCCTCGTTCATCGTTCATCGTTACGAAAATTTTTGCGAAAATGAACCGTCTCAGTTCGCCCTAAGGGTGAATTTTCTACGGTTAATTTTTCGAGATTTTTGCTTTCATTTTCGAAGGTCATCGGTGAGTCATCCGTCTACATTCGCCCTTAGGACAAAGGGCCTTAGGGTTCATTTTCGCAAAAATGAACTAAGAATGAGGCATCGTCTAATTTCAGCCTTAGAGTCTCGCGTTGTTGATTAGAACATTCATTCAAGTTCTAATTATTATAATGTACAATACGGCTAAGTATGCACCACAATAAATGTTTATATTTTAACTCTAACTTTATTAATATTTAACTTTATTAATATTTTAACTCGGTCGCATAGACTAACGGCAGTATTGCGGGCGTCGCGTGGCGTCTGCTAACTAGCTGGACTAAGATCTCTCTTATGTTCAAAGATCTCCATTGCCTGATACTATTTGTGTTGTTCGCAATGTCTGACTTATGATACCTATAGTGCCTACACCCGACATCCTGCTACCCAGTTTACTGCTCCATCATTAGATCTTACTACACCTCCTACTCTCTTAAAGACCATTCTTACGAGCCCAAAACACACTATGCCTGTTGTAATTTGCTGAGGAGTTGGGATGCCGCAGACTACTTGATGCAGCATCAGCTCAAGGTTACCATGCCTTGGAAATAATCTGAAGTAACAGTACACCAAATTTCAAATCAATCACACCAGTGAAAGTTTGTAAGACCCTTTAATCAAGTAAGAAATGAGCTGATGATCTTCAAACGCCTTAGCAGATCTTCATAGACTATAGCTCGGATCCATCTCGATCACGTCACATCACCATCACGATAAACAGAAAAAACCGCCTTAAATAAAATCCGTCCATTCGTTGAGAAGCTAAAGATATAGGCAGGTTCATTCATCCATACTGCCTAGGTAGCAGGTAGTATACTGCTGTTAAAAGCAAGAAGAAACTCTTGGTATGAAAGCTATTTTAATCTTTTGGTAACTGATTCAGTTAAGTGAACCTCATTTCAAAGTGTTAAATTCGATCCACCGGAGGCCGAGTGCGATAGTGGCCTCTAGTGGATACTGGATACTGGATAGCGGAACGCACGACCCGCGGCCGCACGCGGTGAACGCATTGCGTGTATAAATACAACGAACGACAGTGTGTCACGACCGAAATAACGAGCCGCTTAAATATAGACTGAACCTTTACTAGTTAGTAGTTACCCACTACAGCTCAGAGCTTTGGACTCTAACTGGTACTATGATAGGCCGTGAGTCAACGACACCCAGCCGTGCGCTAGATTAGCCACCACTGCTCCACTTCACGTTTTTAACCCCCCATAATAGATTTTGAAAAGAGCCTAAATACAGTTTGAGCTTTTTTTTTCATAGCTTTTAATTCAAAACTTATTAGAAGTTGTAAACAACAGAAAGGTAATTCTTATCACGCGCCTGCAATTTGTTAGAGATTGAAGTTACTATTGCAAGAGTTTGCTTTATTTCATTTACAGGCGTCAAATATAAAATCTTATGTAGGAGATTAAATTGTATGTACTTACAAGTTACAACACAACTATAAGTTTCTTATGATTATTTTGACGGCATTAGCTTTTGGAATTTTAAAATTACTATAGATATGTGCGACCTACTGTCTAATAGTTAAATGGTGATAGTCTAATAGTTTTCAAGGGTTCGGGATTCGAGCCCATTTCTGTGCGTGCTTTGTAGGAAATTAACAAACCACTTGCTTTAACGTTGAGTGAAAACATCATGAGGAAACCTGCTGCCTGAGGACTCTCCATAGTATTCTCAAAGGTGTGTGAAGTCTACAAATCCGCACTTAGCCAGCAGCTTACATTCTCAATCAAGAGAAGACCTGTGTCCAGAAGAGGGCCGGCGATGAGTTGCATTGAATGATTGAATGATCTACTGATCCATTATAAACATCAAATCAACATTAAGACAGAAATGAACGGTGAAATGAATGATTGATTTAGTAAACCAGGAAAGAACACGGCGAATCATCAAAATAAACTTACTTTTCATCGATTACAGTAATTAGGTACATAGCTACAAATAGCTAAAACAAAAATGGTCATAATATATCGCTGCGAATTCCAAGGTCTTACAATTAAAATAAACAACCACAAAATTAACAAAATGTAAAAAGTTTAAAGACGAAAGTTATTATTAGCCATCTATCTTAGTGATCAGTCAATGCGTGAAACTGATTCACTTTTTACTGAGCCGGCGGGTATTTAAAAGTTAAATTAGGTACATGTAATCTTCCCCAATCATTGCGGAATCAATCTAGTAAAAGTATTGATTGGAAAGGCAACACTAATTGGACGAAACAACTTTGAGGCTATCCCAAATTTATGAATGTACAATACACTTCTCATTCTTGCCGGCTCTTCCCTGTTTTCTGAACTGATGGTAGTCTTGATATTGTCCTGAGAGCCACACGTTGGCCTGCATGATTTATATCTAAATAGTTGTGATTATTAGTCAATTATTATAGTCAACATACAACATGGAATCCGATCTGCACGCCGCGGTCGCCTAGCATGCGAGAGCATAGCGAGAATTTTTTTTCGACGCCTTTTCTCGCATCATCTCTTTATCTCTATCGAAACTAACATGTACACATGATTCGTCGTCGTCGTTACGTCAAAAGTAGAGATAAAATTATTTTCTCTATTTTTCTCTACGAACTCTTACATGGCGACGTAAGTTTCTCGTCATTTTTAAAGGTTTCATGGAAGTAGTAAATTTCCATGGTTTCTGAAACGAAATCGGTGTTGCAACATTAGATTATATCGTGTGGTGTTGTGAAACGGCTACACCGTGCACTGGTTTGTCTACGTCTACTGTCCGAGAAAGCCGAGTCTTCAACGAGAAATTAGTCACTCGTTGCGTGCATGTTAGGGTAAACGAGAGATCAGTCTACGTCGACAATATATCTTTCTCTTCGCGAGATATCACTTCGACGTTATGCTACGCCTGCAGGTTACAGTCCAGTTAAGATATCTATTTGTAAGTTGCATACTTAAATGAGCATAGATTCAAAGGAATACTAGATGCTATGTAAAGCCTGCTGTAGAACTTGTATTAATTTTTTCCCAATAAGGCTGAAACTTGAAATGCAAGGTTATGTTATCGCAAGGTATTTGCCAACGAGATAAATAATCCGTGACGTAGCACGCGAGGCGCTGCGCGGCCAGTGCCGCCCTGCTGCCGACCGACATGGCAGCTCCGCCGTGTGCCGACCGCGACGGATATATTATGACGGATCAAAATAAAGCGCAAAAACCAACGCGAGGTAGTTCAAGTGAGCATGCCAACACAGAAAGTGAAACAAAAGATCCTACTATTAGTTACCATTCAAACGACAGCCATGTACCGGCGCACGGTGATTTGAATGAGAATGTAGGGACACAAGAAAATGAAAAAGAAAGTGTTTCACATAAAGCAGGTTTTAGTAACGAAACTGAGAATGGAATTCCTTTTGATGTGGGAAATGATAACAGTAAGAGATGTTTTCGTCCAAATGGCGATGGTGAGAGGAGGAAAAGTGAGGGGGCGAGTCGCAGAGATCCGGCCGAAGCCCTGGAGCTGGCGCTGCTGCGGCTGGGCCCGTTCGGGCTGTACCAGCGCTACGTGCTGCTGCTGCTGTGCGCGCCCGGCGCGCTGGCCGCCATGTACTCGCTCAACTACGTGTTCGTGGCTGACCAGGTGCCGTTCCGGTGAGGGCCACGTTCCCACTTCACTCTCTACTTTTACAAATAGAATAGAATAGAAATGTTTTTTATTCAAATAAACTTTTTACAAGTGCTTTTGAATCGTCGATGAGTCTACCATGGGTTCGGAATGCCCTTCCTGCCGAGAAGTACCAACAAGAAACTCGGCGGTTGCTCTTTTCAAAACAAGTTTACAGTTCAATAGATACTATGCTATGTATGCAGTGTTTCCACAATTAGTGGAAGTTCCACAAAAGCATACCTAATTATAATTCAACACATGTTAAGACGGGACAGAAAGTAGCCAAATTCCCGCCGGCGGCACCATTCATTATTCAGATCCAGCCATTGCTTTAAAATCTCTATATCTTGAAATATCTCTTTCTCCTTTTTTTATCAACCGATAGACGTCCAACGCTGGACATCCTGCGTGGACTTCCGCAGGTCTCGGTCTTGCGCCGCCTCTCTGCGACTTGTTTGATGTCGTTGGTCCACCTAGTGGGGGGTCTGCCACACTGCGCTTCCCGGTGCGCGGTCGCCACTCCAGCACATTGGGACCCCATCGACCCTAGCAGCAAGAATTGTTAATAACAAGGCACGGGGCTGTATCATTGCTTATTTGCTGTACAACATTCTCAACTCGGATTATTTCTTATCTTTATGACTCGGCGCACGTTTTTTGTTGGAGAATAGCGACGCGATTTTTGCTATATACTGAACAATTCATAGGTAATGTTTAGCTCAGCAGAATCCGAATTTATATAATATATATACTATGTCATATTATGTATATGCATAGATAGATAAGTATACGTATATGCCGGGTAGCGACGGAAATCTCAGTCGTCACTGGTCACCACGACGACCACAGAACATAATACTCTCAGACGACAGGCGACGACACTGATCTTACATCTTATCAGTTTCCTCAACTTTTAATCTTAACATGTTAAATCAGCTATCTTCAGATTTCACACAAAACTACAATCATTCGGAAAGGTAGACGATATATTTCAGAAAGTCCAGGTTCGAATTTCAGACATATCCACCTCTGTAAGTATAATTTTTCAGAGTTATAGTGCGTTTTAAGTTGGTAGTTAAATATCAGTTGAGGTAACAGTGAAGTAAAACATCGTGAGGAAACCTGGAAGTCCTGGAACGCGCCTGTGAGTTCTCCATAAAGTTCTCGAAGGTGTGTGAAATTCGCCAATTCGCATTGGGTCAGCGTGGTGGGCTATGGCCTATAAACTTTCGCCGAGAGGAGACCTGCGCTGCGTGAGCCGTTGTTGAGTCGCTGATAATGATGAAGATGATGATCACCGTAACTTTTGCAAGACAAGATTTCCATGGCGTTCACGGCTCTATACATAACTGCTGCGGGATTGTCTAAAAATGATTGCTACAGGCAGCGTGACGATCACCTCAGAGTGGCCGACATTTGCAAAATGCATTGTTGTAGCAAGAATGTCATACATTTTTTTTTAAAGAATATCAGCCAAGTTGAAGTTGACTAATATCCTCCTCTCCCCTCCAAATAAGCGGATAGCTTGTGTTAGGAGTGGGTACGACAATAGTGCAACGGATGGGATTCGAACCTGCGACCTTTCAGTTTTCAGTCCGCACCTTTAACCATTGGGCTATTGAGGCTTTTATACATTAAACCAATCTCCACGATTGAGACTGTAGCAAACAGCAATGATAGAAGCAGGTTTTAAGTGATCGACCAGCAGCTCTGTTTCACACTTGCAGGTGCATAGTCCAGGAGTGTGAAGGAGAGGGCGGCTCCTTCGGCAACGAGACGGTCCGGCAGCTGCTGGCCGACGACCGCTGTCGGCGCTACCGGCCGCTGCGGGCGGAGCGGCCGACGTGCGCGCGACACGACTTCCACCTCAACGACACCGTCACATGCGATGCTTTCATTTACGAGAATATGGACACCATTTACGCGGAGGTAATAGAATAGAATAGAAATGTTTTTTATTCAAATAAACTTTTTTACAAGTGCTTTTGAACCATCGATGACTCTACCACTGGTTCGGAATGCCCTTCCTGCCGAGAAGAACCAGCAAGAAACTCGGCGGTTGCTCTTTTAAAACAAGTCTACAATTCAATTGATACTATGCTATGTATGCAGTGTTGCCACAATGAGTTCCACAAAAGCATACCTAATTATAATTCAACACATTAAGACGGGCAGTCAGAAAGAAGCCCCATTCCCGCTGGTGGCACCCGTCCGCGAGCATGACGCATGATCCAGCCATTGCTTCGATCAACCATATTTGAGGGAACATAACAACCCGCATCACACGACACCACCACAGAAATGTTTAAAGAGAGCGTGACATGCTTAGGCTGCCCATGTTAAGGCATCGAATACGCAGTGTTAGTTTGGTTAAGACTGCAGTCTCCTATGCAGGGTTGAGGGTTCGATCACCACTGCACACACCTCTCACTTTTCAGAGTTATCTTCGTTTAAGCAATTAAACGCATGCTTCAACGGCGAATGAAAACATCGTGAGAAAACCTGTACACCTAAGAGTTCTCCATAACGTTCTCAAAGGTGTGTAAAGTCTACCAATTTGCATTGGGCCAGCGTGGTGGACCATGTATAAACCCTACTCTGAGAGGAACCTGCGCTGAGTAGTGAGCCGTTGATGGGTTGCTGTTGATGATGATGATGATGAATAGGTACGCAGTAATCCGTAGGGCTTCCACGGTTCGTCATCGTCACAGAACATGATCTTGTAGAGCTGGCGTCTAACAGCTACTAGTGACTCGCCTAGCCGCCCCATTCCCGATGTCATCGGTCATTAGATGCAGAAAAGAGACCATTTCACAACAATGATCAAGGAAGTCCTAAGAGACAGACAGACCGGTGATCCAAGGGAAATCCGCGGTTTATGTACTCATTTTTAATCCTCGACAAAAAGAGGGGTGTTTATAAGTTTGACGTGTATGTCCTTTCTCTAGTTACAGCCTACCCAATGGATTGATTTTGATGCGGTTTTTCTGTTTGAAAGCTAACGTAATCGAGGTAGGTCTTAAATATAATTCATGAAGATCTGCTCAGTTGTTTGAAGATCATCAGCTAATTTCCTACTTGATTAAAGGGTCGTACAAGCTTTCACTGGTGCGATTGATTTGAAATCAGGTGTACTGTTACTTAAGATTATTTCCAAGGCATGGTAACTTTGAGCTGATGCTGCAATATTAAGTAGTCTGCAGGATACCCAACTCCTCAGCAAGCTCCTCCACAGCAGATATAATGTGTTTGGGTCTTAGAGCATGTTTGGGCTCATTAGAATGGGTCTCAATGAGAAGGCGATGATCGGATATATCGTACATAGTCCGGCCATGGATTCACATGTCGGGGGTGCTATAAATTTTCAATTTACACTTGTTGTAATGACAAATCTCTGGTTCTCAGTTCGGGCTGGCGTGTCGCGAGTGGCAGCGCACGCTGGTGGGCACGGTGCGCAACGCCGCGCTGCCCTTCGCGCTCGTGCTCACCGGATACATATCTGACGGGTAAGGTCCCCAGTTCGGGCTGGCGTGTCGCGAGTGGCAGCGCACGCTGGTGGGCACGGTGCGCAACGCCGCGCTGCCCTTCGCGGTCGTGCTCACCGGATACATATCTGACGGGTAAGGTCCCCAGTTCGGGCTGGCGTGTCGCGAGTGGCAGCGCACGCTGGTGGGCACGGTGCGCAACGCCGCGCTGCCCTTCGCGCTCGTGCTCACCGGATACATATCTGACGGGTAAGGTCCCCAGTTCGGGCTGGCGTGTCGCGAGTGGCAGCGCACGCTGGTGGGCACGGTGCGCAACGCCGCGCTGCCCTTCGCGCTCGTGCTCACCGGATACATATCTGACGGGTAAGGTCCCCAGTTCGGGCTGGCGTGTCGCGAGTGGCAGCGCACGCTGGTGGGCACGGTGCGCAACGCCGCGCTGCCCTTCGCGCTCGTGCTCACCGGATACATATCTGACGGGTAAGGTCCCCAGTTCGGGCTGGCGTGTCGCGAGTGGCAGCGCACGCTGGTGGGCACGGTGCGCAACGCCGCGCTGCCCTTCGCGCTCGTGCTCACCGGATACATATCTGACGGGTAAGGTCCCCAGTTCGGGCTGGCGTGTCGCGAGTGGCAGCGCACGCTGGTGGGCACGGTGCGCAACGCCGCGCTGCCCTTCGCGCTCGTGCTCACCGGATACATATCTGACGGGTAAGGTCCCCAGTTCGGGCTGGCGTGTCGCGAGTGGCAGCGCACGCTGGTGGGCACGGTGCGCAACGCCGCGCTGCCCTTCGCGCTCGTGCTCACCGGATACATATCTGACGGGTAAGGTCCCCAGTTCGGGCTGGCGTGTCGCGAGTGGCAGCGCACGCTGGTGGGCACGGTGCGCAACGCCGCGCTGCCCTTCGCGCTCGTGCTCACCGGATACATATCTGACGGGTAAGGTCCCCAGTTCGGGCTGGCGTGTCGCGAGTGGCAGCGCACGCTGGTGGGCACGGTGCGCAACGCCGCGCTGCCCTTCGCGCTCGTGCTCACCGGATACATATCTGTAGCAACTCGCAACTTGGTGGCCCGTGCCACATTGGGAATCCAGACCGCGGTCGGGTCTAGCGATGACGATGTTTACACTTGAAATTGGCAATAACAATACAATGCACGTACGTACCTTGGACTGCTACTTGCACTCGATGATTTCCACCAGGGTCAGGGATTTGGATCTTGAATTCGAGCCTTTTGGTTTTGATGAGGCTTCGCGCGCGATAAGGTGGTTCCAACGGTTCTTTTCTGGATGACGATGTGCGTTGTTCGTGACGTTTAGTGACATTTCGGAGTGCGTTCGCTCCAACTTCGGACGAGAACGTCGTGCATGACAGCCGATATGAGCTGCGTGTTGTCATTGCACAAAATAAACATCGTTCATCGAAAGCGCGAAATTTGAACCGGTATAAATTTACGTTGCGGTAACGGAACATCCCGCCCACCAAAATGTCTATGGCATTTTCTGGTTAAACAAAACGATGTGATAGTGAAAATCGATTAAATAACGCAAAACGATAAAGTATGAAATAATCTTAAGTTATTACTTAAAGCTAAAATTAAACTACGATACGGTTTATGATAATAAATAAAATAAACAAAGATTTAAATTAGTCCTCAGTTGGTAAAGGACATAATTTAACCAAAGGTCGTTGTATTTGATTGTTCGTTGCTGTTCTTAGAACAGCTATCCGAGTTACTCCATCAGCACCAGGGATAAGATTTGTAACACGACCGAGAAGCCCATGCAATGGAGCACGAATTTCAATTTTGGTGATTACCATGGGTTCTATCTTCACCGGTTTAGAATCCTTGGTCCGCTTGCCTGGCGGTAGATCGCTCATAAACGGTTGTAACAGCTGAGGCTTTGATAGTATTGTATGCATTTAGATCGATCACGATGAATAGCACGCTTATCGGAAACTATCCAAAATTGCTGTAATAATAGGAAGTGTGTAGTATCTATGCCTGGGTGGTAATAATGACGGTGTATGAAATCGATTACCAATACTGTAAGTCGATGGTCAGACGGTAAGAAAGTAGAATGGTTTGGTTCGAATTCTAAGCCTGATTGAGCAATCCTGCCACCTACCCTAATATCCCAACTATCCAGAAAAGGATCGCGTTTTCGAAATTGTTTGAGTGAGTCGTTAAGCTTTATGTTAGAGATCTTTTCTGGAAATGCTTGGCTCCGGATATGTTTTAAGGTTTGTATCAACGCGTTATGTTGCTCAACGTTTGAAAGATTGTTCCGGTTAACATGAAGTCGATTACGTGAATTGTTGACGAAGCGGTTGGTGTAGTTCAGAGCGTTAATAGATTTCTGTAACGAAGAGTGACAATTCTGCAAATCGTCAATTACGGTAGCTTCACATGCTTCAGTGTCCTGCGCCCGTTCTTTAACTAAAGTAACAGCTTTGCTTGTTTCCGTGTTTATGATTGCTTCTTCTTCGGAAGACATGATTCCTCGATTTGACGGCAAAGTGTCGTGATTCTCAGAAAGCGAACGAGGCCCCGCCCACCATAACGCATTGTGAAAAAACTCACATGGGAACTGCTCTTGCGAACATATAATGTCTGCTTGATTATCACCTGACGAGGTTGGGTGCCAGGATTTGGTAGGAGTAATATCCTGTATGCGACTTATTCGATAAGCAACGAAGGTTGCCCGTCGGGTGAAGGGGGAACGCGAGCACCATAGAGTGATTGTCAAATCTGACCAGAAGTAAACCGCGTTGACGATAGAAACGTCTGATAATATTGTTTTCTTTGCGATCGGATAGGACACCGTTTCATCTTCCGCAAGTCGTTGTAAGGTACGACAAGCGAGCAAAGGAGAAGAAGCTACACCGTAGGCTACGATATTAAAATGATGTTTCGTCAGAGGTTCGTGCGGTGAAGCTCTCCAAAAGATGCGTTGATAATCGCGATGTTCCGGAGAAATTAAAATCTGTCGACATATTTGATGGGCGTCAGCCATAAACACGATGTTATGTTCCCGAAATCGCATAAGGATTTCAACGATATTAGGTTGCAGTTTTAGACCGATAAGTTGCGTATCGTTTAACGAGCACGAATTCAGAGCCTTGGCAGACGCATCGAACACCACAGCTGTATGAATGGTGGCTGATTTAGGGCATTGGTGAGGGATGTAGTATTTTTCCCTTTTCAGATCATCACTGGGAACAAGAGACATCTGTGTAGCGTCTAGGTAATCAGACATGACGTTGGTATATTGACTGTATAAGTTTATATCCTGCGTTATTCTACGTTCTATTGCGTGAAATCGTCGAAAAACAACATCACGTGATCCAACGAAAGGTTCTGAATCTTCCTTATATGGTAAGCGCAATATATAACGTCCACTATTGTCACGCGAGTGATCAGAAATTAATTTTTGCTCACATAAGGATTCGTTTGGAGTCAACGGTCGAGCCCTTGGTAATGACTCGAGAAGATTCCAGCGCTGCGGTAGTGAGCTCAAATCAGTTTTCGTTTCTGATGATTGTAACAGCGTGGTCGTCGCTAAGCCTGTTTTCCCTAAAAGAAGCCAACCAAAAACAGATTTGAATGCAGTGGGTTGATTTGAACTGCCTTTTATACGTTCATCTAGCAAAGACTCTGCGAATACATCCGCGGCGAAAAGAAGATCGATCGGTCCAGGAATGTCGAAACTAGGGTCAGCTAACGGTAAAGTTTTAATATGTGACCATCCTAATGTGTTAAGATTTGCGATAGGTTGATCGCCACATATTTTAGACAACACGTGCAAGTCTAACTCGAATAATAGGTTTTCACTAGTTCCAATGCTACACGTTACATCGCCTAAAATTGAAGCTGCAGCTTCACCAAGCCCACTAACAGTTGCAGCCGTCCGTGACTGTTTCAGATTTAAGCGTTTAACTGCCGATTCGGTGATAAAGTTACCTTGGCTACCAGTGTCAAACAGTGCACGGAACGATTGCATCTTTCCCGAGGCATCTCTGACCTGCACGATAGCAGTCGCTAGCAGTACGGTTGTATTCGACTGTGACCTTGAGACTAATGCCGATACGGTTTCGCTAGGTTCATTTGACGTTTGGCGATGGAGTAACGAGTGATGCATACGCTTACAAGTACGGCAAGAGAAAATGCTGGTGCAGTTGCTCAACTGGTGCGAAGATTTTAAGCAGTTGAAGCACCAGTTTCTGTCAGTTGCGATTTTCATGCGTTCGTCAATTGACATTTTCAGAAATTCTGGACATGACGAAATGCTGTGCGAATCGTTACAGAAGGAGCAGGTTACCGGACGTGTCATGACCATCGAACTACTTACTTCACTTTGACCCCCACCCGCTGCTATAAGAGCGTGCGATGTAGGTACACGCTTAGATTGAGCTGACGGATGAGACACCTTCTGTGTAGTCGTGTTCTGGTTAGCTTGTTTGGTGAAATGTGTATCGCGTAACAGAGCCTCGCATTTAGAATGTAAGAATTTTTTGAGTTGTGAATATGAGGGTAGTTCGGTATCAGAATGCTTCTCTTCAAAATCACGGCGCAAGTTTGTGTCTAACTTCGATAAAAGATGATACACCAGTACGAAATCCCAATGATTAACCGGTAAATTGACTGATTTTAAAATACACATATTCTCTTCAAATAGGTCAAGTGATTTCCGGAACTCGTGGGCATCTTTGAAGTTGAAGTTCATAGTTAAAATCTCCCTCCAGCAAGTGAAAGCTAATTCTCGTTTACATTTATAGCGCGCAACAAGGGCAGCATACGCGTCGCGGTAATACTCGCTGCTCAGCGGAAAAGTTTTCACTACCGTTAAAGCATCACCGCTGAGAGAAGAGATCAAATAGTGAAACTTTTCAGTATCGCTAAGAGAAATGGAATTGTGTATTAATGCGTTAAAAGTGTCGAAATATTCAGGAAAACGTTTGATGTCTCCAGTAAAAGTAGGAAGCTGTATTTTCGGTAAACGAACATTCGACAGCGAACTCGACGGCGTTTGAGGCGCACAAGATTCAATTTTATTTAGGCTGCGATAGATTGATATAACTTTGTAGTACATTTCATCAAAATGTTCCTGCATTTCAGAATTCTCGTTATCTGGATCGTCTAGTATTTCCAGAATCGCAAAGTGCGCGTCTTCAAAATCAGAAGCAATTTTCTTTATTTCCTGATGATATGAGAAGAACATATCTCGCTGAGAGTGATCATTGACAGCCGAAACACCGACCTCTAATGCTTTACTCATCCGCTTAAAGGCGATCGTACGTCGCCTACGTAATGACGGTATATCGAGTGCGGTGTACTCAACGTCTTGAGATTTAGATCGTGATTTCTTAAGACTGCTCGATTTGCGACTAGAATGCCTTCGTAATAGAGACATTTTTGATAAATGTCACGCTTAAGTAATGGAAAACCCACGATAGAAGAGCGTTCAATTCGATTTGTAAAGTAGGTACGTAAAGAAAGGTTCGTTTACGAGTTAAATTTCTATTCGGTATAGTGCACCACACAAGTTTCGTTGCACTTCGTATGAAAATGTATGTAAGTTACGTGTAAACTTGTGAGGTGAACCGTACTCACAGAAATATTCAACCGCTAGTAGTGTACAGTACACCACTAAAGTTTTCCTGTAAGTTGTATGGAAATGTACGCCAACTATGCGTGAACTTGTGGGGTGAACCGTACACACCGTAATGAATTCACGATGCCGCGCGGAGAGAAAACACGATCAACTTACCCGCTTTTTTACCAACGCAATAATTAAAACAAAATTTTTTGTTTTAATATGGATTTTAACTATTATCACGTTAAATACACAGCGTTAATGTTATGTTGTTACGATTGTATGATAAATAATGTCACTAAATGAGATAAAAGATTGAGTTACTGCAAGCCGACTAGAAAATAAACACCGAGTAGTTGAAATGATTGCTTATTTTGATCTTTCAGTAACACAATCCTTTTTACGAAATACGATGAAATCCCTGTTCGATATGGTTCTTTTATGTAGGTTCTATCGATAAGTAGGTAGATTTGGTTGGAATGGAGCAACTTAGATCGCGAGAACAAAGAAATTGTTGGTTTGAATGACGTAAGTTACGACGATATTTTTAACCAGAAAAACCATACACAAATTGATCGTTAAAATAGGTGGAAAGTCCCGGGTTTCGGCACCAAAAAATGTAGCAACTCGCAACTTGGTGGCCCTTGCCACATTGGGAATCCAGACCGCGGTCGGGTCTAGCGATGACGATGTTTACACTTGAAATTGGCAATAACAATACAATGCACGTACGTACCTTGGACTGCTACTTGCACTCGATGATTTCCACCAGGGTCAGGGATTTGGATCTTGAATTCGAGCCTTTTGGTTTTGATGAGGCTTCGCGCGCGATAAGGTGGTTCCAACGGTTCTTTTCTGGATGACGATGTGCGTTGTTCGTGACGTTTAGTGACATTTCGGAGTGCGTTCGCTCCAACTTCGGACGAGAACGTCGTGCATGACAGCCGATATGAGCTGCGTGTTGTCATTGCACAAAATAAACATCGTTCATCGAAAGCGCGAAATTTGAACCGGTATAAATTTACGTTGCGGTAACGGAACAATATCTGACGGGTAAGGTCCCCAGTTCGGGCTGGCGTGTCGCGAGTGGCAGCGCACGCTGGTGGGCACGGTGCGCAACGCCGCGCTGCCCTTCGCGCTCGTGCTCACCGGATACATATCTGACGGGTAAGGTCCCCAGTTCGGGCTGGCGTGTCGCGAGTGGCAGCGCACGCTGGTGGGCACGGTGCGCAACGCCGCGCTGCCCTTCGCGCTCGTGCTCACCGGATACATATCTGACGGGTAAGGTCCCCAGTTCGGGTTGGCGTGTCGCGAGTGGCAGCGCACGCTGGTGGGCACGGTGCGCAACGCCGCGCTGCCCTTCGCGCTCGTGCTCACCGGATACATATCTGACGGGTAAACACTACCACCGATGATAATATGCAATTTCCATCTCGCAAAACAACCTAACAGTCTTGGCAGACTTAGGTGGCAGATGATCTGAAACGAATTGTTGGCAGCTGCTAAATACACGTGGCCCCATGTACGGAAAGCAGTCCATTGGGTGAGATGATGATGGTGAAACCCTCGGTAACTATCATGAGGTCATTTGAATAAACTTGTAAAGCCTGCTTTTACAATCATTTTGTGCAAGCTTGCAAATAAGGTTTGATTCTGCTCAAGCACGCACTATCGCAGTCGTGGCTGCTGAGTTGATGCACGGCAGTTGTCATTGGCTTCCTGTTGCTGGTTGTAATGCTCCTCCACTTGGACGCTCGGTAGCGTTGCGGGAGCACTCCATCCTTAGAGCATTTGACCAACTAAATGCTCTAAGACTCTACTATATTGTCCATCTAGTGGTTGAATGTCCTGTTGCTCTTAACTCTTCCACCTGGCCTCCCATGTTTGTGATGATATAAAAATGCCTTTTCTTGTGGTCGCCAGCTGGGGTCGGCGCAGCGCGTTCTGCCTGCTGTCGGCGTGCGCGGGCGTGCTGGGCGTCGTCAAGTCGCTGATGCCGCACTACCGCGCCTACCTCGCCATGGAGTTCCTCGAGGCCGCGCTGGGGTACGGCTTCAACAGCGCCGCCTACGTCATGGGTATGTCGCACGCGCTGCGGTCGCCGGCTGGGGTCGGCGCAGCGCGTTCTGCCTGCTGATTCTGATGAGTTCTCTATCCTAGTGGATAACCGTCTGTCAAGCGGTTATAATATCATTTAAAATTAGAAAAAGATTTGTGAGTGGGACGGTCCCATATACATGCACGAATCTCAATCACGCTAACAATTTTTCCTATAGAGTTCTTCAAAATAGTGCCACGAGATTTAATGCTGCGTATCCTCCGATTCTATCAACTGGATCCCTGGCGATAACACCAGCCCGGAACATCTTACTGCTGGTTCGGTTGAGCCCATATATAGCTAGTATCTGCTTACTGCGCATTTTTCGAATTTGCGGAAGTTTTCCGCAACTTCCGTCGCTCTATAAGTCCAGCCAAGAGCGCCAGATCGATAATAAAGTTACAATAACCTGGTGACAGTGATGGAGCTGGCGCGGCCGTCGCTGCGCGTCGCCTTCGCGGCCGCCACGGGCGTGGCGTACGGGCTCGGCGGCGTGCTGTTCGCGCTCGTGGCCCGCCGCGTGCGCTATTGGCGGCACCTGCTGCGCGTCGTGCACGCGCCCGCGCTGCTGCTGCCGCTCTACTGTCTGCTGCTGCCCGAGAGCACGCGCTGGCTGCACGCCACCGGCCGGCTGCAGCGAGCCCGGCGCAACGTGCTGACGGCGGCCAAGTGGAACAAGGTGACTGACACGCCTCGCGCGTGACGCGGGAATATGGACGCAATTAACGGCTTCTTGTCATAAATTTGTAGAGTAAACTCTAAAAATGGTTACTTTTTGACCTTCTGTATAGAAACTGTATCTTCTACGTCACTAAAGGTTGGATCGGTGTATCAAGTAACGAGCGCAAACAACTAAAGCAACAATCATTACACTCCGCAAGCGCCACTTAGTGATTTTCCTTATTCCATTCTCACGTCGACTATCATGTAGGAGATGAACAATTTTTTTATTCAAGTTAGCCGTATTATCCTTCAGGTCACAATCGATGAAGATCTGCTGACGGCAATCGGTGAGGAACAAAGATCTGGAGAAGTGAAGAGCAAGAGCAATCCGTGGTTGGAGCTCATCAAGTCGCGAGTGCTGCTGCTGCGCTTCGCCGTGTGCTGCTGGTGCTGGGCGGCCGTGTCCCTCGTGTACTACGGGCTGACCATCGGCTCGGTGGCGCTGTCGGGCGACAAGTACACCAACTTCGCGCTCAACATGGCGATGGAGGTGGTCGCGTCGCTGCTCATCATGATGGCGCTCGAGCGCTTCGGCCGGAAGCGGAGCATCTTCGTCGCCTTCCTTGTGTGCGGGCTCGCGTGCATCATACCCTACTTTGTTTGTGAGTTGTGTGTACGAAATACCTCTACAAGTATACTAAAACCTTTGTAAGTTTACGAACATTTACGAAGGGCTTTTGAATGGCCAAATGAAAATACCACTAGTTCAGAATGCCGTTCCGTTCGTGCCTGCCGCCGAGATGAACCAGCAAGAAACTCGGTGGATCGGAAGAAGCTAACTGCAATGGTGTAGTTATTGGCTCTTAGTATAGGAGTCCACGATCATTTATTTTGAAGATAGCAAGAGAACCTTTAGCAACTAACTCCCTCGATGACGATGAGATCTAAGATGGAAATGCGCTGACGTAACGAGAGAGCGTCACCTTGTAAAAAGGATGTGGCACTCCATACCGGTTTGTACACGGCTTTGTACACCATATCCGTGGCCGACACCCGGCACGCTCAGTCAGATGTCTCAGTGCGGCGTCGGTTTCCAGCGCACGCGGGCACGGGGCTGGGCTTGTTCTTCGCGGGCAAGCTGGCGATCACGTTCGCGTTCAACTCGCTGTACGTGTTCACGGCCGAGCTGTTCCCCACGGACGCGCGCTCGTCCGCGCTGGCCGCCGCGTCGCTGGCCGGCCGAGTGGGCTCCGTGCTGGCGCCGCAGACGCCGCTGCTGGTGAGTGGAGCCCACAACAGAACTGTCGTCGACTCGCTGTACGTGCTCACGGCCGAGCTGTTCCCCACGGACGCGCGCTCGTCCGCGCTGGCCGCCGCGTCGCTGGCCGGCCGAGTGGGCTCCGTGCTGGCGCCGCAGACGCCGCTGCTGGTGAGTGGAGCCCACAACAGAACTGTCGTCGACTCGCTGTACGTGCTCACGGCCGAGCTGTTCCCCACGGACGCGCGCTCGCCCGCGCTGGCCGCCGCGTCGCTGGCCGGCCGAGTGGGCTCCGTGCTGGCGCCGCAGACGCCGCTGCTGGTGAGTGGAGCCCACAACAGAACTGTCGTCGACTCGCTGTACGTGTTCACGGCCGAGCTGTTCCCCACGGACGCGCGCTCGTCCGCGCTGGCCGCCGCGTCGCTGGCCGGCCGAGTGGGCTCCGTGCTGGCGCCGCAGACGCCGCTGCTGGTGAGTGGAGCCCACAACAGAACTGTCGTCGACTCGCTGTACGTGCTCACGGCCGAGCTGTTCCCCACGGACGCGCGCTCGTCCGCGCTGGCCGCCGCGTCGCTGGCCGGCCGAGTGGGCTCCGTGCTGGCGCCGCAGACGCCGCTGCTGGTGAGTGGAGCCCACAACAGAACTGTCGTCGACTCGCTGTACGTGCTCACGGCCGAGCTGTTCCCCACGGACGCGCGCTCGTCCGCGCTGGCCGCCGCGTCGCTGGCCGGCCGAGTGGGCTCCGTGCTGGCGCCGCAGACGCCGCTGCTGGTGAGTGGAGCCCACAACAGAACTGTCGTCGACTCGCTGTACGTGTTCACGGCCGAACTGTTCCCCACGGACGCGCGCTCGTCCGCGCTGGCCGCCGCGTCGCTGGCCGGCCGAGTGGGCTCCGTGCTGGCGCCGCAGACGCCGCTGCTGGTGAGTGGAGCCCACAACAGAACTGTCGTCGACTCGCTGTACGTGCTCACGGCCGAGCTGTTCCCCACGGACGCGCGCTCGTCCGCGCTGGCCGCCGCGTCGCTGGCCGGCCGAGTGGGCTCCGTGCTGGCGCCGCAGACGCCGCTGCTGGTGAGTGGAGCCCACAACAGAACTGTCGTCGACTCGCTGTACGTGCTCACGGCCGAGCTGTTCCCCACGGACGCGCGCTCGTCCGCGCTGGCCGCCGCGTCGCTGGCCGGCCGAGTGGGCTCCGTGCTGGCGCCGCAGACGCCGCTGCTGGTGAGTGGAGGCCTACAACAGAACTGTCGTCGACTCGCTGTACGTGTTCACGGCCGAGCTGTTCCCCACGGACGCGCGCTCGTCCGCGCTGGCCGCCGCGTCGCTGGCCGACCGAGTGGGCTCCGTGCTGGCGCCGCAGACGCCGCTGCTGGTGAGTGGAGCCCACAACAGAACTGTCGTCGACTCGCTGTACGTGCTCACGGCCGAGCTGTTCCCCACGGACGCGCGCTCGTCCGCGCTGGCCGCCGCGTCGCTGGCCGGCCGAGTGGGCTCCGTGCTGGCGCCGCAGACGCCGCTGCTGGTGAGTGGAGCCCACAACAGAACTGTCGTCGACTCGCTGTACGTGCTCACGGCCGAGCTGTTCCCCACGGACGCGCGCTCGTCCGCGCTGGCCGCCGCGTCGCTGGCCGGCCGAGTGGGCTCCGTGCTGGCGCCGCAGACGCCGCTGCTGGTGAGTGGAGCCCACAACAGAACTGTCGTCGACTCGCTGTACGTGCTCACGGCCGAGCTGTTCCCCACGGACGCGCGCTCGTCCGCGCTGGCCGCCCGAGTGGGCTCCGTGCTGGCGCCGCAGACGCCGCTGCTGGTGAGTGGAGGCCTACAACAGAACTGTCGTCGACTCGCTGTACGTGTTCACGGCCGAGCTGTTCCCCACGGACGCGCGCTCGTCCGCGCTGGCCGCCGCGTCGCTGGCCGGCCGAGTGGGCTCCGTGCTGGCGCCGCAGACGCCGCTGCTGGTGAGTGGAGGCCTACAACAGAACTGTCGTCGACTCGCTGTACGTGTTCACGGCCGAGCTGTTCCCCACAGACGCGCGCTCGTCCGCGCTGGCCGCCGCGTCGCTGGCCGGCCGAGTGGGCTCCGTGCTGGCGCCGCAGACGCCGCTGCTGGTGAGTGGAGGCCTACAACAGAACTGTCGTCGACTCGCTATACGTGTTCACGGCCGAGCTGTTCCCCACGCTTTAGAAAGAGACAGTCAAATACCCTATTATAGCACTCTGTCCTGATCTGCCTGTCCGCAGAGCGTGTACGTGCAAGCGCTGCTGTACGGCGCGTGCTCGGTGTCGGCGGCGCTGCTGGTGCTGCTGGCGCCGGAGACGCGCCGGGCCGCGCTGCCGCAGCGCGCGCGGCACGCCGAGACGCTGAGCGCGTCGCCGCCGGCCCCACACCCGCCCTCCGCACGCTTGTAGCGCGCTGCCGGTGCTGCTGGCGCCGGAGACGCGCCGGGCCGCGCTGCCGCAGCGCGCGCGGCACGCCGAGACGCTGAGCGCGTCGCCGCCGGCCCCACACCCGCCCTCCGCACGCTTGTAGCGCGCTGCTGGTGCTGCTGGCGCCGGAGACGCGCCGGGCCGCGCTGCCGCAGCGCGCGCGGCACGCCGAGACGCTGAGCGCGTCGCCGCCGGCCCCACACCCGCCCTCCGCACGCTTGTAGCGCGCTGCCGGTGCTGCTGGTGCCGGAGACGCGCCGGGCCGCGCTGCCGCAGCGCGCGCGGCACGCCGAGACGCTGAGCGCGTCGCCGCCGGCCCCACACCCGCCCTCCGCACGCTTGTAGCGCGCTGCCGGTGCTGCTGGTGCCGGAGACGCGCCGGGCCGCGCTGCCGCAGCGCGCGCGGCACGCCGAGACGCTGAGCGCGTCGCCGCCGGCCCCACACCCGCCCTCCGCACGCTTGTAGCGCGCTGCCGGTGCTGCTGGCGCCGGAGACGCGCCGGGCCGCGCTGCCGCAGCGCGCGCGGCACGCCGAGACGCTGAGCGCGTCGCCGCCGGCCCCACACCCGCCCTCCGCACGCTTGTAGCGCGCTGCTGGTGCTGCTGGCGCCGGAGACGCGCCGGGCCGCGCTGCCGCAGCGCGCGCGGCACGCCGAGACGCTGAGCGCGTCGCCGCCGGCCCCACACCCGCCCTCCGCACGCTTGTAGCGCGCTGCCGGTGCTGCTGGCGCCGGAGACGCGCCGGGCCGCGCTGCCGCAGCGCGCGCGGCACGCCGAGACGCTGAGCGCGTCGCCGCCGGCCCCACACCCGCCCTCCGCACGCTTGTAGCGCGCTGCCGGTGCTGCTGGCGCCGGAGACGCGCCGGGCCGCGCTGCCGCAGCGCGCGCGGCACGCCGAGACGCTGAGCGCGTCGCCGCCGGCCCCACACCCGCCCTCCGCACGCTTGTAGCGCGCTGCCGGTGCTGCTGGCGCCGGAGACGCGCCGGGCCGCGCTGCCGCAGCGCGCGCGGCACGCCGAGACGCTGAGCGCGTCGCCGCCGGCCCCACACCCGCCCTCCGCACGCTTGTAGCGCGCTGCCGGTGCTGCTGGCGCCGGAGACGCGCCGGGCCGCGCTGCCGCAGCGCGCGCGGCACGCCGAGACGCTGAGCGCGTCGCCGCCGACCCCACACCCGCCCTCCGCACGCTTGTAGCGCGCTGCCGGTGCTGCTGGTGCCGGAGACGCGCCGGGCCGCGCTGCCGCAGCGCGCGCAGCACGCCGAGACGCTGAGCGCGTCGCCGCCGGCCCCACACCCGCCCTCCGCACGCTTGTAGCGCGCTGCCGGTGCTGCTGGTGCCGGAGACGCGCCGGGCCGCGCTGCCGCAGCGCGCGCGGCACGCCGAGACGCTGAGCGCGTCGCCGCCGGCCCCACACCCGCCCTCCGCACGCTTGTAGCGCGCTGCCGGTGCTGCTGGTGCCGGAGACGCGCCGGGCCGCGCTGCCGCAGCGCGCGCGGCACGCCGAGACGCTGAGCGCGTCGCCGCCGGCCCCACACCCGCCCTCCGCACGCTTGTAGCGCGCTGCCGGTGCTGCTGGTGCCGGAGACGCGCCGTGCCGCGCTGCCGCAGCGCGCGCGGCACGCCGAGACGCTGAGCGCGTCGCCGCCGGCCCCACACCCGCCCTCCACACGCCTGTAGCGCACTGCATGTGGTCCTTCGCTACATTATAGCTAATGATTAGGAGACCTCATTAGGCTAATGAGTGTATAATAATATGAGTGTAACAAGACTAATATGAGTGTATCGAGCGGGACGAAGGCTAAAAAGTGTTCGCGAGAGATCTGTCTATCGGACAGAGCCAGCTGACGCGGCTGAAAACTGATAACGGCCGTCTCGTCTCTTCTCAACCTGAGGTCTTGGGAGAGGTTGAGAAGTTCTATGGGCAGTTATATACCACGACACAAAAACCTGTTGAAGGTTTGGCCAAAGATCCCAGAGCCAAACTGACCCGACGCTATACCGAAAATATCCCGGACGTCAGCCTATACGAGATTAGTATGGCTCTCAAGTAGCTCAAGAACAGCAAGACGCCTGGTGATGACAGTTACTGCGGAACTCCTGAAAGCGGGTGGAAAACCGGTACTTAAGATCTTTCAGCGATTGTTCAATTCCGTCATTCACGAGGGTATAACGCCGGAAGCATGGCACAGGAGCGTGGTGGTTCTGTTCTTCAAAAAGGGTTATAATACCTTGTTGAAGAATTATAGACCCATTTCGTTGTTGAGTCATGTCTATAAGTTGTTCTCGAGAGCCATTACGAAACGTCTCGCTCGTAGGTCTGACGACTTCCAGCCTCCCGAACAAGCCGGATTCCGAAAAGGCTTTGGTACCACAGATCACATTCATACGCTGCGGCAGGTTATACAAAAGACGGAAGAGTATATTAACCGGCCACTTTGCTTAACGTTTGTGGACTATGAGAAAGCCTCCGATTCGGTGGAAACTTGGGCTGCTACTAGCTTATGACGCCTAGCACAGACCGCCAATCTTTCTGCTCTGTGAAAAGCTTAGGGCACGATTTATTCCCTTAGAGTGTCTGTACAATGAAACGGATAGGAGGCAGAGCTGCGTGGCCGCTGTGAGAAGCTCCTGTCATCATTTATAAAATACAGCCTGGACGCGTACTAAGCATTTCACCATCTAGTGACTAATTAAAAAGTAAAAGCTCAATCCTCTATAACGTTTTAAGTCATTTGTGGAAAATAATACCTTTTTTTAATTAAGTAAGTACTTACCTAATATATGTAATAACTAGCTGATGCCCGCGACTTCGTACGCGTGGATTTAGTTTTTAAATTCCCTCGGGAACACTTTGATTTTCCGGGATAAAAAGTAGCCTATGTCACTCTCCAGGTCTTCAACTAATATATATACCCATGCAAAAAATCAAGTCAATCCGTTGTGTGTAAATGTAACTAGAAGAAGCACTTTTCCGAAGGAGATAAGGAAAACCAATGTAAGCCTACTGGTGTTATATAAGTCTCATTTTCAAAATTACTAAAATGTCTTGATTTGTTAATTTAGGTATTCCTTAGAAATAATAATATTCAATAGATCTTATTATTATTGCTCTACGGCTGACGGCGGTGTAAGCCACATTCTTTTGTCAAGCGATGCTATGGACGGTCGCTGTTTAAGTGATTATTATTTACCATAAGATATTTTTAATAACATAGTTCTGTGTAAAAGTACGAATTATAAGAATACAAGATGTTAAACCGATTAAACTGAAGATTTTATTAAAAACCTCCCGTTTTCTGAAGCTGTAGTCTTCAGCTTCAGAAGTGGGATCACCGGAAAATAACACAATTTTCCACTCCACGCCAACTAACTAAAAGTGTAAGTAACGTGTTATATTTTTTTTCTCTCTCGCTTTTAATCTTATAATAATATCTAGGAGAAAGGAGAAAATATATCTATGAGTAAAATCTTTAAAGCTAGTAAATGAACATCGTTCCCAAATTATTAACTTATCACTCAATTTTATTATCTGGGAGGGTTCCGTATTTTTGTTTGTTCTTACTTTTCAATCTCTTTATTACAATTAAGTTGATTACGAAATCTTAAGTCTTATGGATTATTTATTAAAAAAAAAAAAGATTATCATACTCAAAAGTATACTTATTGCTCGATGCTATTATTTGGTAGGTTCTGCATTTTTGTTTGTTTTTACTTTTCAACCTCTTCATGCCGACGATTAGGTTGATTAAGAATTTTTAAGTTTTATGTATCATATTTTATTATAATAAAAAAAAATACAGACGAACTGAGAACCTCCTCCTTTTTGAAGTCAGTTGAAAAATATGTATACGAAGTAGTAATATAACATGTAGGTACATCGTTATGTCGCCAGACGGGCCCCTAAAGTCACCGTGGTTCAGCTGAACTCTGTTTATGTTAACGCAACAACCGAATCTATTGTTCTCAGTTGTGTTCTTATCGGACTTTGCTATTTGGAGTTTGGTGTTTATATTAACGTAATTAATTTTACTATTATAGAGGCCCGAGGGCCGAGAGCGTAAGTTAGTTAAGAATAAAATGGAAAAGATCTTTTGAAATAGGTGGCATAAATGCACGCATGTGTTATAAGTACTTACTAAATTACTGTTTAGCTGATTCTGATTGTGTTATGTCGAGTTCCTGAATGTCTGACGTATTTCGAGGAGGTATTGTCCCTATTCAGCTATTAGGTATATTATGAAATACTCGCATTGATACCAGTTAGACAAAGTTAGTTAAATAACTTTATTATTATTATGATAAAGAAAAGATTGTTGAATGTTTTGTTAGATACACCGTATGTATTTTTAACATCTTTAAACTTCGAATTTAAAAATCATGCAAGATTGTGAAGTATAGAATTACATCATTATTTAAAAGGACCGACGAGACGATAAAGCTCTAATATGATGACGAGTGATGCTCAGGTTTAACATTTTAATTATTGTGAACGAGTTTACTAAGCAGAAATTTGTCAGTTTCAGGATTTAGATAGACAATGAATCAAGATGATGATAAGCGTAGATGAGTACGCCAGGGTACGGGAAACCCTAGATCTGAGAGATAATCGGCAACAAAGAGCAGCCATGGCAGGTTTAGTACAGAACCGAGTGTACCCAGGTTTGAGGGTCAAGTCAAAAGAGTAAGACGTTTTATTTCAGATCAACCATGGAGATAGACTATGAATCAAGATGATGATAAGCGTAGATGAGTACGCCTGGGTACGGGAAACCCTAGATCTGAGAAATAATCGGCAACAAAGAGCAGCCTATGGCAGGTTTAGTACAGAACCAAGTGTACCCAGGTTTGAGGGTCAAGAAAAGAGTAAGACGTTTTATTTCAGATCAACCAGGGGTGTCACGGGTGCGTGATACTGAGGTTAAAAGTAACACAAATAAACATGTTGACGGAGAGCGTCAACAACGACCAGGGGTGTCACGGGTGCGTGATACTGAGGTTGAGAGTAACACAAATAAATATGTTGACGGAGAGCGTCAACAACGACCAGGGGTGTCACGGGTGCGTGATACTGAGGTTGAGAGTAACACAAATAAATATGTTGACGGAGAGCGTCAACAACGACCAGGGGTGTCACGGGTGCGTGATACTGAGGTTGAGAGTAACACAAATAAATATGTTGACGGAGAGCGTCAACAACGACCAGGGGTGTCACGGGTGCGTGATACTGAGGTTGAGAGTAACACAAATAAATATGTTGACGGAGAGCGTCAACAACGACCAGGGGTGTCACGGGTGCGTGATACTGAGGTTGAGAGTAACACAAATAAACATGTTGACGGAGAGCGTCAACAAAGACCAGGGGTGTCACGGGTGCGTGATACTGAGGTTGTGAGTAACACAATTAAACATGTTGACGGAGAGCGTCAACAGTTACCAGGGGTGTCACGGGTGCGTGATACTGAGGCTGACAGTAACACAAATAAACATGTCGACGGAGAGCGTCAACAGCTTTTCGATGAAAATCAAGATAGAAGATGGCAGAGACATTTTTATTCAGAGCTACCAGGGATGTCACGGGTGCGTGATAATGAGGTTCAGAGTAACAAAATAAACAAGTAATAAAAAGCAAAGTAAAAAGCAAATAGATGTCGATACTGCAGTCAGTCAAGAGTTCAGAAAAGTCAAAGCTAACTTTCAGACTAATATTATTCCTGAATATGATCCAATGTCGAGAGAACAAACTATTCTAACTTGGCTTAAAAAACAGTGGTTGGGATACAAAGGAAATCATCCATTACGCCCTCTTCAAATTAGCAGGTGTAGCCAAGTCATAGTTCCAGAGCTGGCCGACTATGAAACATACATGGACTGAGTGGAAAAATAAATTGATAGAATCATTTCCCATACGAGAAGACTACGCTGAGCTCTTGACTGAAATGCTGGCTAAGTGAGTTAAGTCTCTTGAACAGTATTATTATGCTAAGATAAATAGATGTAAGCTTTACGGACGTCAGGCTGTAGATTGTTTACTGTATGGCGTTGAAGATAGGGCTGTTAAAATTGGTGCGCAGGCTGCGTAATTTTCAGAACCATTAAAGTAGGGCAAAACCATGAAACTCATGAATCACCGTCTAAATTTTGGAGAGAACGCAAAAATCTTACCCCAATTGCCAGATCCAGCAGTCAAAAAAATGATCCGAAAATGATATGATTAAATTGCGATGAACCTGGTCACCCAAGCTTTAGGTGCAGCAAATCTCCTGCAAAGTGTTCGGTCTGCGAAAACTTGTGCCATTTAAACAAATATAGCTTTAGAAATTAAATGTTAAGAAAATCGCGACGAATTAAAAAGACAAATAATAACTCTGTAGATCGTCATTTAGATTTAGGAAGTCAGTGTTCTCTCATCAAAGGCCAAAGAATTTAATTTAGAAATAGCAGTACCGGAGGACTTGCTTGTCCTCAGAGGCATTGGTGCCAATTTCTTATCTCCAGTAGGTATGACAATATTATAGTTTCTGTAGAAGTACATGGAATAAAGGAAACGATTAATATGTATGTTGTTGATGATCATGTTATTAATCACTCAGTCTTATTAGGTCACTCTCTCAACCGGAAAAAATCGGACATTATTATTACAAAGACTCCTACAGCGGTTATATTGCAGAAGATTCCAAGTGTCCAAAGACGATTAGTAGCGAATAAAGATACGGAAATACCCCTAAACGCATTACGTGCTGTTTCCATCGCTACAGAGCCCACTATATGTGGACAAGTTTTTGTGAACGGTTCTGTCAGAGGTCCAGAAGAGAAGGAATATTATCTTCGTCCGGGAGATTATGAGGGTAGAGGTGGGCGTAGTGCTCTGCTAATTCATAACGTGTCGTCTCACGTGATCACGATTGAGAAGGGAACACTTGTGACGCGCGTGATTCCCAAATGTCCTATATAGTCGAAGCACGTCCTTAATTCATTCAATGTTACGTTTCGTGAAACCCATAAAAATGATTTAAACTGTAATAATAATTTGAGTGCAGATGAACGAATGAGATTACAAGAATTAATAGGAAAATATCACAATTGTTTTTCGAATGGAATGTATGGTCTGGGTTTTACGAACCTGATATAGATGGTGATAGAGCTTGATGACACGGAACCGGTTGTCTATCGACCTTATCGTATGTGTTACCCTGATCGAACCTTGGTTAGAAACATGATACAAGAGATGATCGAGCATGGTGTAACTAGGGAATCAACTTCGCCGTACGCTAGTCCAATTTCATTCGTGCAGAAAAAACAACCGGCGATAAACGCTTATGTGTAGATTTTAGAGCACTAAATCACAAAACAAAGAAGAAACTCCCACTCCCACTCCCTCGTATTGAAAATCAACTCGACCAAATATCAAAGTCAACAAAGTATTCACATCTTTGGACTTAGCCTCTGGGTATTATCAAATATCAATAGCGGAAGAGTCACGACACAAAACAGCTTTCGTAACCCCTGACGGCCAGTATGAATACAACCGGATGCCATTTGGGTTAGAGAATGCGCCCTCGGTTTTCCAGCGCACCATTAATAAAATACAGCTCGAGGTAAAAATTTCATTACCATCAAAAATTCTGAAGAAGATTGGATTGTGACTGTACAATCGCTACCGCTGATGAGGAAGTAAAGAAGATTAGAGAAATACTATCTTCTCCTGATACAGAACAAATGATAGATATTCATAAAAAAAATACAAATTAAAGAATAATCGTGTGTACCGAATTGTTGGGGAGGAAATGAAGTGGCACGTGCCAAGAGAGATGTGTTGGCAAATTCTTAAAATGAATCATGACGACGTTGGTCATTGCAACGCATCCGCAAAAATTACTGGTTCGAAAAGATGCGGAAATTCGTGAGTAAATATGTTTCTTCTTGTTGTTGTTGCTTACAGAGGAAAGCGTGAAGGAGACCTACATCCGATAGATAAACCAAGCGTGCATTTTCATACAATCCACGTGGTTCATCTTGGTCCTTTTATAAAAAGTAAGAAAGGCAATTGTTACCTTATTGTGATTGTCGATGGATTTACAAAATTCGTTAATATGACACCTGTTAAGGATACGAAATCTATGACTACGATAAGGGTCCTCAAAGATCACATCGGTAATTTTGACGTATCGACCCGTCTTATTACAGATAAAGGGACAAGTTTCACAAGTGGCGTCATTAAGGGCTTCATAAAATCTTGCGGAATTAAGCATATTATAAACGCAGTGGCAACTTCTAGAGCGAATGGTCAAGTGGAGAGGTTCAACAGAACCTTTAAACGCTCTGTTCACTTCGAGTCACGATAAAGACGAAAGATCTTCGGACGATCACATTTTAGATGTTCAGTTAGGAATAAATACGACACCACACAAAACAACTCAAACGACACCAATCGAGTTGCTTTTTGGATTCAACAATAAATGTAGAAGTGAAGGGATCCTAAGCGCAATTTTAAATGATAATATTAATATGTTATCTGAAGATGAATTAGTAAATAGTAGAGAAGAAGCCAGAGAAAAGATAATAGAAAAACAAGCCAAGGACAGAGAGAATTACAATGGCCGTAAGAAAACTCCAAAACAATATTCCAAAGGTGACCTGGTCAGAGTAGAACGGCAAGTACCACATGAAGGGCAGTCACAGAAATTGGTCGTTAGGTATCAGGGTCCAAATCGTATCATAAAAGTTCTTCCTAACGATAGGTATGTCATTGAAGATACGCCGCGATCACGTAAAAATAATCGCCGCTATGAAGCCGTAGTTGCAGTAGACAAAATACAGCCGTGGCTAAATTTTTCTAGGGATTTAGAAAGTAGTTGCAAAGAAAATGATTCTGACGAAGAATAATAAATTATTATACAAGAATAATTATACTACAGCGATAAGATTTATATTATAAAACTAAAAAGATTGTAATAATATTTTTCTAGTACACCAGTACAGTATTCAAATACTTAAATTCTTTGTTGTTAAAAAAATGTGTTAATTAATATACTATACATTTTATAGTATTAGTCTCAACTTTAGATAAACTATTTTTCATATATAAATATTTCATTTAATTAAAATACTTTTAAATTGTTTTTTAGAATTAGTAACTTTATAGATTCGTTTGTTACACTAAAGTTATTTTTGTTGACGTGTCATAAGACACGTCATAAAACATAAGTTTTAACCCTTTGGTATACATTGAAAAATTCTCAGCCAAGAGGGAAGGGACTCTCTCACTGTAGGAAGGCCGAGCTGTATTGTTACTGTATACCGTAGGAAGGCCTATTTACCCTATTAAAATTATAAATATTATTATTATGTAAGTCTCATTTTCCAGATATCTTAACTAAAATAGGTACTTTTAAATTGTTTTGTTAGAATTACCTAGTTACTTTCGTAGATTCGAAAATTTCTCAGTCAGGAGCGAAGGGACTCGCTCACTGCAGGAAGGCCGAGCTGTAAGCCTACTGGTGTTATATAAGTCTCATTTTCAAAATTACTAAAATGTCTTGATTTGTTAATTTAGGTATTCCTTAGAAATAATAATATTCAATAGATCTTATTATTATTGCTCTACGGCTGACGGCGGTGTAAGCCACATTCTTTTGTCAAGCGATGCTATGGACGGTCGCTGTTTAAGTGATTATTATTTACCATAAGATATTTTTAATAACATAGTTCTGTGTAAAAGTACGAATTATAAGAATACAAGATGTTAAACCGATTAAACTGAAGATTTTATTAAAAACCTCCCGTTTTCTGAAGCTGTAGTCTTCACCAATAAGACTGATGCAAGTAGGTAGGTAAGTAGATATACCTACTACCTATCTACAGTCCCTATACAAATCTAGGTAGGTATATATATAGGTACCTATACCTGTAGGTAGATGTAATAACAACAAATAATAATAATTAATGCATTTAATGTTTGGAAATAATTGTTTATTTATCAATGATTTTACTATCAGTACCACGAGTCACGACCTACCTACTCGTAAGTCGTTACTATACCTACCTATTAGGTACAAGGTTCTGTTAATATTAGTATAAAGAAGTTTACTAAAGATAACTGATTAATCCTATAGAATAGAAAGTTTATTTATTTTATGAAGTAATCTGAGTAAGTACCTACCTATAGAATAAGTATTATATTATAATATTATCTGAATCATAATGATCTCCTTAGGTTGTTGTCTTATCTTCGAAGATTGTGAACGATACTTTAAGATAGGTACGAAGATTAATAATAATAATTATTGAACAACGTATAGCATGCAATTACCTTATCAGTATCACTTATGCATACAAAATATTATTCTTCTGTTTTTATTGGGCTTATTATAATATTATTATTAATTTTATACTCCTATCAAAATTAAGGGAAACATATTATTTTAAATGTTTTATAAGTACGTACTTAATTATTTTTAAAATCGTTTTCGTAATCCTACTTACCGTAGTTATGTATACGGCAAATATTAATTTGTGTAGTGACAGCTTGATCTATAGACTATTAAGTACTAGTGGTTCGCCCCGAACTGAGACCTCGCGGTAACGGTATCCCATGATTATTCATTCAATCGATACATGATAACCAAAACTGACATTATTATTATACCCGTTTTCACCAAACATACCTAAATCATCCCCTAAGTAGGAGTCTCTTAACGTAGGTAGCTCCTAAATACAATCCTAAGTCCTAACATCCGTCCCAATATCCTTTTAGGTGTCCCGTACAGGATCGTGATAAATAAGTTGACAGAAAACATCAATCACCTAACTTATAGGTAGCCCGTAAAGGTTAGGGAACGTTAGTGAAAACATTGAATTATTATGTAGGTACTAACGAGTGAAACCGGGTTACGGGCATCTGTACAAATCGTCATCTATCGACGCGAATAGAAAATATACAATATTTAACTAAAAAATAATTTTAATTGAATACTATGGTACAAAAAAAATTACAATACAATTATTGTATTTGTATAATAAGTAACTAAATAATAATGGTCGACGCAAAACTGTTTTTGGGATAGGTCGTAGTCGTAACTCGTAGTTCCATGGGAATAGTTACTGACTGCGCCATCTATTAGCATTATTGTGAAGCTATGTTGATGCTATATGAATTACTGATGCCCATTAAAAATTAAATAATCTCGTTTCTTTATAATATTCATATAATTTTAGTATTTGTTGTTCAAGTACAGGATATAAGTGACCTAAAAAAATAAAATCAGTTTGAAAATCCATAGCGGATTTTCCTAGAGAGCGTCTTCAAGCGAGCGTATAAAATCGCCACTTTGAAAGCCCCCCATTTCGTCAATTTTAAGGGAAAAATTAAAAAAAAAATATTTTTGTACTCAGTTCAAAATTATCTTTAAAATGATACGTAACAATTTTATGTAACGCGATATTTTTTTTTTACTTCGCATTCGCTTCTATGAGAGCCCCCCTGAAATAAAGATTTTTATAACTTTTTAAGCCATTTTCGGCTGGAGGCCATCGGTTTACATATTATATCTAAATTTGAAGTAATTACGTTCAGTAATTCAAAAGTTATAAGGCTCTGACAGACGGACGGACGGACGGACGGACGGACGGACGGACGGACAAGTGCAAATCGCTCTAGTTAACTCAGAGACCTCGCTTCGCTCGGTCAATTATATTACTGGAAGGAAGTTCCTTATCGCGCATGGACTTATCGCACGGTACGGATTTGGCGGATGGCGGCGGCGCAAAAAGTATAAGAATTTAAGAATTTTCCGTCACGAACGTCACGTCCGCCCTTTCTATAATGTACACACGTGGCGAGAGATGGCGTTGGTTCTTAAAGGTAATGTTAAGGAACTTCGGTCCAACCGAGTGTTCCACCGTCCACGACACGCATTTTTCGAACGAAGTTCCCTTTCGGACGGTTCTTGGCGGAAGGGGGCTAGACAAAAAATGTGTCATAATTTTCCTTCACGACCCTTGTTGCCTTCGTTTATTACAGGTACACGTTCCATCAATACTTTGATAGCGCAGAGGTAAAACGAAGGAGTGAAACTATCGCTTCGGGGGTTCGAAATTCGAATCCTGACTCAGATCATAATAATATTGTCTTTGTAATTTTTTTTTATTTTTGGTACGAAGTTTTATAGAAGAGAAATTCCGAACAAAATCTTTGCGGCAAAATTTACTAAATCCATCTATTGTGGGCAGCTTGAACTTGCTTGTGTCTGTTTTTTAAGAGATGTTTCTAACATGTGGCGAGAAATGGCGTTGATTTTGAACTTCGTTCCAGCCGAGTGTTCCACGACACTCACGCATTTTTTTTATATAATAGATATTATAGATATATATTAGGTCCCTTGTGACCAGATTAGCCAGATGGCTGTGAGCAGGTTATTGATCACTCATTATACCTATCAACGACATTCTTATTTTATTAGGTACGCTGTAAAATAATGATTATAAATAAAATAATTGATATACTTATCTATTGTATTTTATAGGGATTTGGCTTGGATTTGGTTTAAAATTTATTTGAAAACTTCATGTTTTATTAAAGTGAACACAATATTGCATTGCAAATGCAATACATTGGTGCGTACATTTAGTAAGTATAATATAAACCTTATCTAAATAATAGTGTCGTCTCAATCACATAACTAAAATAGTCTGCAGGCATCACCATTCACCACAATAATATTCACATTTAGATATAAATTAATTAAAATTATATGACTTACTCTACTAGTACTAGGTATAAATTAATGAAATCATATTTGTACAATAAATATATTTTTTGTAGCAGAAATATCTTGTTTTCATTTATTTTATTAAATAACCTGTATTCAAGTTCCTGAATTGTTTGAGCATAATACACTTATTACCTACATAAATACACTACTTGTTATGAAAATCGGGCACCTTTTTACCAAGACTATTTAATACAAAAATATAGTTGTTATATTTTATTCATCAGTCTATACAATTTATTCTTAATGTTTGTTTCACTCTGGCACTTTTGAGACTAAACGCGTGGACCTATTTTGATGACTTTATTGGTACATATTATAAAGTCAACAAAATCAAGTACCTAAAAAATTTTTATAAAAAAACGAAACTTGGGTCTACTAAATTCTATCTTTTATCGCCATTTTATCGTTAAAGTAGTGTATCCACGCGTGATCCACGCCAACACATGCTCGACAGTCAGAGCTTAGGCGCGTTTCGAGGCGCGTGGTGCGTTGCTCTCGACATACGATCTCAAACATAATTATTATGGCCAAGTATGAGAGCGTTTATGCAGAAGCGTTCTGGCGTAGTATGTGCGGCCGTCGGCCCACGCGCCGCGTGTCCAGAAACGCGGCCTTAGGCATTGCGATGACGCTGCGTTCACTTTGTACTGAACAAATGCGACGTGCGTTAAGTTTGAGTGATTTATTCCCCGAGGTACCTCCCGTCTAGTCCCTGTGTTTGCGCTAAAAATATCTGCGGGTTCTTTAAATTGTTATAGAAACGAAATGTTTCTAATACAATTGCAGTGTCTTTTGAATGAACGTCGCAGCGCCGCTGAGCGTCAGCCAATGAGAGAGCGTCTCTCGCTTATTACAACACATTCGCTTTCTGAACGAGTCACGGGACGCGCGCGCCGCTTGTGTTTGTAAAACGCAATAAGTTGTCATCCATTTTTGCTGTTCTGCGATTCTACCAAGCGATATCGCGGTCCGGATAGACCTTTGTTGTACGTGCGGAATACGAGGTCCTTAGGGAGTCGGCGCTGCAATTAGTTTTACGTGTTCGCGTGGTCCTTGAAACCAATCTCATAGAACTTTATCGGTGTCAGCCATCTAGAAGCCACCCCCGCGAGTGCCTTTTTGGAGACGAATCCATAGAACATCGGTGTAAGTGAAGTGATACGGACTGTTTGCCAACGGGCGATTTATCTTAGAACCTTGTGATATAAAACATATTTGAAGTGTTAGTGCATTATCATACTACTGAGAACTGAGCAGAGTGCAGCAGTGCTGAATTAGTGGATCCATAAGGCCGGCCGCATATCTGCGCACACGGGCGCAACGTCGATCATCCGGAAGGGGACCCAGGGGCACACACGACTACCCGATACTCTCACAACACTTTACACCACACCTACTTATGCCTCTGGGTACCTTGAAGGAACCCACCGCGGAAACCCAGGTAAGTAATTAAAGATACGTTAGGAGTATATAATATTTCCATTGGCCACTTTGGGCCCGACCCTCCTGTTGCTCGTCGAAGGACTACTGATGGGCCCTAGCCCTCTCAACTTTCGTTTGGGCAACTGAGGGCCGTAACACCCTGCATTAATTTTTATATTTTCATCTTTTTTTTCATATGTCTTATATTTTAACATACATCTGTTTATAAACATTAGGTAACATGTAAATCCTACTGCATCTAATACTCATAACAAACTCTCAGTCTTATATCTGCGAGCGCAATATTTTCGCATTTCACAATTCTTGATACGATATTCGCTCATCGTTGTAGTGTAGTGGTACTTGGTAGCCGGTAATACATTGTGAAATACCACCAGTTGCAGCACTCTACGCCGCTTCTTGTTGTGGTCTCGAGCGATATCATACTGAACCTTTATTTTATCGATGTTCTGATATTTAGAGGATATCTTGTTATAAATTTTCAACTTATTTACTTACTAAAAATTACAGTTACGTACAGTACGTTCTGAAGTAAGTAATCTATATTCTAGATTATTTATAAATTCGTTTTTTAGAATTGATCATAATTTATTAGTCGTAGTACGTAGTTTATTAGTCTACTTCAAGTATAACATAATACTATGTCAAGTACTCGCATTCCGATATCGAAATTTTCTCTAAAACAACTATAATTCGTTTTTTGGACCGTTTATTGCCCGCTAAAATTGATTTTAGCGGGCAATAAACGGTTCCAAAAAACTTACTAAGGTACTTGAGTACCTTAATAATATTGTGTATTTATTTATTTATTTAATACGCGACTATCGCGTGAAGGAGCGTCGCGATCGTCGCACGTTTGGGAGTGCGGGGCGGAGGACAAGCCTGCCACCTCCCGTGGCCTCCAACGTCGCGGTATACGGGCCGAGAGGGCGCGGGCGGGGGTCACGCGGGCTGGTCGGCGGCGTGCAGCGGGCGCAGCTCGTGCGGCGGCGCGGGCGGCGGCGGCGGCGCGGGCCGCAGCCTCGAGTAGACGAGGCGCAGCGCCAGCAGCGCGGCGAGCGTGAGCGCGGCCGTGGCGGCGAACGTGGGCAGCGGGCCGCGGCGCGCGTACACCGCGGCCACGAACACGGGCCCCAGCGCGCGCGACGCGCAGCCCGCGCCCGTCAGCACGCCCATCCACACGCCCTGCGGCCGCGGGCCCAGCACCTTGGAGAAGATGGTCTGGATGAGCGTCACGCCCAGCGGGTAGCCCACCGACACGCACAGGTAGCCCAGCAGGAACTGCGGCAGCGTGAGGCCGCGCGACGACGCGCACCACGGCTGCGCGTGCTGCGGGCACCCGCCGCCGGCCTCGACCCCGTCGCCCCCCGCGGCCGGCGCGGGCGCCAGCGGCGGCGGGCCCGGCCCCCACGGGATGCACAGCAGCGACGCCAGCGCCGTCAGCAGGAAGCCGCCCCACACCAGCAGCGCCCTGCGGACACCACCGAGCGGTCACTTATTTGCTATTAGCACAGAATAATCATTAACTAAACATATTGAAAAAATGTGATTATATTATTATTAAGCGTTGATGCAGTTTAAGATTTTGATTTTTAGGTTTAACGATGTTAGTTATGTTGACAGTGAAGATGGCTTAAAGTGCATTCCGATGCATGGAGAAAAATAATAGGTATTTATGCAACTGTTGTATAATAAGAGGTATCAAAACACGAATGTGGGTTTATCAAAATCAAAACACGAGGCGAAGCCGAGTGTAATAATTCACAGTCACATGAGTGTTTTAATACCTAATTATCAACAGTTGCATACAAGACTTTATCTACTCCCATAATATAAATCCTCTATAAAGGTTCTGAAACAGTTAACTTACTGCTAATATTAAAACAGCCATTCCTAGTACCTATCCTAATTAATATCATCCATTACTGAGTATATACAAATAAACTAAGTATTAATGAAAGAATTATATTTTATTGTAGTAGTAATTAACGTTTTGTATAGTGCAATTATTAAAATTCACTTAAATATTACGTTCTTTAATTTTTGAAGGTCCCGATCCCGATGTACTCGGCGATGTTCTTTTTTTGAAATTCATACAAATGTTTTTTTTTTAAGTTCATAGATACCACGCATCGAACAGTAAGAATGTGGCTGTCTGTGGAGTAAACCTTTGCTCAGAAGGGATCGAAAAAAAACAATTTTTTTTTTAAATTCAGAAATACCACGCATCGAACAGTAAGAATGTGGCTGTCTGTGGAGTAAACCTTTGCTCAGAAGGGATCGAAAAAAACAAATTTTTTTTTTGAAATTCATAGATACCACGCATCGTACAGTAAGAATGTGGCTGTCTGTGGAGTAAACCTTTGCTCAGAAGGGATCGAAAAAAAAACCGAAATGTTTTTTTTTTGAAATTCATAGATACCACACATCGAACCGCATCGAACAGTAAGAATGTGGCTGTCTGTGGAGTAAATAAACCTTTGCTCAAAAGGTATCGAAAAAAAACAAAATGCTTTTTTTTGAAATTCATAGATGGCATCGAACAGTAAGAATGTGGTTGTCTGTAGAGTAAACCTTTGCTCAGAAGGGATCGAAAAAAAAAAAACAAAGGAGTGTTATTATGAAATTCAGTACAACATTATATCATCCGTTTGGATGACATTATGGTTATTAAGACATTGGGTGTTTTAATGTTGGCAATAAGCTAACTGTTTCAGAATCTTTTATAGAGGATTTAAAGCATGGGAGTAGATAAATGCTTAAATTCAGACCTCTAAATTCGGTCAACCACCCAGTTACCGCCTTGAAAGCCGCGCGTTGCTGAACCAGCGCAACCTGGGCTGCACGTAGCCCCAGCACCCACCTCTCCTCGAAGATCTTGGTGAGCGGAGTGATGAGCGCGAACACGAGGCAGGCGATGAGCGCGCCCACGCTCATGAGCGCGCCCATGTACTCGAGCGCCTGGCGCTTGCTCCACGCGAACTGGTCCATGGTGAGCGACGTGGCCAGCGTCTCCAGCAGCACGAAGTTAAACACCAGCACGAAGAACGCGCCCACCAGCATCCAGCTGCTCACGTAATCTGGTTTAATAGCCTCCAGTGCTTCTTTTTCTGGAATAAACCGTTTTTCTTAGATTAATTACTAAGTAATAGGAGTAAATATATATACTAAGTAAAAGAGTAAATATTCTTAGCCGTTTTTGTTTTATAATTTATACAAAAACTCAAAATTATTTTTAATAACAAGTCAAGACTTCACTTCACATTGCGAAAAACAAATTCTAAAACAGAGCAACTGCTGTTGTTGTTTCAGGAGAAAAAAATAATAGATAGATACTATTGGTGCAGAGTTTCCTTTAGGTACAATATACATGTTGTACAAATTGTAGCTAATGAAATAAGTACATAGCTATCAATTTTTATAACAATTTCCGTTGAGAAAATTTTCGAAGAATTTTAGCAGTCTTTTATTTTTCAAACAAAGAGACAAGTGTGCCGCTGTGCGGTAGTTGTTGTTGCGTTGTGTGTATGTGTGTGCGTGTGTGTGTGTGTGTGTGTGTGTGTGCGTATGTGTGCGTCTGTCCTGCGCGAGCACACTCACCGGAGTGCGCGCCGTGCGCCAGCATGGCCTCGCGCGCGGCGATCTCGCGCTGCTTGAAGCAGCAGGGCAGGAACAGCAGGAAGTTGAGCAGGCCCAGCAGCGCGTTGGCCCAGCCGGCCGCCGTGTACATGTCGAGGCGCAGCGCGGGCGCGCCCGGCGCCGCGTACGGCGCGCCCGGGCCCAGCGGCGCCGCGGCCGCCTGCAGCGCCGGCCCCACCACGAAGCCCAGCACCTGCGCCAGCGACGCGCCCGCCACCGCGCGCGTGCGCTCCGCGCCCAGCGTCGCCGCCGACAGGTACGCGCGCGCCACCGCCACGTTCGCTGCCACACCACACCAACAAACAGGGTCAACAAACAGGGTCAACAACGAGCCTTCCTTGCGTAGGTGTTAGAATGGTTTTTTTTTTTTTAAATATATAGACCAGCGCTTGACTGCAATCTCACCTGATGGTAAGTGAAGATGCAGCCTAAGATGGAGCGCGCTTGCCTAGAAGATGCCGATTCACTCTTGATTTAAAGGTACCCAAGTTATAGTCAGTTGGAAAAACGGAAGCCGGAAGGGCATTCCAAATTTTAGCGGTGCGTATTAGGAACGAGGAAGCAAAACGCTTAGTGCTGGATCGGGGAATTTCGACCACGTAGCGGTGCAGATTCGAGCGATGCCTTGCGGTTCGATGGTAGAAGGGTGATGGAGGAACTAGTTCAAATAGTTCTTGAGCACACTCTCCGAAATATATCCTGTAAAATACCGACAGACAGGCAACTTTGCGCCGATGTTCCAGACTTTGAAGTTTGGAGTTACTTAGCGATTCGTCGCCAATGAGTTTTCTGGCGCGTCTGTCCACCGAATCCAATGCAGCAAGCTGGTACTTGGCAGAGCCGTCCCATAAATGGCTGCAATACTCCATGCAAGATCGAACTTGTGCTTGATACAAGGTAACAAGCTGTTCCGGCGTGAAGTAGCGCTTGACTTTATTGAGGATACCAAGTTTCTTGCCAGCAGTTTTTGCCTTGGATTCGATGCATCGTCCAAAGTTAAGATTTGACGAGACATTTATGCCAAGAAGATCAATACTGTCAGTGACCGGTACGGATATATTTCGGAAAGTCGGAGTCAGCGTGAATGGACTCCGTTTGGCGGTGAACAGACACGCTTGCGTTTTGGTAGCATTAAATTTGACAAGGTTGGCATCACCCCAATCCGATACCTCTTTCAAAGCCAAATTTATGCGTTCTACCAAAGCCCCTCTAAGCTCGAAAGTTTCAGCGCCACTAGCACGGGGACCGGACATGTATCTCTCCGTAACGGTGCTGTCATCCGCATACCCAAAGATACCGGGCCTGAGGAGGTCATTAATGTGCAGCAAAAAGAGCGTTGCGGAGAGAACTGATCCCTGAGGGACACCGACGTTAATCGCCATCAGATCAGACGAGGTGCCATCTATGACCACTCGAAATGATCGCCCACTCAGGAAATCCGATATCCAGTTACAAAGTCCAGTGGGTATCCCATAAGCTGAAAGTTTGCTCAAAAGGCTTTCATGCCAGACCCGGTCAAACGCCTTCGATACATCAAGTGAGACGGCTAGCGCCTCACCATGCTTATCGATGGCTTCACCCCAGATGTGTGTAGCATACACTAAAAGATCTCCCGTGGACCTGTTACGGCGAAAACCGTACTGTTGGTCCGACAGGAGGTCATTAAGCTCGAGGGATGCCAGGAGCTTGTCGTTCAATACACGCTCCAAACATTTACATAGTATGGAGGTGATTGCGATAGGCCTGTAATTGGCCGGGTCGGCACGACTACCCTTTTTGGGTACTGGCTGTACGTTAGCTATCTTCCAAGCTTTGGGGACTTGAGCTAATTTTAGAGAGAGGCGGTACAAGCGTGTCAGGACAGGCGACAACTCAGGAGCACAGGTCTTCAAGACTCTTGCTGGTATCCCGTCAGGGCCGCTGGCCTTATTCACATCCAGGTTGCGGAGCACTTTCATAGTTTTAATTTAATAGTTTTCTTCTATTTTAAAATTAAAAAGTAATTAAAATAATATCACTCGCTTCAACGGTGAAGGAAAACAGTGAGGAAACCTGCTCGCCTACGAGTTCTCCATAATGTTCGTGTACCAATTCGCACTGGGACTACGCCCCTTGATTATAATCCTACTCTGACAGGGAGACTTGCACTCAGTAGTAATGCTTGTTGATGATTTTAAAATTAGTAAGTGTATGAATGAATGAATGAATGAATGAATGAATGAATGAATGAATGAATGAATGAAATTTTATTCACAAAAATAGGTTCTAGTTACAATACTTCGATTTTTACGTTACCGTATCGAATTGTGTTGAAGGCAGCCACATAAAGGCGACGCCACACTCACCGGACTCGCCAGCATCCAGTGGTGCGCGTAGGGGCGCGTGAGGTGCAGCTGCGCGTACAGCGCGGACGCGAGCACGAACAGCGCCAGCGTGGCCAGCATGGGCGCGCGCGCGCTGCGGGAGAGACGCCACACTCACCGGAGCTGACGCCGACGAGCGCGCGCGCCGCCAGCATCCAGTGGTGCGCGTAGGGGCGCGTGAGGTGCAGCTGCGCGTACAGCGCGGACGCGAGCACGAACAGCGCCAGCGTGGCCAGCATGGGCGCGCGCGCGCTGCGGGAGAGACGCCACACTCACCGGAGCTGACGCCGACGAGCGCGCGCGCCGCCAGCATCCAGTGGTGCGCGTAGGGGCGCGTGAGGTGCAACTGCGCGTACAGCGCGGACGCGAGCACGAACAGCGCCAGCGTGGCCAGCATGGGCGCGCGCGCGCTGCGGGAGAGACGCCACACTCACCGGAGCTGACGCCGACGAGCGCGCGCGCCGCCAGCATCCAGTGGTGCGCGTAGGGGCGCGTGAGGTGCAGCTGCGCGTACAGCGCGGACGCGAGCACGAACAGCGCCAGCGTGGCCAGCATGGGCGCGCGCGCGCTGCGGGAGAGACGCCACACTCACCGGAGCTGACGCCGACGAGCGCGCGCGCCGCCAGCATCCAGTGGTGCGCGTAGGGGCGCGTGAGGTGCAGCTGCGCGTACAGCGCGGACGCGAGCACGAACAGCGCCAGCGTGGCCAGCATGGGCGCGCGCGCGCTGCGCCCGCGGTTGGCCCACAGCCCCAGCAGCGGCGACGCGGCCAGCTGCCCCAGCGGACTGGCGCCCACCGCCAGCCCCAGCGCCTCCTTGCTGGAGCCCGGTTGCAGCTGCGGGAGGGGAGAGTCAATGTCATCGGAGCACAATCAGACATATCGCAATGAGCTCCCTAAACCCACTTTTACTGTGGTATACCCGCACCTCACACTTGTGTTAAAAAAATACCATATTATTGCCAAAACAAACTTTCTTCTACGCCCAAACTTAAGTATAACAAAATAATATAAGACGATAAGCCTTTCAATAGATATCTCTTATTTCAAATTTCAAGGTCCAGCATTCAAATGTTTACTTAGTTGTTAAAAAGTACGTGTTGTATCGCAGTTCAATGAGCCAGCGCCCACTGCCCACCTGCAGCAGCGCGACTCGGCAACGTGGCGCTATCGCGTGCGGCGACGTCACGGCTAGTTTTAAAGGCAATTTCTCAATTCGTCACTCCTATCTCATGCCTGTCTGCCCCGCGGCCACCGCGCAATGGCGACAGGGCCCACAGGACTCCCACTGAACATCGAACACCTCAGTATCCACCTCGCGCTGGCAGCTAACTGCCATCAGTCATCCAATACGCCATGTGAGCAGCGGCAGCGGCAAAAAGCAGACATATTAATATCTTTTGTCAGTCCAATAAGCTCCTACCTATCATTTCGTTTTACAGCGGCTGCTCTCGAATAGCTATGATCCCAAAATTTGTATTCAGTGTAGGAAGAATTTTACAACTTTTTTGAGAAAGAATTGATAAGAAATTAAATAAAGCCCGATAACTAACTATCTCTAGCATTTGTGATATTTTCGTACCTTTTTTTAAAAATACTGGATTTAGTATTAATAATTATTATGTTCTGGCAAAGTTCCATACGCGTGCCGAAGCAAATCGTATACGTCGGCGTAGTATCGTCGTCGGCAACAAAGTCAGACATAATATTTGTTGGACGAGCAAAGGTAGCGTGGAAAAATCACTTTATTTCTTAGGATTTTTATTCTTCGAACAAAGCCCCTCTTTTACATTTATTAGCTATAGTTAAGAACCGAGAATTATATTAATTACTCAAAAACTATTCAGGTCTAAGGTGGAAGACAAGGGTCTGCCCGCGAAATTCAAATTTAATTTGGTTTTTCGCAATTTGTAAACTAGTTCGACAAAGTAGGCTTATGGCCTTCTAATTGCGCCAGTGGAATTATCATCTTCACAGGTTTACATAAAAATCTTTACTTGAAAGTGACCAGTTTAAGAAATTAATCAAAACACTGAGTTGGACGTGAGTTACTCACAAATTAGTCGATATTTTGATTAATTTCTTAAACTGGACACTTTCAAGTAAAGATTTTTATATAAACCTGTGCAGATGATACTGCCATTGTCGCAATTAGAATGCCACAAGCCTACTTTGCTTACAAATTGCGAAAAATCTTATAAAACGCTGAAACCCTAATTACGACCCATCTAATCAATTTAACCACAACACGACAGACAAACCAATATCTGAACGTGAGGGTAGTTATCAAAAATATCAAAGTATTAACTAATTAATTACACAAATCTAAGAGTACAGACAATATTTATTCGATTAGGGTGCGATTGCTATCGCAATCCCTCAATCAAATAGGACAACTTAGACGCAAAAGCATCTACTACGCGTTCGCTTCAAGTTGAGCCCTGCACCATAGAGTAAAGAAATCTTCACCCCTCGCGCTTCCCCGCACCGCACCTCAAGTCAGACCCACAGTAAAGACACAGTATAAGAAGATGCAGTATAATAGTTATCTATTGTTTTATTTATTAAGTACTAGCTGACCTGTCTTAACTATGAATATTGAATTTGAACTGGTATAAATAATAAAAAAAATATATAAAAAAAAGTGTTTATTATTCTAATGCTTTACGATATACAACATTCTGTTTTTTTTAACCAAACCTACCAAAACTCCTAATATCCAAAGTTCAATTTAATAAATTGAACTTTTAATACGTAAACTTAGAATAAGAATTATTATTAAATATTATTTTTGCATGCCTATCCGGCAGATTGTACGGACTTTTATTATAATGTAACTCCATTGTACTACTCAATCTGTGCAAATAAATAATTTGAATTTGAAATTGAAATTTATTTTTAACTAGCTGATGCCCGCGACTTCGTCCGCGTGGATTTAGTTTTTAAAATCCCTCGGGAACACTTTGATTTTCCGGGATAAAAGTAGCCTTTGTCACTCTCCAGGTCCTCAATTATACTTACCCATGCAAAAAATCACGTAGATTCGTGGCTCTGTTGCGGCGTGATTGAAGGTCAAACCAACAAACAAACACACTTTCGCATTTATAATATTAGTAAATATGATTAGAATATTAAATTACATAGGAAAACACTGTAATATTACGTCCATACGATGTATTACATCCATACCTACTATGTAGTATGTAGGTATAATGATCGTTTGACAAAATCTAACGCCTTTTGGAGTAGTTTGACTTTGACAAAATAGTATACACGATGGCTATATACGATAAATTAAACATTCCAGCTTAAGATGAGCCGTACATTCAAAGTATCCTGTAGATTCCGGGGTTCAAGTTATTTGGACCTGTACTGAAGATTGTGATGTCTATAATTTCTGAACTACGAAATTGACGACCTTGGAATAATTACAGGACAATCTCTAAAGAACCTCCTTTCTAACAAAAAAAGAATGGATTAAATCGGAATACGCTTTAATGAATTACAGCGAAATACACATTTTGACTTTCATCCCCTCTCCCAAGGGAACCGTGCTGAATTTCGGGATAAAAGGTATCCTATATTATACCTCGTAGTATTAACTTAAATCGTGCCAAGTTTCATTTAAATCCGTCCAGTAGTTTCGGCGTGATGCGCGGCCAAGATACAGACAGACAGACAGACAAAAAATAAAAAAAAAATTGTTTTGGCTTCAGTATCGATTATAGAGTGCCCTCAAACAAAAATTTTCAAAATATCTTCAATGTACAGAATTGGACCTGTTACAGTTTTATTATATTATAGATAAGCGGTGCTTCGCGAGCGGTTTACTAAGTGGGTCTGACTTGAGGTGCGGTGCGGGGAAGCGCGAGAGAGCTAGGGGAAATTTGTAACGCGTAGTACCACTAGATCAAAGGTGTCAAACTACTGCATTATCCTATACTGTGTCCGTACTGTCGGCATGGAACTAGGAATTACGACTACGTCGATTACTTTACTCTATGGTGCAGGGCTCAACTTCAAACGAACGCGTAGTACTAGTCAAATTGAGTCTCAGGGCAGAAACTGAATTCATATCGTCGAAACAGCCGTTTTAAAAATACATTTCAAGATGGCGCGCAAGATGGCGTGCCCGCGCTGTCAACAAATTCAAATGTCAATTTAATTAAACTAATTTCCATAAAAATTCAAACGGAAATGAAAACAATACTCTTAATTAATTAAACGGAAATCAATTGCGCCCACATATATTAATTATAGTTAGCCAAGTGCCAGGCGGAGACACACTGCGACGACGTCCCGACCCCCGAACCTCTCGCTGAGATGGTGCGTTGCAACAACACTGCTCATCGGAAAGTTACATTTTCGAAGTGTTTCCCAGCGAGTATTATGTTTACGTTTTTACGTCTTCTCTGACTCACCGACCCCGAGAAATATAGAATAGAATAGAATAAAAATGTTTTTTATTCAACAATATTTTACAAGTTCTTTTGAATCGTCAATGAGTCTACCACTGGTTCGGAATGCCGTTCCTGCCGAGAAGACCAGCAAGAAACTCGGCGGTTTTAGGTACCTGCCTACTCACTCTTAGCAAGGACCGATTTGCCGTTTTACCTGTCTTCTTTTACGTGGCCTGGACGGCTTGCCGTGTTTCTGAATACCTCTTGTGGTCTCCTATTCGGGAATCGCAGGTTGGATCCCGATTCCCGGGCAGGCACCTCTGACTTTTCGAAGTTAAGTGCATTTAAGCAATTAAATATCACATGCTTTAACGGCGAAGGAAAACATCGCGAGGAAACCTGATGCACATCTGAGAGTTCCCCATAAAGTTCTTGAAGGTGTGTGAAGTCCGCCAATTCGCATTGGGCCAGCGTGGTGGACTATGGCCTATAACGTGCTTATATAACCCTTCTCTGAGAGGAGACCTGTACTGACGCTCAGTAGTGAGCCGTTGATGGGTTCTTCTTCTTCTTCTTCTTTATCAACCGATAGACGTCCACTGCTGGACAAAGGTCTCTTGCATGGACTTCCACAGGCCTCGGTCTTGCGCCGCCTGAATCCAGCGGCTCCCTGCGACTCGTTTGATGTCGTCGGTCCACCTGGTGGGGGGTCTGCCAATACTGCGCTTCCCGGTGCGGGGTCGCCACTCCAGCACCTTGGGACCCCAACGACCATCAGCTCTTCGAACTATGTGCCCCGCCCATTTCCACTTCAGTATCGCTGATGGGTTGCTGATGATGAAATAATTACAATATTTAAATACAGTTACACGGTTTTTATTCCCTTGTTTGGTATATTATCAACAAGCGCGTGTTATGTTGTTAAACCATGGAATAAGTCTAAATTATTTATTCCCATTTACAATACCTAATGTTTCCTAGCGCGTCGACTGCCGATGCAAGCTTACAGACGGTATCCCTTTTCGTTAGACAAGTCATTTTTCTGTTTGTCTTATGAAGCATCGCCACAGCCGTATCGCCGGAAACCCTTTGTTCCTATTGTGAGTAACGTGGCTGGACCCTGACCCGCGGCCGCCGCGGTCGACGTTCACGTAATGTAGTATACGTATACGACGATATCATACACTACGTTGGACGCACTCGCGCGCCGTCGATGATGCGTCATTGTATCTACTTAGATAGATAGATAGATATTTTTATTTTCCCACGAAACGTTTACAATAAATACGCTTACAAAGTAAAGTAAGTAATTCTAAAAACAAAATATAAGTAGCCGTGGAAAAATAAGGCACCCCACTCAGCACGAAGCCACAGCAAGCTGCAGCGCTGGTTTTCAGGGGGAACCCAAGTGTCCACAGACGTGATTCCGAAACTTAGCTAGGTAAACTACTTCTACTACGATGGTATAATGTAAGTTTAACCGGCGAATCGACATGCTGTGACAATAGTTCGCCAATAGATCAACATCCCGAGGGAATGGATTCAGAAAATTATCTTTTCTAAATTGGCAGATCTGTGGTAGGGAGATTATAGGTGGGTAGGTATAGCTTCGAACGCACGGTAACAGATTGCAAGCTTTTGTGTGCTAACAATTTATTTTAATGTGACTATCTATTTCTAGAATCGTCATTGCATACAGCTACTCACAAATATTTTTGAAATGAGTTGTTTATAGCAATTTGGTAATCTTGTCGTACGGAGTATGTTGTACCTAATAGTCACAAGACAAATATCATAAAATAGATAATATTATATTAAGAAAAAATAGATACTAAATAGATAAAGAGGTTCATGCAATCGATCATACGACAACGTTTCAATCTTGACATCTCTTTCCTCAATAAAATGGATGGTCTGATCCATCAAATATCAGACATTGACACGTCATGTTATTGATGATAATAATAATAATATTATGGCAATAGCTAGGAAAGTAGCCATAGCTATAGCTATTAGCTTAACCAGGCTATCACCGCCCAAACCCGAAGTCTCAAAGGCGTGTGAAATTTTTGATATTCCCACTCGGCCAGCGGTGGGCATGGCCTGAACCTTCTGAGTGGAGATCGCGACCTTTGGTGGGCCGGCGATGGGGCGCGGAAAATGTTAAGTATGATGTTAAATAATGAATTAATGATGGTGATTTCATGTCGCAATTAAAATATAGATTAAACCTAAACCTACCCAAAAGACTGTCTGGATCGATGGGTGACTAATACTTGAAAACATATATTATGTATTCAAGTATTAACTTCTTCGTTGATTTAGCGGTTAGCAAGTTAGACTGCAGATAACGAGGTCTCAGGTGCAATTCCCGGGTCGGGTCAAAAAAATGTATTAGGTTTTCTGTCAAGAAATTTTCAGTGCAAGCCTGGAGTTAGGAAGTTGGCGGTGAGTCACCCCCGTGCCTCGGAGAGCACGTAAAGCCGTCGGTCCTGCGCCTGACCTCTCCGGTCGTGTCCGATTTTCCGTCTCATCGAACTACGAGAAAGAGGGAATAAAGAGTGCACCTGTGTATGCGCACACACTTGTGCACTATAATATCTCCCGCGCAGATGGCTAAACTCTGAGCGAGGTTGGCTGCCGTGGCCGGCTTCGGTTGGGAGGACATTATTTATTATTATGTATTCAAGAAGTACCTATTATTATTTAGTAGTATAATATATTATTTTAAGTATTATTTATCAATAATTGAAATATTTTTGTAAAAAATATCACCAAAGCTGAAGTTCGCTGATATCCTCCTCTCCCCTCCAAATAAGCGGAAAGTTTGCGCTTGGAGTGGGCACGACAATAGTGCAGCGGGCGAGGACCGAACCTGCGACCTTGCAGTTCAGTCACCTTAACCGCTGGGATATTCAGGCTTCAAATTATATTCGGCTCTTGTTTTTGTCGATCTGTGCGTGTTGTGTACAGTGCACACTGCGTGCAACGCAATATGATTTATTCGATCGGAGGCCAATGCTACGAGCTGAGTAGATAAGTACTTGTAAGTAGCCAAGTAGGTATAGTACTTTACGATATTTCTATTCCAAGTGCTAATACTGTTTTTACAATATCAGCATAACAAATTAATAGAAATCTTTGAATGTTACTCGTAAGTAAGGAAATCATTATTACCTATTGATATTGATACCCACTAGGTATAGTGATAGCCTTCTGGTTAGGACAGCGGTCTCCTGTTTGGGGGTCGCAGGTTTGATCCCGGGCACGCGCCTCTGACTTTTCGGAGCTATGTGCGTTTAAACAATTAAATATCACATGCTTCAACGGTGAAGGAAAACATCGTGAGAAAACCTGCACGCCTGAGAGTTCTCCATAATATTTTCAAAGGTATACTACCAATTCGCGCTCATGTTGATTGATACTACTTATAGGCTAGGTAGGCCTCGGCAGATCGGCGCGCGGCGATCACACCAATGTCTTAGGTAAGTACCTAATTCTGCGGAGTCATCCCATAGAAACAATATTTTCGGGTTAACTGACTCGTTGGTCTAGTTGTTGGCAATTGGCATGTTCGACTGCGGATAACGAGGTCCCGGGTTCGATTCCCAAGTCGGGTCAGGAAATATATTGGTTTTTTCTATAAAGAAATTCTCAGTATACTAACCCGGAGTAAGGAAGTTGGCGGTGAGTTACCCATTCCCGTCCCATCGGACTATGAGAGTGAGGGATTAGATAGTGCACCTGTAACGTGTTTGCGCACACACTTGTGCACTATAATATCTCACGCGCAGATAACTAATTATTAATCTCTGATGAGGTTAACTGCCGTGACCGGATACAGTCGGGTGTGGGATTATTTTTTATTAATTCCGGCGCGTCACAACCACGTGGTGTGGCTAATTTGTTTGTATGGGAACTGAGGAACTGCACCAAGCACAGATCATGCAGATCAGTGCCCGACGGCGGCAGTGGCCAGTGAGGCAGTTGACTGAACCCGTAGCTCGTACCTCTACTCAGTGCTTGCGCTAACGCAGCCACGTACCGGAACGTTAAACCGTAGATACTAGTACCTACGATTACCTACCTTAACTTTGCATGTACTGCGATATTGCTGGTAGAATAGTTTTTAGATTTGTTCCAGCCGCAGCCTCGGATCGCAAGATAGATTCCAAAATTGACTCATCCGGGAATAGAATTCGGGAATTCTCAAACCGCAGCACATACCTAACGCTAAGACAAACAATAGTTGTCATAAATTCACTAATAAACCTTATTTATTTCCTGATAAGTAAGTATAGGTACTCAGTACACTCGGTATAAATATTCATGTTAAGGCTGAAGCAAACGCAACGCGTGGCGGGCACGAAAGGCTGTGACGCGTCAGAATGTTAGCAATATGATAGATTATTCAAAACCTGAACAGTCTGAATTGGCATTTCAACTTTTGTCTATTCTGACACCCATATTCCAAGTGGTGAGCTCATGATTTCCTCGACAGTCGACTTGACTCAAACTTACTGGTGTCTCAAAATTATCCTTAACTCAAAGAGCTGTAAAAACTGTAATGATTGAAAAGAATGGAACATCTGAGGAATGTAAGAATTGGGCGATAGCAGACTCATGCGTAGAGTCTGTTCAATAAGTCATTAGCTTCGGGTCAAGAGTTTTCCATTTAGATACCTAGCCCACCTTCCCACATTAATGTGTGCATATAGTTTACTTTTAATTAGAATCAGAATTATTTTTATGTTAATCTTCAAATTGTTTGATTCATCGATGACTCTTACACAATGTTGCTACAACCTATTCTTCAATTTACCCGTGTCCGGTGTCAACTGACTTATTGAGCAAACTCTAGCGATTCGCATTGCAATGCAACGTGCGGTCTTTCATGCGGTTCCTTGGGTAAATCAAAGAGTCCACTAGCAACAAAAGAAACAGATCACCAATGTGATCGCGGCGGCGCGCGGCGGGCTGACCCGCGAACTTGCCTTGACTCTTTTTGTTTCGCCGCCCCAGTCCCCACTGCGCCAGATCGCGGGTTCAATTCACTGATTATGTTAATCGATCGATAGCCTCACTAACACGCCCGCTCATTGGAAAGCTTCGACAGTCTTCATTGACGTTCCGAGTTTTAACTTGGCTTTAATTGGGATTTTTAACTTTCGATGACTGGGTCGACCTACTTCTTCTTCTTTATCAACCGAAAGACATCCACTGCTGGACAAAGGTCTCTTGCATGGACTTCCACAGGCCTTGGTCTTGCGCCGCCTGAACCCAGCGGCGCCATGCGACTTGTTTGATGTCGTCGGTCCACCTGGTGGGGGGTCTGCCAACACTGCGCTTCCCTACAGTCCCCGCAGTCGACCTACCCCAACTAGCAAAAATAAGTCATATAAGAGTATTGCAAACGTTTTTGATATGACTGAATGGTATGCAATTTAAGTCATACAATAGTCATACAAACGTTTATACAACGCGATTTTGGCGCAGTTACTATGGCTATAAAGTCGTACAGCTGTCATTCAAAAGTCATAAGCAAAAACGTTTAGTCAATTAGGTGTTATAAAATTAATATTTTAAGTATATTTCGTCATAGTAGATAGTGTTGTAATTTATTATTTGTATGAGTATTTAGTCGTATAGTTATCATAGCGCAGACGTTTGTCTGACTAATGAATCGTTTTGATGTAGTATTGAAGCGCTTTCAATCATAAATAAGTAATATTAATAAATTCAGAAGTGACAGTTACCTAATCGCTTCGAACGCACATAAAATCGGAGCTATGCGCCTGCGATCAAATTCCGCACCCTCTGATGAAAAGGAGGTCGAAGACCTTAGGCTATCACTCCTCTTGATTGCGCTATCACTCGGTGATACAACATGGTAGGTACGATTACGCCCGTCCTACATTAGGACATTCCCGTTCCATGGAGCACCCCGGCCCGCCGCCCCGCTCCCCGTTATGTCCATCCATCCAGCTCTGATCCAGCAGAATCAATGTGTACAGCTCCCTATTTTCTTTGCTCTATTTTAAATACAGTTTATGATCAAGAGCGCAACTTTATGCGTTCAAACTCAGTTAGCAGTCGATAAAATCACACGAATTAAGTGTAACTAACAACCGACTTCCTGCTATTATATTCTACTTACCTACTGGTAGGTAAGTTTTATCATTAAATCGTTACAATAAAATTATGATAATTTACCACAGTTACTTATTAACGTAGCCTAGCATAGCTAGCAAACAGCAGTCGTGTCTTTAGGTACCTGCATAACTACACAATGGCGTAGTAGTTTATTGATACGGACCATTGCTTCGCTTCGATTCCAGTTCCAAGGTGGACATATAAAAATAACTGATTTGTTGCACTCTGAATGAGCTCACCAGGATCGCAATGTGGTCAATATGTTACCAAAATAATTAATAAGGTATTTTTAGATTGTTAGATTTAGATTTAGGTTTTTAATACAGTTACAAATGATATTGTGTTGCACTAACGAATTGGGATCAATTATCCTGTAATGTCAGTGTAAGTGTGGAAAATAAATAAATAAATAAATAAATAAACTTACTGATTCTTTGAATAGGTAGGTATGGAAATGCTCACATTAGGTCTCTAGGTAGGTATTAACTTATTTAGGTACATGATTAATTGAATCATTATTATGGATGCCTCTGCCGACTGGTCTTGTGCGCTAATTCTTTATCACCATTCAGCAAGCAAGCTACCTCCCATCTACCTACCAGTAAAACTTAACTTTTGTTATACCAAGGAGAGTAGATAAGAGAGGTTTACCCTTAGAGTTTACCCCATCGGAATCTGCATTTCTATCCCCGACCCCGTAGTCCGTCGCACGCCCTGCAACAGTCCTCAGAATGTTCCCAACTGCCCCGAGTTCGTATATCTCTACAGTATATCGCATGTTCGGCCCCCACTTTAATAGCTATTTATGCAACTGCATCGTAATGAGGGTCATTTTAATTCGAGTGCTGTTTTTTGATACGAGGCTTGCCGAGTATCAAAATAGGATAGTACGAGAATTAAAATGACTAATTACGTTCAGTTGCATACAAGATTTTATCTACGACAAGGAAAATAAAATCATTAACAAAATACGCCGTAGGCTCAATAAAGTAACAAAAAGTAACTCCGTAAGCCGCCACCAGCCGCCTGTGGCGCCTCTGTCAACAAAAAGTAACTCCGTAAGCCGCCACCAGCCGCTTATGGCGCCTCTGTCGTATGAACGGTACCAAAGTGCCAGAACTCAGAGCCTTAGCTTTAGGTATCCTATTTTAAGAAGATAACCATTTCGATTCAGCTCCCATACAACGAGCTGCATCGAAATGAGAAGTAAAACCGAAAGAGGGTTCATTTCGATTCAGCTGTCAAACTCGAAATTGGAACTTTTCGATGTTGGAGTAGATAAATGTATTTTCTGTCCCATCGGCGCCAAACTTCATTATTAGTTATTACAAGCGCTTTTCTGATCCCCACTTAAATTTTTTTTGCCATTGACCCCCGAATTTCGATTTGGAACCTGTTGGGAACAAAATTGTTGTGAGGCAAATGGAACTTGAGCAGGAATGCATAAACGGTGGTTGATGGAAATTATCCCCCAGATAGACGAGGTTCCAGAATGTAGACCGTATTGTTATACCTACCTAGTTGTTGTTAGAATACAATTATTTGTACAAGTGGTTACTATTCCATTTTACTGCAATATAGCGCTATTCAGATAAGGTCGTAGATAGATAGGTATGTACCTACTTAGAAAGGTCACGAATTCAAATACATAAGTACCTAATATTATTATTAGGTATTGATAAAGTTTAGTCATTGTTAGTAAGAAGTAGAGTCGACTCTAGAAATGTTAATATCGCTTCTGGAGTCATAATTCTCACAAAAATACTATTTTATTAACAGACTTCAAATAAGGAGGAGGTTCTCAATTTGTCGGAATCTTTTCTTTATGTATGTTCACCGATTATTCGAAGACGTGTGGACCGATTTGAAAAATTCTTTTTTTGTTTCAAAGGGTATACTTTCCAGGTGGTCCCATATAAATTTTATCGAAATCTGTCGAGCGGTTTTTAAAATATCTACAATAAATTAAATACTTTGTATAGTGTGTGTGTAATGTAGTAAAGCGGGAGTTTGAAGTCGGTTGTTTAAAAATATTTTTATATTAAATTATTAGAGTTAGCTACCTACTTAGGTACTGGTCTGTGGGTACCTACCTGTCATAGCAGGAGCCACTGTCAGTCCTTGCCTATCGAGCCTACCTACCTTGCCTATCGAACTCCTAGCTACCTATCTGTTTCTTTTTTAATTGAACAAGATAGCCCTTGACTCCAATCTCACCTGATAGTAAGTGACGATGCAGTCAGGACGATAGTGGGCATCTAATGAACGGTAAACAATAGCTCGGAAGGAGTATAATAAAGCAGTTGCTTATGCCCATATCCCCATCGGCTTGACGCTAAATCCGACCGAAAAGAAAGTTCATTCCAAATGTACGTCATTAAATTGGGTTTCACTACTATTTCACTTACGATCCCGCTCAATGTGAAAGTGATACCTAAGTTGAAAGTTGCTTTCGTATTATTCTTTTATGTCGACGTACTATACTACTACTACCTAGTAGTAGTAGATCATGTTTCGGTCGGTTTACCTTGTCCAGATAGGGCCACACTCCGGTCAGCACGATGCTGAACCCCAGCGACATCTGGAACATGGTGAAGTAGATCACGTACACGCTCCGCCAGCGCTCGCGCCGCTCCTGCGCCGTCTCCAGCACGGCCGCGCCCGCAGCGGCACCGACAGCGTCCGGCGCCTCGCGCCCACCCACCAGCCCCTTGAGCCACTCCATGGCCGTCGCCTGCGCTCTCACGCGGCTGCACACGACGTTACAACTCGGGTTCTAATCGGCTGTGCGCGAATGCTAGGCGGTAGCCTCAAACCACACGACCCATCCAACATTTCAACCGTCCCGACACTCGTATGCAAATGAAGCCCCACAATAACATCGAAGAGTCAAAACAAACTGTTGTAAACAAAGGAACCCGCACTAGAGGCGACAGCGACGCGCGCTCGTGCGCTCCGTCTGTGAATCGAATCTAAACTGGTTAGTGCCTACTGCCTAGTGGTTGTTAGTACTTCAACGAGAATTCGTATTTCGTTCATTGGCATCGTTTCCCTCTCGACGCGCCTCATTATGACGACACGCACGTCACTATCAGACTACATTTTTAAATACTTCATGCCACAACATAATAAAAGAAAATATACGGTATACTTGTTCCTGCCTCCTGGTCTGTGCGGTATACGGTATACCATCTGGATTTAGAGCTAGATGGTATACCACCTGAAATCTGAATGGTATCTTTCTATTCATACGAGTTAATAATCATGGAATACCTACCTACCTGATGGTATTAAAAAAATAAATAAAATAACCATACAATCATAATATTACGTCTCTATTGTATTCATATCAAGACTCGCGCGCCTTATCACTTATCACTAATCGCCTTTAACAGATACGATATTATTTCATGAGTAAGCAACTTTGCTATATAATTTCACTAGGCAATGTTGATTATACTAAGGAAATGGAATGTAGATTCTTGATCTTGAGTCTTATACAAATGCTTTTTAGGTTTTAACGAATAGTTATTTGTTATACAAGAGTGCAAAGTTGCTTTTTAACCGCGTGCTCAATTTTGATGACCGAGCAAGCGAAGGATTCCAAAATTGAATCACGAGCGCAGCGAGTGATTCAAAAATTAGAATCCTGAGCGTTAGCGAGTGAATCAAAAGAGCACGAGGTGAAAAGTCTTTGCACTCGAGTGCAACACGTAACTTTTCATCTCCCCATTTTAACAATATGACGTGAAAAGAAAATGGCACGCGCAAAGCAAATTAAAAAAAGTACACCAAGAAGGTTCCAAGTCTGAGTTTTTAACAAAATAAAAAAGGTTGTATGATAAATACGGCACCATGGAGGTAGAAGTAAATAGGTTTAATGATGTTTTGAATTCACAAACTTAGTGCACACGATTTTGTAAATTCAATTTACTTTATCCTCTAGCAGATAAAAACGGCTTTTGCACTCCGATATCGAAGAGCAAAAATACTCTTTCAGAGATGAGGTCTGGGGAGATGAAAAAATTATTTAAAACTACTTTATGTTATGTACCTAATAATTTGAACATTTATTTAAAATAATAATCAGATTTCAAATTATGTCATTTCTTTAGTGTGTAGTCTCCATTAAACTAATATTTTAAAATCAATCACAGAATAATTATTTTTGTAGAAAGCATGGGCAGGTAAAATGAAACGTAGCTGTCACTTGATTTGACGTTTGCCAATGACATTTGGAGTGACAACTGACGTCTGACAAGTGTACAAATGTTTCAAATTCTAATTTTATAAAATCGATTTTTTGTGGTCGCCGACACACACTTTTCACAGTTTCGCGAACAAAATTTTCCAAAAATAAAGTTAAATTTGAAGTTTCAAAATGCTCGCTTCACGAACAGTTATTTCCCGATTAATGCAGACCACAGGTACGATAATTAATTATGAAAATTCAAATTTGGAACGCGAATTTCTTTCATTTGTTTTACTATAAATTTAATTCAGAACCTCCGTACATATTATAGTTCCCACAAGCGTTAAATTAACTTCATGCAATCTATTACTTATTATGATTCTAAGTGAGAGAAAATTATTACATAACAATTCAATCTAACCTCAAAGTTGATGTGTTTCAGATCAAGTTCAGTTAATAGCTTTGTTGTTTAACTGCGGGGTTTCTTGTAAAATTTCTAAGTTCAAAATGATTTTATAAAATTTAATCTGCAGTTCACAAGAATCTAATTATTATTAGATATCTACTTTTATTTGATAAGCACTATCAGTTCCACAGTTGGTATCTAGTGTTCTAACTACAAATATCAATATTTTATTAGCTAACTAAGCAGGAGATGTAGTAGTGCAAAAACACAAGTGCCCTCTATTCCCAATGCAATAATTTGACAGGACTGGAAAGATCAGACCAGAATAAGTTTAATATGCTCTTTGAACATCCCTGATAAAGTGCTAAACCAAATATATTTTTTCCTATTTTATGTAATAAGTGTGTAAAAATAGCCCTCTCTGAGACCTTACCTGATGGTAAATGATGATGCAGTCTAAGGTGGTAACAGGCTAACTTGGAAGGGATTATGACAGTTTTAATTAAACCCATACCCCTAAGTGGCTATGTGACTATCCTGTGTCCACTTGATGTTTGCTGTAATTGAATGCGCAAGGAGCAATGCTAACCGTGTTGTGTGCAGTGCGCCGTTACCACGCGGGCGAGGGCTTCAGGCCGCCCAGCATGGACGAGCTGCCCGTGCCGCAGGGCTCCTGGCAGGCGCGCTACGACTCCAACCAACGACGCTACAACACCATCCTGCTCTTTGGCATCAGCTTCATGGCAGGATCCATTGCCCTTGTGAGTTCAGACTGAGTGATTGTATTACACACTAGCTGATGCCCGCGACTTCGTCCGCGTGGATTTAGTTTTTAAAATCCCTCGTGATAACTTTGATTTTCCGGGATAAAAAGTAGCCTATGTCCTCAACTATAGTACCCATGCAAAAAATCACGTCGATCCGTGGCTCTGTTGTGGCGTGATTGAAGGACAAACCAACAAACACACACACTTTCGCATTTATAATATTAGTATGATTAGAATATTAAATTGCATAGGAAAACACTGTAGCATTAAGTCCATACGATGTATTACATCCATACCTACTATGTAGTATGTAGGTATAATGATCCTTTGGCAAAATCTGACGCCTTTGGAGTAGTTTGACTTTGACAAAATAGGGCTATCCACGATGGCTATATACGATAAAGTACGCTTGCCAGCTTAAGATGAGCCGTTCATTCAAAGTATCTTGTAGATTCCGGGGTTCAAGTTATTTGGACCTTATACTGAAGATCGGGAAGATCGTGATGTCTGTCGATAATTTCTGAACTACGAAATTGACGACCTTGAAATAATTACAGGACAATCTTTAAAGAACCTGCTTTCTAACAAAAAAGAATGGATTAAATCGTAATACGCCTTAATGAATTACAGCGAAATACACGTTTTGACTTTCATCCCCTCTCCCAAGGGAACCGTGCTGAATTTGGGGATAAAAAGTATCCTATATTATACCTCATAGTATTAACTTAAATTGTGCCAAGTTTCATTTAAATCCGTCCAGTAGCTTCGGCGTGATGCGCGGCCAAGATACAGACAGACAGACAAAAAATTAAAAAAAATTGTTTTGGCTTCAGTATCGATTATAGAGTGCCCTCAAACAAAAATTTTCAAAATATCTTCAATGTACAGAATTGGACCTGTTACAGTTTTATTATATTACAAATAAACTATCATAATAAAAAAAACTATCCTATCTTTCAAGTTGTATGTAGTATGTAGGTAATGATCGTTTGGCAAAATCTGACGCCTTTGGAGTAGTTTGACTTTGACAAAATAGTATCCACGATGGCTATATACGATAAATTACACATGCCAGCTTAAGATGAGCCGTTCATTCAAAGTATCCTGTAGATTCCGGGGTTCAAGTTATTTGGACCTATACAGAAGATTGCGATGTCTATAATTTCTGAACTACGAAATTGACGACCTTGAAATAATTACAGGACAATCTCTAAAGAACCTGCTTTCTAACAAAAAAAGAATGGATTAAATCGGAATACGCCTTAATGAATTACAGCGAAATACACATTTTGACTTTCATCCCCTCTCCCAAGGGAACCGTGCTGAATTTCGGGATAAAAAGTATCCTATATTATACCTCGTAGTACTAACTTAAATCGTGCCAAGTTTCATTTAAATCCGTCCAGTAGTTTCGGCGTGATGCGCGGCCAAGATACAGACAGACAGACAGACAGACAGACAGACAGACAGACAAAAAATTAAAAAAAAATTGTTTTGGCTTCAGTATCGATTGTAGAGTGCCCTCAAACAAAAATTTTCAAAATATCTTCAATGTACAGAATTGGACCTGTTACAGTTTTATTATATTATTATTATAGATAGATAACACATGTGCTGCGTAATATGACAGTCAGTCCCCCAAGTGTAAACATCTATAATATAATAAAACTGTAACAGGTCCAATTCTGTACATTGAAGATATTTTGAAAATTTTTGTTTGAGGGCACTCTATAATCGATACTGAAGCCAAAACAATTTTTTTTTAATTTTTTGTCTGTCTGTCTGTCTGTATCTTGGCCGCGCATCACGCCGAAACTACTGGACGGATTTAAATGAAATTGGCACGATTTAAGTTAATACTACGAGGTATAATATAGGATACTTTTATCCCGAAATTTAGCACGGTTCCCCTGGGAGAGGGGATGAAAGTCAAAATGTGTATTTCGCTGTAATTCATTAGGGCGTATTCCGATTTAATCCATTCTTTTTTTGTTAGAAAGCAGGTTCTTTAGAGATTGTCCTGTAATTATTTCAAGGTCGTCAATTTCGTAGTTCAGAAATTATAGACATCACAATCTTCAGTATAGGTCCAAATAACTTGAACCCCGGAATCTACAGGATACTTTGAATGAACAGCTCATCTTAAGCTGGCATGTGTAATTTATCGTATATAGCCATCGTGGATACTATTTTGTCAAAGTCAAACTACTCCAAAAGCGTCAGATTTTGCCAAACGATTACTATACCTACATACTACATAGTAGGTATGGATGTAATACATCGTATGGACGTAATATTACAGTGTTTTCCTATGTAATTTAATTTCTAATCATACTTACTAATATTATAAATGCGAAAGTGTGTTTGTTTGTTGGTTTGTCCTTCAATCACGCCGCAACAGAGCCACGGATCTACGTGATTTTTTGCATGTATAATTGAGGACCTGGAGAGTGACATAGGCTACTTTTATCCCGGAAAATCAAAGTGTTCCCGAGGGATTTTAAAAACTAAATCCACGCGGACGAAGTCGCGGGCATCAGCTAGTAATAAATATACCTGCTACTTCAAAATTTCTTTTCATATATTACATATATATGATGCCTCAGTAATTGATATCAAATAAAGTATAAACAATAATTAAAAAATATTCAAGAAACTTTTTTGTGTTATATTTTTCTTATTCATGTATTTTATTTATTTCAGGCTAAAGGCTCTGGGCTGCTGTACTTCAACTACGCTCCCCCCAAGTCTATCGACTGAATATTTCTGTGAAAATGTAAATTATATAATAATTATTTATGTATGTGATGTAATGGCTAGTTAAATAAAGTATCCAAGTATGTCTTGTTTTAATCGTTACTGTTCACAAAGCAATAGAGTAATGGATAGATGTGATTTTTGGCATGGCTATAGGGAGGTCTTGTGGAGAGGTGACATACTTGAGTGTATCTTCATAACCGCTACATTGTTTTATCCTGAAAACAAGATGTTTTCAGTAGAATTTCAAAAACCTAACTCTACACAGATGAAGTTTCTGGCTAAAAGTAGTGAAAATAAAGCAAAGAATTGAATTTAATAAAACATACCCCTCCATTGATATATGAATGATAACTCATTTGGAATAATTATCCTTAACAATAGATAGATTCAACTATTGATTGCCTTTGATTGGAAGATTATCTATCTAATATATAAAATTCTCGTGTCACAATGTTCGTTCCCGTACTCCTCCGAAACGGCTGGACCGATTATTATGAAATTTTGTGTGCATATCTGGTAGATATGAGAATCGGCCAACATCTATTTTTCATACCCCTAAATGATAAGGGTGACCAACCACTAAATATTTTTGCTGGCGGTACGAAGTTCGCGGGGTCAGCTAGTATTATATAGTTTTGTGTTCAAAGAAGCATTCAGTTGTCAAGTTTCATTCATTGCACAAACAAATCTGCTCAGCCAAAATAAACTGATGAAGGCCATCTTATATCAATATAATTGAAAAGCCATACAAGTATCTCTGTGGTTACTTTTTATCCAATCCTATATCCAATGTTCTAGAGATCTGACAATAATTATACTAGGTTTGTTTTATTACAGGTTCACCAAGAGTCAAGATACAATATTGTGATTAAAAAAAGAAGTAAAAACTGCTCTTTTATTTCAAAATATCCATCTCTTAGACATTGTCTGCTGAGAATTAGTATAATATAGATTTATCTAACACTAGCTGATGCCCGCGACTTCGTCCGCGTGGAAAAAGTAATAAAAATGAATTGTTTTATGTTAATCGTGAGGTTTTTACGATTGTACTACGCCACTATACATATAATATTCTGTACCTACTTGGTACCTGCAAACCTACAATATCAATTCAAAATGGAAATTTTGTAAATACCCACAATTTAGGCAGGACCAGCAGCATCAGGATTGAGGAGTTGGTAAGTGGTCTTCAATGATGGATTGGCAACTGGTCTTCATTCTCGCCTGCATCACTGGACTGTAGTCCAGTGATGCAGGCGAGAATTTTCGATTGCACTACGCTTCTTTTTAGTTTATACTTGGCATCTACAGTAGCAACTGAAAACCGAAATTTTCGTGAGCGAAGCGAGTGCGAATTTTTTTTGATCGCACTACGCATATGTGTAGTCCATACTAATTGGTATCTACAAAAGCAATCTATAATCGACATTATCGCTAGTAAAGCCAGTGCGACATTTTAAGGATTCCACTACGCCACCATATAGTCCATACTTGGCACCTACATAAGCAACACAAAAGCGATGTTATCGCGAGCGAAGCAAGCGCGAAATTTTCAGAACTGCACTACTTAACTATGTACTCCATACTTGGTTTAGACTCACAACAACAATTAAGAAAAGACATTTTCGCCAACGGAGCGAGCGCGAAAATTTTTAAGATTTCATTGCATCACTATGTAGTCCAAAACGGACATTTCGCAAAATTTTTAGGGCTGCACTACATAACTGTGTCATTCATACTTGGTTCTTACAGTATCAATCAAGAAAGTTACATTTCGCGAGCGAAGCGAGCGCAAAAATTTTCGATTGCACTACGCTTATTTGTAGTTCATACTTGGCACCTACAGTAGCAACTGAAAACTGATATTTTCGCGAGCGAAGCGAGCGCAAAGATTTTTTGATCGCATTAAGTACGCCTCTGTGTAATCCATACTAATTGGTATAGACAAAAGCAATCTATAATCGACATTATCGCTAGTAAAGCGAGTGCGACATTTTTAACGATTGCACTACGCCACTATGTAGTCTATACTTGGCACCTACATAAGCAACACAAAACCGACGCTGTCGCGAGCGAAGCGAGCGCGAAATTTTTTAGGACTGGACTACTTAACTATGTACTCCATACTTGGTTTACACTCACAACATCAATGAAGAAAAGACATTTCCGCGAGCGAAGCGGGCGCGAATTTTTTTACAATTACGTTGCATCACTATGTAGTCCATACTTGGCAATCGAAAACGGACATTTTCGCAAATTTTTAGGGCTGCACTACTTAACTGTGTCCTTCATACTTGGTTCTTACAATACCAATCAAGAAAAGACACAACATCGCGAGCAAAGCGAGCGCAAAAATTTTAGATTGCACTACGCTCCTTTTTAGTTTCTACTTGGCACCTACATTAGCAAGCGAAAAACGAAATTATCGCGAGCGAAGCGAGCGCAAAAATATTTTGATCGCACTACGCCTCTGTGTAGTCCATACTAATTGGTATAGACAAAAGCAATCTACAACCGACATTTTCGCGAGCGAAGCGAGTGCAAAAATTTTCGGTTGCCCTACGCTTATTTGTAGTTCATATTTGGCACCTACTGTAGCAACCAAAAACTGATATTTTCGCGAGCGAAGCGAGCGCGAAATTTTTTAGGACTGCACTACTTAACTATGTACTCCATACTTGGTTTACACTCAAAAAAACAATGAAGAAAAGACATTTTCGCGAGCGAAGCGATCGCGAAATTTTTTAGGACTGCACTACTTAACTATGTACTCCATACTTGGTTTACACTTACAACAACAATGAAGAAAAGACATATTCGCGAGCGAAGCGAGCGCCTAATTTTTTAGAATTACATTGCATCACTATGTAGTCCATACTTGGCAATCGAAAACGGACATTTTCGCAAATTTTTTAGGGCTGCACTACTTAACTGTGTCCTTCATACTTGGTTCTTACAATACCAATCAAGAAAAGACACAATTTCGCGAGCAAAGCGAGCGCAAAAATTTTAGATTGCACTACGCTCCTTTTTGGTTTCTACTTGGCACCTACATAAGCAAGCGAAAACCGAAATTTTCGCTTCTAAGCGAGCGCGAAAATATTTTGATCGCACTACGCCTCTGTGTAGTCCATACTTTTTGGTATAGACAAAAGCAATCTACAACCGAAATTTTCGCGAGCGAAGCGAGCGCAAAAATTTTCGATTGCACTACGCTTCTTTGTAGTTCATACTTGGCACCTACAATAGCAACTGAAAAGCGATATTTTCGCGAGCGAAGCGAGCGCGAAATTTTTTAGGAACGCACTACTTAACTATGTACTCCATACTTGGTTTACACTTACAACAACAATGAAGAAAAGACATTTTCGCGAGCGAAGTGAGCGCGAATTTTTTTACAATTACATTGCATCACTACGTAGTCCATACTTGGCAATCCAAAATGGACATTTTCGCAATTTTTTTAGGGCTGCACTACTTAACTGTGTCCTTCATACTTTGTTCTTACAATACCAATCAAGAAAAGACATAATTTCGCGAGCAAAGCGAGCGCAAAAATTTTAGATTGCACTACGCTCCTTTTAAGTTTAAACTTGGCACCTAGGTATATTAGCGAAAACCAAAATTTTCGCGAGTGAAGCGAGCGCGAAAATATTTTGATCGCACTACGCCTCTGTGTAGTCCATACTTATTGGTATAGACAAAAGCAATCTACAATCGACATTTACGCGAGCGAAGCGAGCGCAAAAAATTTCGATTGCACTACGCATATTTGTAGTTCATACTTGGCACCTACAGTAGCAACTGAAAACTGATATTTTCGCGAGTGAAGCGAGCATACTTGGTTTACACTCACAACAACAATTAAGAAATTTTCGCCAATGAAGCTAGCGCGAAAATTTTTACAATTTCATTGCATCACTATGTAGTCCATACTTGGCAATCCAAAACAGACATTTCGCAAAATTCTTTAGGGCTGCACTACATAACTGTTTCCTTCATACTTGGTTCTTCTTCTTCTTCTTCTTGAGGTGCCATCTCCTACCGAAGGTTGATCATATTGGCTATTCGGACCTTACACACAACTGCGCAGAATAAGGATCGAGTACTCAGTCCGAACCATGTCCGGAGATTCTTGAGCCAAGAGGTCCGTCTTCTTCCAGGGGGTCTCCTACCTTGTATCTTCCCCTGTATTATTAGTTGGAGCAACTTGTACTTATCGCCACGCATTATATGTCCCAGATATTGCAGTTTTCGTTGCTTTATTGGTTCGTTATACTTGGTTCTTACAATACCAATCAAGAAGACACATTTTAGCGAGCGAAGCGAGCGCGAAGGTTTTTTTGATCGCACTACGCCTCTGTGTGGTCCATATACAAATGAGTACATAATTTAATATAATTTTTTTACAAAACAAAGTATATATTTTTTTTCTTAAGTTTTTAAAACCGCTCAACCGATTTCGGTAAAATTTAAAAAGTACCTGGGAAGAACCCTTTCAAACAAAAAAGTAAGAATTTTCCAAATCAGTTCAGGCGCCTTCAAGTAATCGGTGAACATACATAAAAAAATTGAAAAAATAGATTCCGAGTTCCGACGAATTGAGAATCTGCTCCTTTTTCGAAGTCGGTTAAAAAGAAATCTACAATTGACATTCTCACAAACGAAGCGAGTGAGACATTTTTTACGATTGCACTATGCCACTTTGTAGTCTTCACTTGGTTGGTACCTACAATATGAATTCATTATCGACATTTTGTAAACACCTACTATTTAGGTGGGTATTATCATCAGCAGCATCGGGATTGAGAAGTTGGTACCATTAGTATCTAGTTGTAGCATGGGGAGGAGAAGGGAGGTGGATGATTCCTAAACCGAACCGAGCGATAATTAAATTAGCTGAATAGATTGATGCCATCTAAGAATACAAAGCTCCTGTGGGAAATTTTAGTAAACGGAAAACGGAGACGCAAAATTTTTTACGGCTGCGTTATGCCACTACCCTAAGTAGTTCATACTACTTAATTGTTACCTATCATTGGTGAGCAGTACCCAGCAGCATCAGAATTGAGTCCTCTTTTACGGCTCCACTACACTATTATATTTTAAATAAATATATTTGGCACCTACAATATCAATTCACAATCGACAGTTCGTAAATATCCATGATTTAGGTGGGCAGTACACTGCACCATCAGGATTGAGGAGCTAGGGCCTAGAGGTCAGTGATATAGTCTAAAATTAGTATGTAATGAATAGCTCAGGTCAAGATATGGCTATGGTATGAATGTAATAAGATCTATATACGTATATATCGTATGCGAGTGACCTGGAACTATCCGAGAGAAGTTTTGTCCTCTATCTCCGATAATATCTAGCAGATCTTCACCAAAATTGGTCATTGTATTTCTTGTCGTACACACTTTCAAATAAAGAAAGAATTATTAAAATCCGTTCAGATTTGACTGAGTTATGGAGTAAAATCAACAAAAAGTTTTATCCCCTATCCTGGAGTAACCTTATGTTTTATCGGGATAAAAACTATCCTATATGTTGACCCGGAGTATCAGCTACCGCTGTACTAAATTTCATTTAAATCCGTTCAGTAGTTTTCGCGTGAAGCGCGGACAGACAGACAGACAAACAGACAGACAGACAAAAATTAAATAAAACTCTGTTTTGGGCTCAGTATCGATAGTCAAGCATCCCCCAATTAAAATTTTCAAAATATATTAAATGTACAGAAATCTTCCAGTTACAGTTTTATTATAAGTATAGATTTTAGAGGTGATTCTACAGGTAAAAATATAAAATACTAATTATTATATTATAAATTCAACGCAAACCAAGTCACAGGCGACTAAATATAATTTTGCTTTACTTATTTGCTACACTAGCGGCACGCTATGATGGCCGGTTTGACGTTTGTCCGCTCATGAAGTTCCGTATTAATTGATAACGACTTTGAAGGAAATAATTGTATTACTTTATTGACGATAGTGATGTGCAGAGATTCATAAATTTTATCGAATGTAGTTTTAGGTTTAGGACTCAAAATTTATTTATTAAATTGATTTCTAAAATGTATACAAGTGTAGAAAAATCAGTTTGCACCATTTAAGGGGTGAATGTACTTGTGAATATGAACAATTTTCACTATGTGGACAAACCTCTGAAATCGCAAAAAAATATCAGCTGTTTCATACAAAAGGTAAAATTTTTATTTTTATATGATATATACCACAACTCGGCATTTGGTTTTCTAAATTGAAAATTTTTAAAAATGGAATCTAATACGATCGTCACATAGGATCGCTGGCTAGCACAACTACTACCTCCGGCAAACTCGCGTCAATGCTCAATGCAAAACAAAGCAGTTTCGAATTGACGTTGCTTCGAAAAGTATAAACTGTCAGTGCAATGCGATTGTGATATAGTTTTGACCTGGCTTTGGATTTCAAATATTGATACTGCATTACTGTTGACCCTTGCTCGTTAATTTGGACTCTGTTCAAGCCCTTTGTTGTGGATTTCGTCGATATGACCGAACGTACGCAGAGAACTGTTCTAAATAGTCAGACACGTGAGTTCGTAATACGCCTTCGTAACTATTTCGATCGTGAAGCTCAAAATGGAGGGCCAATTTTACCTATAACGTCAGTGGTTGAACGCGTAGCTGATGCGCTTAATATTGGACAACGAACTGTTAGACGGATAACTAAAAAAAAATATGGCGAGACTGGCACAGAAGAAAATAAACTTCACACACCAAAAAAGAGAAAACGAGCAAACCAGTCGTAGGCATCGATAGCTTTGATGCCGATGCTATCCGAAGACATGTTTACGGCTACTATTTACAGAAGGAGTATTCAACAAGAAAAAAGTTGGTGCATTCACTGAAGGAAGCTGGATTATTCTTCGGTGGGGAAAGTTCTTTAACGAAGATTTTGAAGACCATTGGATTTCGATACAAAAAATGTAACAAACGCAAAATATTGATGGAAAGATTTGATATAGCGATGGCAAGGTATACTTTTTTACGGCAAGTGAAAGAAATCAAAAATTGGCAAAATGTTGTGTTCTTGGATGAAACATGGCTTAATGCTAACCATACTGTAGGCCGTTCTTGGAACGATGACACAGCAGCATCTACTTCCAAAGTTCCTGTAGGAAAAGGATCGCGACTTATAATTTGTCACGCCGGAACCATCAACGGGTTTGTCGAAGGTTCTCTCATGGCTTTTGCGTCAAAAACCACTGGAGACTATCATGAAGACATGAATGGAGAAAAGTTTACTGAATGGTTTACCTCAATGTTGTGTAGCCTCCCTGAACCATCTATTATAATTATGGACAACGCCCCATACCACTCGATGCAAATTGACAAGCCACCTGCCCAATCCCAAAAGAAAGCTGATATCGTCGCATGGCTTCGTAAAAATGGCGTAGATGCAAACATGAATATGTTAAAAGCGGAATTAGTACGTCTTTTAAAAGAAAACAAACCAACCAAGATCCGATACGTCATTGACGAAATAGCATTAGAACATGGGCACAGAGTTATACGGTTACCGCCTTACCATTGTGAGTATAATGCGATTGAGTTGGTGTGGGCTCAAATTAAGGGATATGCTGCAAGACACAATACAGAACCCCCATTTACCACAAAAAAAATGCTAAAATTATTAGAAGAAGCTTGTGAACATGTGACTAAAGGAGACTGGGAAAAGGTTGTGAATAGAACTGTTAAATTAATAAGGGAAGATTATGAAAGAGATGTGAAAATAGATAATATTATAGAAAACGAACATATAATTATTAATGTAGGTGATGATAGCAGTGACGACAGTGAAAATAGTAGTATGGACGAATCTGATTAATTATGGCCTTTTGTGGCACCTTTTTTGGTATCTTTTGTATTCATATGTTTCTTGTGTGCATATAAAGTATGTATATTCATTTTCATTCAAATATTCAGTTCGTTCAAATAAATTAAATAAACATATACATTTTTGTTTTATTAAACCTATTTAATCAGGTACAAAAACAAAACTTAATTGTTTTTTGTTCGAGAATAAATTGACATTCCACATCACTATTGTAATGTGTCAAACCGGCCATCATAGCGTGCCGCTAGTTTAGGTATAGAAACATGTACAATATTATATATATATTTATATCGGTGATATATATGTATATTATATAAAAATCTATTTGTGTATTTTACTGAAGTTGAGACTCTGAAAAAATGCGTTCCTGAAGTATGTCAGTTGGTCAAGTCAATGTTAAAATGCATTCCTAAAGTCTGTCAGTTTGTCATGTCAAGGGTGAAATCGGGATAGATACCCCATTTTTGAAAGGGTCTCCCAATTTGAAAAACTATAATGACTACCTACGTATTTAACAACTATTTAACTGATTAATGTTACTACTTATTAATTTATAAATTTTAAGTTCCTAATGAATAACATACAAGCTTTATGACCTGTTTCACCACTTGCTGATTAAGTGCCTGAAATATATCTAACAGATAAAATATCTGCTGGATAAATCGGTGTGATATCTTTTTGAGTTTAACTACCAGGTTGACTTATCAGATACTTATGAAACAGAAATTTAAACGCTATTCGTCAGATAAGTTGTGGATAGGCTATCAGACCTTTATAAAAAAGTGGTGAAACAAGCCCTTAATATTGCTTTTCATATCTGGCTGTACAATTAGTTTACTAAAACAATTGTCGTCGGTCACACATTTGTTGCGTCGGTCGGCCTGTAGCGAGCGCTGGTCGGCACGCAGCGAGCGCTGGTCGTCGTGCAGCGAGCGCTGGTCGTCGTGCAGCGAGCGCTAGTCGTCACGCAGCGTTCGCTGGTCGTCGTGCAGCGAGCGCTGGTCGGCACGCAGCGCGCGCTAGTCGGCGTGTATGGAGCGCTAGTGCTCGCGTGCGATGTCGGAGAATGCGTCTAGGATGTCCTGGGTGGTGAGCGGCAGCGATAGCCCCGCGCCCGGATAGCACGCCGCGATGCGCGCCTGCACACACACACACAGCTCTGTCAGTGGTCAGGCCTCTCTCATATAACACGTCTGTCTGTCACATGCGACACGCGACATCAGTCATCACGGCACGAGTACCTGCAGCGCGACGTGCTGCGCGATGAACTCCTCCTGCATGGCGCGCCACACCACCTGCAGCAGCCCGCCCTCCTCGCTCAGGTGCTTCTCCACCGTGCGGTACAGCCGGTGCAGCGACTTGCGCACTGCGACACACATCACACGTGACATCACGGCACGAGTAGTTTTCATATGCAGGGGAAAACAAACATAGATGGCGTTGCACGTTGGTAGAATCGCGCTAGGGGGGTCCATACCTTCGTGCGCGGGGTAGAGCGCCAGCAGGCGGCGCAGCTCGTGCTTGCTGTAGGCGGCGCGGTAGCACACCTCGTCCTCGCGCACGCCGGCCGCCACGGCCTCGGCCACGCCCTCGAAGAACGTGGCCAGCTTCTCCAGCGGCCGCCCGAACTGCTGCGTCACGTACTGCCGCAGCGCCTCGTTGTACCTGCAGCGTCACGCGTCAACTACACTACATCGTCTCCCGCAGCCGCGCTCCCCGCCGCCCATTGAACGGCCCAGAGTCCAGCTAGCGACCCTGAGTCGTCACTGGTAATATGATCAAAGATCTTCGTCTTCAGACACTGCTAGATTTTAGATGTAAAGAAATTTCAACCCTACATACAGTGGCGTGCCGTAGACTTCGAAGATAGGCAAGCCAGGTCCTTCCATCTTCTTTACTTAATATGTTGTCTCGACGAACTTAATAAAGCACACAGAAGTTCACAGAACAGAAGAAATACTACTAAGTACTGGACACATTACAACTCATTTAGTTTTGTACGTGAATCTGTCGTATTCTTTTTGACCGAGCGAAGCGAGGTCTCTGAGTCTACTAGGTGAATTTGCTCTTGTCCGTCCGTCCGTCCGTCCGTCCGTCCGTCCGTCCGTCCGTCCGTCTGTCAGAGCCTTATAACTTTTGAATTACTGAACGTAATTACTTCAAATTTAGATATAATATGTGAACTGATGGCCTTCAGCCGAATATTGCATAAAAAATTATAAAAACCTTTATTTCAGGGGGGCTCTCATAGAAGTGAATGTGAAGTAAAAAAAAAATTATCGCGTTATATAAAATTGTAACATATCATGTTAAAGATAATTTCGAACCGAGTACAAAAATATTATTTTTTATTTTTTCCTTTAAAATTGACGAAATGGGGGGCTTTCAAAGTGGCGATTTTATACGCTCGCTTGAAGACGCTACGTATTTTCAACCTGTTTTATTTTTATTATTTCACTTATATCCTGTACTTGAACAACAAATACTAAAATTATATGAATATTATAAAGAAACGAGATTATTTAATTTTTAATGGGCATCAGTAATTCATATAGCATCAACATAGCTTCACAATAATGCTAATAGATGGCGCAGTCATTACATTAGGCACTATTCCATGGAACTAGGAGATTACGACTACGACCTATCCCAAAAACAGTTTTGCGTCGACCATTATTATGTAGTTACATAAATAATAATATAATACCATATTATTCAATTAAAATTATTTTTTAGTTAAATATCAAACTTATTGAAGTTTGATATTTAACTAAACAATAATTTGATGATTTAGATATGTTTGGTGAAAACGGGCATAATAATAATGTCAGGTTTGGTCGTCATGTATCGATTGAATGAATAATCATGGGATATCGTTACCGCGAGGTCTCAGTTCGGGGCGAACCACTAGTATGTATAACTTTTACTAGTTTTGAAATAAGGTCAAGGGGAGTAAGAGAAACGGTGGGGTAAGAGAAACACAAAGCTTTATCTAGCAAACTATGCAGTTTATCGAAATTTGCTATCAGTCGATTAAACAGTATTGTCGAAGTGAATTTAGAACTTACTAAAAAATTTGTTTTGGTTTACTACCCCTGACTTGGCGACTATGTTTCACTTACCCCATTTTCAGTTTTTTCCATTTATTTAAGAAATTAGACCATATCGCCATGCACTGAGACTCGTTATCGATTGAGGCAATTAAAGATGCCATTTTAGTTGTTGAAATAGTTCTATAGGCCTCATATTTATTGAGTTCTGATCATAGTTTCACTTACCCCATTTCGGGGGTAAGTGAAACAAAACCATAGTCTACTTTTAATGAATAATTTTATCGTTTTTTGCACGACTAGAGGGCTTGAAGAGCATGTCATAAGAAAGCCGATTTAATGAAGAATATATAGCATTTATTGTTATTCAAATTGACAATCTTTTTACTGGCTTACAGGTCATTTTCTAGAAAAAACAGTAAAGTATGTTTCACTTCCCACAAGTTGGGATTAGGTTTTACAAGAAGTTAAAAATTTAAGGTACCTTATTTATGCCAATCAATATTTGCACACACTTTAAATTGTCACAACGAACAATATTTATTAATTCTGAACTCATTTTGTACAAAATTCACTATTATATTTCTCAAAAAATATTATTTCAATTTTCAATAAAAGCGTCACGCACCAATTAGAAGCAAACTACTAAAATGAATTTATGAAGGTTAAGGAATTATTCCGAAAAAGTCACGAAAAATGACTATTATTCCCGCAGGACTTAAATGAGACGGATTATAAAGGCACACATTACATTCCATACAAATCGATATACTATTTATAAGATTTATAAATATCTAATTCCATAAGTACGAAAAGTATTACCCAACGCTTAGCCTCTCCTGCTCACGCCTAGGTTCGTACGACGCGAAGCGACGTTCGCTCGGGCTGTTCGGAACTCGTAGCCATATCTACACTAGTTATCTATTGCACGATATAGCGCCGCGCGCGGTCGTTGATTCGCGCGAAAATTTAAACTTGATCGATTAATAAAATTAGTGAGATAATATTTTAACTGATTGGCGCGAAAATTTGATCGATTTATGAGTGAGATATTATAATATATATAGCTGCTGGGGCTGATTCACTCACTGACTGATTCACTCACTCATTGATCACCTCTCCTGTAAAATTTTGTATGAAAAATTTTTTTTCACCGATGGTTTCGTATAGAAGACAAAAATTCATTCGGAGGAAAAATATGGAGAGAGCTGATGATTGAGGATTTCGGAGACGGGTGAAGAGCACGGCCAGGGTATTGAAGATAGGTGGGGTGTGCTCGAACAAATGTCACTCGAAACCTCATCCAATTCGCAGTGAGCTGAAAAAAAATTCAAAATGGCGGAAAAAAGATGGCCGCCATACAAATTTCGTCGGTGTCTATCTCGGGGAGTATAAAAGATGGAAGAGTGGTTTCTTGGCAAAAGATGATCAGGACCCAAAGGTCTATTTGACGAATAGAAAAAAATCCAAGATGTCGGAATATTTTTTCTCCATACAAAATATATGGCGAATATTGAAGAGACTAGAAGTTGGGAACTATGCAAGACTTTGATACGGTTCCTTTTGAAAATTGGTTTTTATGGAAGAATTCTTATTCTGACAAATGATGAGATAAATGATGATCGAGGGTTTGGAAGGTGGGTGAGGAGCACGGCCAGGGTATTGAAGATAGGTGGGAGGTGCTCAAACAAAAAATACTCGAAACCTCATCCAATTGGCAGTGAGCTGAAAAAAAAATCAAAATGGCGGATTCAAGATGGCGGCCATACCAATTTCACCGGCATCTATCTCGGAGAGTATAAAAGATGGAAGAGTGGTTATTTGATAGAAAATGATCAGGACCTGAAAGTCCACTTGACGATAGAAAAACCGCGGTCCGCTTGCGGGCCGCGCACCCACGCGCCCTACTAGTTATAATAATATGCCTAATAATATCGAGCTGATATTAAGGCATGCCGGGCTTTTGGGCTTGTACTAAGAGTTCGCTCCTGCCTACATACTATTTCGTAATGACCCAATTCTATATCCAATCACGTCTGCAACCTGAGCATGTAGCAGCTGTGTACCTGGCGCGCGCGTCGCGGCGCAGCGCGTCCAGCGCGGGCACGCGCAGCGCGCTGACGCACGCGTGCAGGCGGTGGTAGTTCTCCAGCTGCAGCACGGCGCGCGGCGTGCGCGGGTGCGACGCGTGCTGGATGGCGCGCAGCTGCGCCGTGCCCAGCGACAGGTACCTGCGCGAGAACACATCCTCACTGCTGGCGCGTACCGCTCGGTCGGCGGAGCGTGGCGCTGCACGTTATGCCATTTAAATTTTTGGGTTTGGTGGATTGTAGCTAAATTTAGTTGTTCCTAGTGTAACATGGGCTTCAGCAAAGTAATGCCTGCTTGTATTCAACTCTCACGCATTATTAATACTGTTTTAAGCTTTCCTAGGGGTTTTTTTATTAGTCCACAAAACTGACAATTGTTTAAATCAGACATAATTCAATATGTATATGAGGTTATTAGTTTTACAATCAAGATGTGGACGCGGCGTGAGTAATAAAAGGGTACAACAGTAACAACTACAGCGCAACATTAGGCTAAAATAACAAAACAAAATAGAACAGCTAAAATATTTAATAAGGGTTCCGAATACGATTATAAAATAAGGGTCGCTACACCCTTGATTTTTATTGTGAACCAATAATAATCGTTGAGATTTGACTAAAGAGATGAGACTCAAATTGCCTTCGCGGTCCGTGGTAAATTTTTCTGGATACCCAAACCGAGATATCCACGAAGAAATAGAGGCATAAACAACACTTTCCGTTGTTATATCATGCAACGCAATAATAGGCAATCCTTCCTACCTACACGCGTATCGTTCAGTCACCAATTTATAGTGCCGGGCACTAGGGTGGCTTAACCAATGAAGATTGACAAACAGTCTTCCTTTTAGGTGTTACACATAATACGAAGGTCACGTATCGCGTACCAGCGGTCGAGGTCGGCGCGGCGGCCGCGCGCGAAGATCGCCTCGCACACCGCGCTCAGCTCCTCCAGCTCCGGGATGAAGCTTAGCACGCCGCACTTGGGCTTGCGCGCCGCCTGCGGCATACACACATCATAATCGATAAATATCAAAAATTGTGAAACGCGGGTGTGTAGACGCACCTGCTTGACGGCGTCGGGCAGCGCGGCCAGGCGCTCGGCCACCACGCGGTCGGCGCCGCGCTTGGCCGCCACCGCCACGGCCGCCAGAGCCGCGCGCGCCCAGCGCGCCTCGCCCGCGCCGCCCTCCACCTCGCCCTCGCCGCCGCGCAGCACGCGCCGCCCCGCGCACGCCAGCGCGCGCATCGCGCCGTAGGGCTCCAGCCGCTCGATGTGCTGCACGAGCGCCACCAGCTCCTGCTCCAGCGACGGGAACAGCTCCGCCAGCAGGCGCCGCGACTCGCCCGACGCGCGCCGCGCCTCCGACCCGCCGCCCACGGAACCGCCCGACCCGCTGCCGCCGCCGCCCGCGCCCTGCGAACGTAAACAACTATGTAAGTAGCGCGAGAGCACCGACTGCGAAGATCGCGCGCGGCGCTCACCTTGGCGTCGACGTCGAGGCAGAAGAACTGCGTGCAGAAGTCCTGCTCCGCGTTGCACGTGGCCTCCACGAGTGTGAGCACGTCGTCCAGCACCGGGTCCACGCGCTCGGGCGGCGCGCCCGCCAGCTCCTGCTTGGCGTGCTCCACGGCGGCGCGCACGTCGCGCTCGTGCACGCGCGCCCACGCGCCGCAGTACACGCGCACCAGTGCCGCGTACGCCTGCGGGCCAGGGTCCAAGTTGGAGACCACTCGCGCAAACCCGCCCAGTGCCCAGCCCGATGGAAGAGACCGGCTGGGCTGGGCAGCATTTGAAAGACTGAAGCCTTCTTGTCGACAACATTTCAATACCAGACATATTGCAGTTTTTGGGGTATACTTTAGATGCCAAACTTCGAGTTGATTAGATCACTAGAAGTAAAAATGGAACTATAAGAATTTGAGTATCAATTAAATTTCATTATGACCTCTACTTAGAAATTGAATTGAGACACATGAACAAGATAAACAAAATAGACAAAATAGGACAAAGCGCAAGAAATCTGATTAAAGAAAGAGGAAAATTGTTTGTAGACAGGAAAAAGAAAATTAAAAAGATAGAATCATTAAGTAAAAAGATCACATCAAGTATAAGAGGCCATAAGAAAGAAGTACGTTTCAACAGAATTAAATCTGAAATCGAAAAAACAGGAGGCATAAAAAGAGCACTGAAGAAACTTAAGGATCATTCGCCTTGGATACCGAAAATGAGGGGGGAAAACAAAGAAAACAAGGAATATACAACATCAAAGAGAACAACGATCAGCAAGATCGTTACGAACTTCTACAAAAACCTCTACAGTTCATCGGAACTATCATTAGAAATCGAAAACCCAAACAAGGAAGAAAAAATCCCTTACATTTTAGAAAGTGAAACAAGACAAGCCATACTAACACAAAAGAACGACAAAGCCCCAGGAGAAGATAGAATAACCAATGAATTGCTAAAAGGGTCACTGGAGGCAATACTAAAACCACTAACCAGTTTATTTAACGAAATATTAGCCAGTGAAATTCCGGAACAATGGACAAAGTCAACCATAATACTGATTCACAAAAAGGGTGATAAAGACAAAATAGACAACTATAGACCGATCAGTCTTATGACAAATATATACAAACTTTTTTCAAAAATTGTCTTAGGCAGGCTCACTAAACAATTAGACGCAGAACAACCTAGGGAACAGGCAGGTTTCAGAGCTGATTTCTTCTCAACAGTGGACCACATGCATGTTGTAAAACAAGTAATAGAAAAATATAATGAGTATGGAAAACCATACTATAGCCTTGGTCAACCAAGGAATGGGCATGTGGTTAGGTCTCCGAATGAAAAGTGGACGAAAGAGGTCATAATATCATGGTACCCAGATGGGAAGAGAGCAAGAGGACGCCCACAAAAAAGATGGGAAGATGACCTACCACAGGGATGGCGCAGACTCCACAGAGAAAAGTGGGGAATTCTAGAGGAGGCCTATGTCAAAGGACTACCTGATCTATAAATTAGTGCTGGTGTTATAATTAATTTAAATTAGGCTTTTAGTTAATCTATTATTAAGTAACATAAAAATTAATTAATTAATATTAGCATTAGGAACTTAGTATTACTATTGATCAGAGAATAAAGGCTATTTTTATTTTATTTTATTTTTATTTATGACCTCTACATTTACTGAAAAATGGCTTTAAAAATTGTCCATAAAAGCTGCAATCATCCCAATTAAAGTTGCATTTTACTACATAAATACTACATTTAAATGGGTCTGTATGCAGGCTTTGAGCATTATGCTGACACACTGATAAAAAACGAAAAAGAGGTTCAATTTATATTTTATCCCTCAACACAAACACAATATTACGTTTGGTTGTTGGGTTGTTTACATTGAGTTAAAAATCAAATGACAAGCTTTATATTGGCACTGGGATCGGATCCGCACCTTGTCGTCGATGCACTTGAGCCAGCGCATGAAGGGCGCGTAGGGCAGCAGCTCGGCGTGGTGCGCGGCGCGGCGCGGCGCCGCCGTCGCCGTCGCCTCGTTGCCGAGGTGGATGAGCGCGTTGTTCAGGTGTCGCGCCAGCGCCGCCGCAAGCGCGTCGCGCGCGCGCGCCAGCCGCCGCAGCCGCTCGCGCACCGCGCCCAGCCGCAGCCGCGCCTCGCCCGCGCGCTCCGCCGCCTCCAGCGCGCCGCGCAGCGCCTCGGCCGCCGCCAGCGCGCGCGCGCGGCCCTCCGCCGTGCCCAGCGACACCTCGGGCAGCGCGTCCAGCTCCCGCAGCGCCGGGCTGTCCAGCCACGCGAACACGTCGGCCAGCTCGGCCAGCAGCGCGCGCGCCGCCGCGTCCGCGCGCGCCGCACCCGAGCGCGCGTGCAGCGCCGCCGGCGCCGCGCGCGTCAGCGCCTCCAGCCGCGCTAGCCGCGCCGACAGCGCCGCGCTCGCCGCGCTGCCCGCTGCGCACACAGAGCACGCTGCTGTCACACACACCGTCACTCACACAGTCGTGCGCGGGTCGAGCGGCGCGTCACCTTCGAGGCGCTGGGCGAGGCGCGCGCCGCCGCCATCGGTGGCCGCGGCCAGCATGCCGGCCACGTTGAGCGCGTCCAGCTGCGCCAGGTCGTCGGCCAGGCGCCGCACCCGGCGCTCGGCGTCCGCGTCCTCGGGCCCCGCACGCTCCAGCAGCGCCGCCAACGCCGCGTCCGAGGGCGCGCGCCCGCCGCCCGCCTCACCCGCCGCCCCCGCCGCCGCCGCCAGCTGCAGCAGCGCGGCACGCCCCGCCTCCGCGCAGCGCAGCGACAGCGCCTCGCCGCCCGCCTCCACCACCACCGCGCCGCTCTGTTTCACAAATTATGTGTAATTGTTGTAAAAAACTTTTTAATAAAGTATATTCACTTTTGACATATTACTTAAAATCCCTGTTACATATTTTAATCTAAGAATTTAAATATAACATTATATATTTCTATTTATGTAATATATTATGTTTTACTGCATACTGGTTGCAGCAGTGTAGTAGGAGTGGCATGTTGTAGGTTGTACAAGTACATTGCTCCTTGGGTATCATAGAATTTTTATTAGCACAAAATAATATTATTATTGTTCATAAATTACAAAAGTAAGTAGCTATAAGTTAGTTGCCGAAAAGGCAACTCCCTCAGCACACCTCCTTTAATGACGTCGCGAGCCGACCACGAGACAGTTACACAAGATAAATACTTAAATAAATTTTGCAAAGTTAACCTGCCTGCTTTTATCAGATAATCAAATGAAATTGTTCATTTAATTTTGAGTTCTATGATTTGAAATACTTAAATAATTTTACCTATGCAGCCATAATATCAGGATTGAGAAATTCAAACCAGAAATTTTAATTGCAAAACCTGAATCCTCTGTATCAATTTAAAAAACCGGCCAAGTGCGACTCGCGCACCGAGGGTTCCGTACTCCAAAAGTAAAAGTAAAACGATAATATTAAGGTCAGGGGGAGTAAGTGAAACATACTTTACTGTTTTTTCTAGAAAATGGCCTGTAAGCCAGTAAAAAGATTGTCAATTTGAATAACAATAAATGCTATAAACTCTTCATTAAATCGGCTTTCTTATGACATGATCTTCAAGCCCTCTAGTCGTGCAAAAAACGACGAAATTATTCATTAAAAGTAGACTATGGTTTTGTTTCACTTACCCCTGAAATGGGGTAAGTGAAACTATGATCAGAACTCTATAAATATGAGGCCTATAGAACTATTTCAACAACTAAAATGGCATCTTTAATTGCCTCAATCAATAACGAGTCTCAGAATAGAATAGAATAGAAATATTTTTTATTCAAATAAACTTTTACAAGTGCTTTTGAATAGTCAATGAATCTACCACTGGTTCGGAATGCCTTTCCTGCCGAGAAGAACCAGCAAGAAACTCGGCGGTTGCTCTTTTCAAAACAAATTTACAATACAGTAAATACTATGCTATATATGCAGTGTTTCCACAATGAGGAAAGTTCCAAAAAAGCATACTGACTAACTTCTATCTTAAGATGGGCAGACATAAAGTAGCCCCATTCCCGCCGTTGGCACCCGTTCACGAGCATGACCATGACCCAGCCATTGCTTCGCTCAACCATATTTGCGGGAACGTAACAACCCGCATCACACGACACCACCACAGAAATGTTTAAAGAGTGTGTGACATACTTATGCTACCCATGTTAAGGCATCGAATTGAAAACTAATATTGAAATGCTCATTTTAAGACATCACTTAGACACAAATAAAGTAGAAACACTGAATAGCACAGGATAATTTTGTTACACAGGTCGATTATTACTGTCTCATGAATCGCTGGAGCGAGTTATATCCATGCTTTTTTGTCATTAATATAGTCTTCAATTGTATAATATGCTTTTTCCATGAGAGAAGTTTTAATTGCTTTCTTAAACTTGTGTAAAGGCAATTCTAAGATCGACTGTGTAATTTTATTATAGAAAGTCACGCCCATTCCCACAAATGTCTTTCGGACCCTCTTGAGGCGCAGTCGAGGAATCACAATCAATCTCAGTGCATGGCTATATGGTCTAATTTCTTAAATAAATGGAAAAAACTGAAAATGGGGTAAGTGAAACATAGTCGCCAAGTCAGGGGTAGTAAGCCAAAACAAATTTTTATTTATTTATTTATTCGATGACAAGCTAGTCCTTGACTGCGATCTCACCTGATGGTAAGTGACGATGCAGTCTAAGATGGTAGCGGGCTAACTTGGAAGGGGTATGGCAGTGAACATTCAACCCATACCTCTAATTGGGTTCTACACGCCATCGTGCCGGAACACTAAATCGCTTGGCGGCACGTCTTTGACGGTAGGGTATTTTGAGTAAGTTCTAAATTTATTAATTTTTTAGTTCAATAACATAGCTATCACAGTGTTTACAATATTTTTAATGTCTTTCTCTATTCTTGCTTTCACCAATAAAATAAATAAATTAGGTGTGGCAGACACAAGATGACCTATAATCAAATATTAGTTTTTTATAAATAACATATAATTTAAAGAAGGTTTGTAATCTCTGAAAATGGGGGAAGTGAAACATATGTTTCTCTTCCCCGCTCATCTCTGTTTCACTTTCCCACTCGGAACTTTTAGTGACTAGAATCTTTAACATGTCTTAAATTAATTAACTGAACGTTTAAGACAGAAAAAACAATTGGAACATTAAATCTATATATTACTCTAAGTACTTACCACAAAAAACTGTTGAAAACTCTATAAAATCACTTTAAAACAAGCAATAAATAAAAACGTGTCTAACTCGTGTTTTGAGTTTTGAAAAATGGCAAATTTCTTTCTTTAATAAAACCTTGAAGAATTATCGCAGCGACATCTCTTTAAAAAATTTAAACCACTTGGACAATACTGTTTTATAGACTGATAGCAAATTTCGATAAACTGCTTAGTTTGCTAGATAAAGCTTTGTGTTTCTCTTACCCCACCGTTTCTCTTACTCCCCTTGACCTTATGTTAATTTGCTTATTTATCGTTAACTTTGTCTGTAGAGGTTTATTGTTAATATAAAAAAAACTATGCTAGTTAGAGCGTTGGTTTTATTTTTCCTGTAAAATATACATAAACCTCTATTGACCATAATTATTTCAGATATTTCGGTTGGTAAACTTCGGAGATAGAGGGGGGGGGGGGGAGTGGGACTGTATTTATTTCGACATTTTGGTAGATATAGATAGATTTTGGTAATAAAAAACTATTTAATATAGAAATACATTTATTCCAATGATGTTGGGCCACTATTATACATAACTATGCCAAATTTCATGTCGATAGCTTCAATAGTTACTGATATAATCGACTGTGACAGGCGGATGGACGGACGGACAGATGGAAAAAGTCTCACCATAAGGGTTCCATTTTTACCATTTTGGTACGGAACCCTAAAAATATACAAATCAGTCAAGAAACCTCAGAAAATTCAGAATAAGTTCAAAACTAAATCCTCCATAGTTGAGTTGGTCAAAAAGTAGCCTATCTTGACTCCTTGCTTAATCCTAAATGTTAAGATCCCGTCAGAATCAGTCAGCCCTTCCCCCTCCGTTGCGTGGACCGTACTGAAGCGCAACCCGCCTCGCCCGCGTGCGGCTGCGGCGTGACGCGTCTCACCGTCAGGTCGGGCTTGATCTTGACGGCGGCCAGCGGCCAGCAGCGCAGCCGCGCGCCGCCCTCGCTCAGCACCAGCGCGCCGCCCTCCGCGCACAGCCGCTGCGCGCGCCCGCCCGCGCCAAACACCTCCACGCCCAGCTCCGCGCCTCCGCCGCGAGCTGCCTCGTCCAGCTTCATCGTCGCCACTCGCCTCCGAGCTCTCACCGCACGGTACACACTACACACGCACACGTCACGACAATACGCCTACTTCACTCACTTTCGTACCAGTTATACTTATAATAATCGCTTTGAACAATCCATTATTAGTTAGTTTTGACTTTCAAGTTTCTAGATATTTTATCGCAACCTAATTTCCTAAATTCCAAACCTTCCAAAACAAAACAAAAAACAATAATAATACCGGAATACCGGAATCGTTGGAATAGAAAACACCATAGACCACGAACACTAAGATAGAAAACACAGGAAAAATCTGGTGAATCACAGATTAGGTACTAGTTACTTTTTATGCTGTGATTCTGTGAAAAAACAAGGAACCACATTTGTGAGGATCGTTTCGGATTTCGCCCATACAAAACTGTCAAATCGGCTTTTCAATGCGTACACGAATGTATGGAAAATGACAGTTTTGTATAGGCAAAATCCGAACCGATCCTCACAAATGTGGTTCCACCCTCAGTGCAAATAAAGATGACACCATGTATACACCCATGCATTCACTTTCACATATTACGGTATTATTATTGTTTTTTGTTTTGTTTTGGAAGGTTTGGAATAATTTATTTAGGAAATTAGGTTGCGATAAAATATCAAAAAACTTGAAAGTCAAAACTAACTAATAATGGATTGTTCAAAGCGATTATTATAATAAGTATAACATAAAAAAAAAAGTCTGGAATAGCACATAGGCTACTTTTTATCCCGGAAAAGCAAACAGTTCCTGCGGGATAGCATCGCTATTTTTTACGCATTTGTCCTTCAAAATACGCGCAATGAAGTTTTAGATTAACGTGATTTTTTTGCACAGGTAAAGTTAAGAGCCTGAAAAATGACAAAGGCTACTTATTATCTCGGGAAAACCAACGGTTCCTGCGGGATATTAGTATAATACTTTTCACACATTTATCTTTCAATTATGCGCCAACGGAATTACAGATTGACGTGGTTTTTGGATTGGCATAGTTGATGACTTGAAAAGTGACAAAGGCTACTTTTTATCCTGGGAAAGCAAACAGTTCCCGCGGGATATTAGTGTTCTACTTTTCACATATTTATCCTTAAATTAGGCGCCAACGGAGTTGCAGATTGACGTGGTTTATTGGATAGGCATAGTTGAGGACTTGAAAAGTGACAAAGGCTACTTTTAATCCCAGGAAAGCAAACAGTTCCCGCGGGATATTCGTATGCTACTTTTCACATATTAATCCTTCAATTATGCGCCAGCAAAGTTACAGATTGACGTGGTTTTTTTGATAGGCATAGTTGAGGACCTGAAAAGTGAAAAGGCTACTTTTTATCCTGGGAAAACAAACAGTTCCCGCGGGATATTCTTATATTACTTTCACATATTTATCCTTCTATTATGCGCCAATGTATGTATGTATGTATGTATGTATGTATGTATGTATGTATGTATGTATGTATGTATGTATGTATGTATGTATGTATGTATGTATAGAAATACAAAATATGTGAAAATTTCAACTGTCTATCTATTACGGTTTACGAGATACAGGCCGCTGACAGACGGACGGACGGACAGCGGAGGCTTAGTAATAGGGTCCCGTTGGCACCCTTTGGGTACGGAACCCTAAAAACCACGTTGACTATATGCACTTACACTTTATATGGTGAAATATTATAACTGCGAAAGTGCGTTGGTTTGTCCTTCAATCACGCCCCAACAGAGCTACGGATCGACGTGATTTTTTGCAGTGTACCTATAGTTGAGGACCTGGAGAGTGACAGGCTACTTTTTATCCCGCAAAGTCAGAGTTCCCAAGGCATTTTAAAGGCTACGTTCACGCAGACGAAGTCGCGGGCATCAGCTAGTATGCAAATAAATGCTTTGAATTGTAATTTTGTCATTTTTCAGAGTCGTGTACGCATCGAAAATCCGAATTGATGCGTACACGAATATGAAAAATGACAGTTTTGTATGGACAAAATGCGAATCGATGCGCACAGATGTGGTTCCAGCCTTTAAGTGTAAACTCGTGTTTACACTCTTGGTACCGTACGCCTCCGCTAGGAGTAATAGTGTTCTGTGCCATACGCGGCTTGATTCGTACGCATGCCTAGGGATGCGTACGCATTCGTAAGGGTGCGTTCGCATCCTTACGGATCCGTAAGAATGCGAAAGGATCCTTTCGCATGCGAATCGTGAGTTACACTTGTAAGGATTTTAGATCCAAAAAACTCGAAATCCGAATCGTTGCGAAAAGCTGAATTGATGCGTACATGGTTCTATGGAAAATGACAGTTTTGTATGGACAAAATGCGAATCGATCCTCACAGATGTGGTTTCATCTTAAGCGTAGGCAGAGAATAGGAAAAACCTATTGTATCTACGTTTTTTAGTAATCTGTGTTGTAATGAAGTGTTTCCAAAAAGGTTTCCAATGTGACTCATTCATTTCAATATCCTAGTGTTCACTCGTATTGGTAGCTGTATAGCAGAGTGATCCAGCTACCAATACTCAAAAATAATTATAAAAGAAATACGTGATGATGTTGGAAGTCCAGTTTTATTGAGTGACACGATAAGAATAATAACAAAATAAGACTTGACACATTCTTAGTTTAAATGCAAAGGAGGTGTATAGTTATAAAGCAGGGTTTATGAATATTAAAAAAGTATTTACTCCAACACTCCTCCTTATTCATAAACGCTCAGTCACTAAACTCATACATCTTCTCTTTTATTAAATCACACACTCACTCATGCATCTAACCCCATACATCTTACACACCACTCAAATTTACCTCTCAACAATCCTTTCGTAAGTACGTCAGCAACCATACGTGAGGTTTCTATATACTCTAAATAAATCTCACCGTTTTCTATTGCTTCTCGAATAAATTGATATCGTACATCTATATGCTTAGTACGTTGGTGGTGTACAGAGTTTTGTGCAATAGCGATTGCCGCCTGACTATCTGTGTATACAGTTATGGCATCACAAGGTTTTCGTATCAGTTCAGCCATGAACCGTCGATGAAATACAGCCTCTTTAGCAGCCTCCGACAATGACACGTATTCTGCCTCTGCAGTAGATAGTGCGATTGTTTTCTGCTTCTGACTATTCCAGCACACAGCTCCTCCTTGACACAGAAAAACTGATCCTGAGTATGACCTGCGATCTAAGTCACCGGCGTGATCAGCATCTGCATACCCCACAATTAATTCTCTTTGTACTGTTTCTCTTGAGTACTTAAGTTTGAACGATTTGGTTCCTTTTAGATATCGGAGTACTCTTTTCAGCGCTATCCAATGGCAATCATCATAACACCCGTTAAATTGACTCAGACTATTCACTGTATGTGCTATGTCTGGCCTTGTGCACACAGCAACATACAAAAGTGAGCCAATCAATGCTTGATAAGGTACATTTGGTGATACATGGTCAGGACCAGGTTTCTCTAACCTCTGTCCTTGAACCGATGGTGTAGTCACTGGTTTAGCTTCTTCCATTCCATATGCATGCAATAGCTTCCCTATGTAATCTTCTTGATCAAGACTAATCCCATCTCTCTCTTGTGTTATGTTAATTCCAAGCATAAGTTTAGCGCTTCCCAAATCTTTCATTTCAAAATTCAACTTTAGCTCTTCTTTGACCTTCTTCATTCCTTGCTCCTCATTCCAAAAAATAAGTATATCATCTACATACACTGCAAGTATGATTATTTTGTGCTTATCACCTCTGAAATAAACACATGATTCATTTTTGGATCTCTGAAAGCCAAGCTTTTCTAAAGTCTCATTAAGTCTCTTGTTCCATGTTCTAGGCGCTTGCTTTAAGCCATATAATGATTTGTTCAGACGACAGATGTAACCTCCTTGCTCTTCAAAACCTTCAGGTTGCTTCATATACACCTTCTCTTCAAGATGGCCATTCAAAAATGCTGTTTTCACATCCATTTGGTCTATATGAAGTCCTAATTTAGCTGCCAAGGATATCAATAATCTCAATGAACTGTGTCTGACCACTGGCGCAAAAGTTTCAAAGTAATCAATGCCTCTTCTTTGACTGAAGCCTCTTGCAACTAAGCGAGCTTTATATCTCTTTCCTCCCGCCTCTTCTTTAATTCTAAATAACCATTTAGAATCAACAATGTTGCATTTCCTTTCAGGTGGCTTCACCAAAGTCCATGTGTTGTTTTTTTTTAAAGCCTTCAACTCCTCCTGAATTGCAGCTCTCCACATGTGGCCGTCTTCTCTAGACAAGGCTTCTCCTACCGTCAAGGGATCTTCGATATCCTTTACTGCTTGATATGTAACATAATCGGGGTACTCCTTGGGAACTCTATTTCTCAAAGAATATCTTCTTTCCCTTTCTGTTCTCATCTCAGGAATATTTTCGATCTGTTCATCTATATCAGATGTAGATACAAAACTCTCATCATTATCTTCAGCCTCTGCCTCAGATATATCTGGATCAATGTGAGTTTCTTCATTCTCTTCAAGCCTTACCTGGTTAAAATCGATAACCAGTATCTCTTCTTCTGATTTCTTCTCTTCTTGGTTACTACTGTTCCGATTGTGATGCATCTCTGATTCAAAGAAAACCACATCTCTCGCTTTGTGTAGTCTTCCTGTTTCAGGGTCTATCAGCCTGTAGGCTTTCGATTCTTCACAGTAACCAACATGAATCAATTCAATGCTTTTAGCGTCCCACTTCTTGCGTAAGACATCTGGAATATGCTTGAATGCTCTACAGCCAAACACTCTGATCATGCCCAGATCTTGCTTTTTTCCACTCCAAGCTTCTTCTGGCGTCATGTTCTTGACTGCTTTTGTAGGTGATCTATTTTTCAAGAAAACGGCAGTATTGACTGCTTCAGCCCAATACTTTTTCTCTAATCCCGATTCTTGCAGCATAGACCTAGCTTTCTCTGTAATCGTATGGTTAGCTCTTTCCGCAACTCCATTTTGCTCCGGTGTGTACTCTACCGTAAGCTGATGCAAAATTCCATACTCTTGTAGGAATTTAGTCATTCTCTTGTTGACAAACTCCGTACCATTGTCAGACCGCAATATTTTTATTTTCTGTCCAGTCTGCAACTCTGCAAAGGATTTAAACTCACAAAATTTCTCGAAAACTTCACTTTTGTTTTTGAGAAAATAAACAAAGGTTTTACGTGTCCTGTCATCGATAAAGGTTAGATAGTACCTATATCCGTTAAATGACTCTACATTCATAGGACCACACACATCAGTGTGTATTAAACCTAATATTTTATCCGCTCGACTCGCAGAGTTCTTAAATGGTTGCTTGGTTTGTTTTCCTGTTAAGCAGGCTACACACTCTAGTTTTGTAGTCTTATTAGAAAAACTCACACCCTTTGCCAGTTTGTCTCGAAGTAACGTAAGGTTTCGTATCCCTAGGTGCGCCATCCTCCGATGCCATAACTCTATATCAGCACACATAGTTGAGGCTAAGGCTTGATTCTGAAATATGGATTTTAGTTTAAATACACCATTTTCTAAAATACCTGTATGAGAAACTTCTCCCTTAACCTTACATCCATCAGATTTCATAATCTGACATCCATCCTTTGTAAACACTACCACATTTCCTCTCTTCACAATCGTACTTACACTTAGTAAATTACAATTAAGAGTTGGTACAAGCATTACATTATTCACTCTCAGACCTCCACTCACTACATTACCAAATCCTTCACCATACATTCTATCTCCATTCGCACACGCAATCTCCATGCGTCTATCACAAGACTTGAACTCTTTCAACCAATCCTTTTGGCTTGTCATGTGACTTGAAGCTCCAGAATCCAAAATCCAATCCATCTTATTCTCGGTGGTCATCAGCCCTAGACCCAGCGCTACTGCCGCGTCGCTTTTCTTTGGTTTGAGTGAACATTCCCTTGCTTTATGAGGACCATCGCATATGAAGCATTTGATCTTTTTTATATCAAACTTCTTGGATTTCTTCTTTAATTTTGGTTTCTGGCAAATTAATGCATTCGTGCTACTAGAAGCATCTCCTTGAATGTAATCTTCTTCCATTTGGAATAGTTTGGATTTCACGTAATCTGTAGTCAGAGTTGTATTAGAATTTTCAATCGCCATTCTCAGGGGTTGAAATTTCTCCGTCAGGCCTTGTAGCATCAGGGCTGCGAGTAACTCGTCATCTATCTGCTTACCTAAATCACGAAGTTGCTGTGCCACCGTCATAATAGTGGTAACGTAGTCACGTAATGATGTAAAATTCTCCAATTTTATACTGACTAACTTGGACAGCAACCTGCATCTGTTGTTCAACCCTTTGTCTTCAAACGCATTCTTCAAGGCATCCCAGGCCTCCTTTGCAGTCTTTGATTGACGAACGTGAACTAGACAGTGTGGTCTTACCATTAAGCAGATTTTTGCTCTAGCCTTCTGATCCTTTTTAATGCCTTGTACATCTGTGGCACTCGGTGTTGTCGCTGTATATTCCCAAAGGTCCTCATGGATTAAGTGTAGTTCCATTTGGAACTTCCATGTTGCATAATCCAGACTACCATCCAATTTTACCATACTTGGAAGGCTCGATAAACTTTGCGTTTCCATCACGATTTCTTTCTTCGCTGCGGCCATAACCTATTGGTAGCTGTATAGCAGAGTGATCCAGCTACCAATACTCAAAAATAATTATAAAAGAAATACGTGATGATGTTGGAAGTCCAGTTTTATTGAGTGACACGATAAGAATAATAACAAAATAAGACTTGACACATTCTTAGTTTAAATGCAAAGGAGGTGTATAGTTATAAAGCAGGGTTTATGAATATTAAAAAAGTATTTACTCCAACAACTCGTGGTCTATGATTTCATTCATTGGTCTGTGACCACTAATCTGTATTCTGTGCTCTGTAATTTAGTCTATTACTTTTCTCCGTCTTTTCTCTATGTCTGTCACTTGCGGTGGTCACTTGGGTTACATGATCTGTGTTTCATGATTTCATTGTCCTCTAAAGCAGATGTCAAATATTTTATAAATATTGAAAAAAATAAGTGTAATTAAATGAAATTACGTATTTAATTGCTATTAAAATAATATAAATATTACCTTACATTACACTGTTTTATTTTAAAAGTTTAGTTTAATTTATGTGTGAGGTTGTTGAGAGCCGCACATTATAACCTTATTCGGGTTCAGGTCAAAGCTAATTTGAAAAAGATGGCAAAAAACGCTACCAAAGGAAAAAAATCCAATGAAGAAGTGTTTGCAGGCTTTCAAAGCCTTCGCGCCGAGCAGCGGCAGCTCGCCAACAAGATATCGGAGCTCGAGATGGACCTCAACGAGCACAAGTGAGCATTTGTGTTGTAATTAAGTGATATTATAGTCTAACAGGGATTCCCAAAGTGGTCCCTAGTAGTTTCCCAGGAGTCAACGAGGTCTAAAAATCGACTCCTATTAACTAGTGGTTCGCCCAGAACTGAGACCTCGCAGTAATGGTATCCCATGATTATTCATTCAATATATACATGACGACCAAAACTGACATTATTATTATGCCCGTTTTCACCACATACCTAAATCATCCCCTAAGTAGGAGTCTCTTTACGTAGGTCACTCCTAAATACAATCCTAAGTCCTCCCAATGTCCTTTTAGGTGTTCCATACAGGATCGTGATAAAGAAGTTGACAGAAATCATCACCTAACTCCGTGGTCGTCAAACTGCGGCCCCCGGGCCGCATGCGGCCCGCCGATGGTATTTGTGCGGCCCACGATAAAACCAACTAATTTTACAAAAAATATAAATTATACCTACAATTAACTATGAATTATAACTATTCAGAGCAATGGCACAGAGTAAATATACCTACCTAAGTAAATATCAAGTCTAAACGGCAAAGACAGTGCGGACGTAGCGGGAAGTGAGTCGAGGCGGCGGCAGTGCCACCACCACCCTCTGCCCGCTACCAACCGCGCCGCGCCGTCGAAAATTTTTTTCATTTTCGAAAATGACGTTTTTAAAAAATAAATATCGCAATCGCCTTTCCAGTCATTTAGAAGACACTATGAGGATTTCATGCAGTCCCAAAGACGCGAATATAGCAGATATAGTAAAAAAACTGCAACATCATAATTGTTAACTTTTTAGGGTTCCTAACCCAAATTAATAAGACTTTTTTTTTACTTACATAAGTACCTTGGTATTTCTTCGTAATAAAAAAATCTCAAAAATTTGTTTTAATTTTTAACATTCACTTGCATCCGCGTTTGTAGTTTTCACATATAATAATTCATATGTAAGCGGCCCTCAGTACTATCTCACATTGTCCTTTGTGGCCCTTGAAAAAAAAAGTGTGACGACCACTGACCTAACTTATCATAGGTAGCCCATAAAGGTTAGGGAATGTTAGTGAAAACATTGAATTATTATGTACTAACGAGTGAAATACAAATATACAAAATGTAGTAATTATTAGTTTATTGAAGTTTGATATTTAACTAAAGAATAATTTTAATTGAATAATAATATGTTATTATATTATGTACCTAAACAATAATGGTCGATGCAAAACTGTTTTTGGGATAGATCGTAGTCGTAACTCCTAGTTCCATGGAATAGATAATGACTGTGCCATCTATTAGCATTATTGTGAAGCTATGTTAAAAATTACTGATGCCTATTAAAAATTAAATAATCTCGTTTCTCTATAATATTCATATAATTTTTGTATTTGTTGTTCAAGTACAGGATATAAGTGAAATAAAAAAATAAGTTCAGCTTGAAAATACATAGCCAATTTTGTTAGAGAGTGTCTTCAAGCGAACATAAATCAATATCGCTAACATTTTTAAATTTTTTTTAAATTTTTAATTTTTTAGTTTTTAATTTTAACTTTTTTAATTTTTTTTTTAATTTGTTAATTTTGACGTATTTAGTATTTTTTTATTTTGTTCTTTTGTATTATTTTGTATTTCTTCTGTTGTTTGTAGTTTATTTTTATTTTATGTGCTTGTCTATGTAGCTTTTATTCAATTTCAATATCAATCAAGTAATTTGAGTCAACCACTGTAACTGTTCTGTCTTATAATATATAATTTTTATGTGATACATAATTTAATTCGCATGTTGTGGCTACCTATAAGTGGTGTTTATAGCATACCTAAGAACCGTATTTTGAATTTAATATGACTGCATGTTTTTATTGCTGTAAAACTGTTGGTGCCCTTAAATAAATAAATAAATAAACATATTAAATCTCCACTTTGAAAGCCCCCCATTTCGTCAATTATAAGGGAAAAATTAAATAAAAATATATTTTTGTATTCTGTTCAAAATCGTCTTTAAAAAGATATATCTCAAGCCTATGAAAGGCAACAAAAAATATTTTCCTTCGCATTCACTTCTATGAGCCCCCCTGAAATAAAGATTTTTATAATTTTTTACGCAATATTCGGTTGAAGGCCATCAGTTTACATATTATATCTAAATTTGAAGTATTTACATTCAGTAATTCAAAAGTTATAAGGCTCTGACAGACAGACGGACGGACGGATGGACGGACAAGTGCAAATTCACTCAAGTAGACTCAGAGACCTCGCTTTGCTCGGTCAATTAACACATTAGATGCGTGACTGATAAATGTAAAAACGAATCTCGCCTTGCTTATACTCGCAAACGCTTGTGATTTTCCCAGGTAATGCCGCATCTTTGGTATTGATCACGCGGCTTACAAATAAACCCGCTAACACATGCGGTTTTCGCAGGTAATGTGTTAACACTAGTTATGTATAAGTTGTGTTACGTGTACCACCTTGATAAAAGAATGACTAATATTTTAATAGGAAGTATCATTGTTGTACTTTATGTCTATTTATGTTGTTAAATTTTGATAAGAAAATGATGTCAAGTTTACTCACTTAACCAACGGCAAATTTTTTAAATTGGTAAGTATTTTATATCAATAGGAGAAAAATTATAGAGAGGTTTTATAAAGTAATTTGGCTATGGGATGGGGGTCTGAGTTATCAGTTCATTTTGGAAAAGGGGTCTCATGCCCAAAATAGTTTGGGAATCCCTGGTTTAATCTGTATTCAAACACTCAAGCATGTAATTTTTTGGAGTTGTGTGTTTTAAGCAATGAAAAATTCTAAAATTTTACGTAATACAATGGTATTTTAATAATACCATTAATTGGTATTGGTAATATGGTAATTTTTTTTTAAAGAAAACATCAATCTTTGAACATCATGTCTACATTCCTGAGAGTTCTCCATAATGTTCTCAAAGGTGTGTGAAGTATGTTAATCTGCACTTTTCCAGCATAATGGAATATGACCTAGACCCTTTTGAGAGGAGCCCTGTGGTCTATTGAGCACTCTGACACTGATTGACACTGTGGGTCCACAATTAATTGAGATGATGATGATGAGTATTAAAATGTACAAAAGTAGAGCTGGTCCTATAAAATTTAATCCAGACACTTAAAGAAGTGATGTAACCCTGTAACTATGTCATTCTACTAGTCTGCTGCACTCCTAATGGGTATGTACCCCATTCGTGAGCAGTGAATAGTTATTTTATCACTGAGCATTTGATTTCTTCAAGCTTTGTGTTGAATGCTGAAAGTAAGGAGATATGAAATTTAAATATTGTTGAAGTGATTTTAATTGATAAACATAGTCCAAGTTGAGGCATATTCATATTGCCCATCTATAGCATAAAAATAGGTTTAATTTCAATGGATATAGCTCTATGAGATGCAAATCCGATTTGAAAATGACAGGATATAAAATTTTATGAACTGATAGACATTGGTAGCTCAAGAATTGAACTTTTGTACAGGAAAGTGATGTATAGAAGTCCTTTGAATAGAATAGAATAGAAATATTTTTATTCAAATAAACTTTTACAAGTGCTTTTGAATAGTCGATGAATCTACCACTGGTTCGGAATGCCCTTCCTGTCGAGAAGAACCAGCAAGAAACTCGGCGGTTGCACTTTTCAAAACAAATTTACAATACAGTAAATACTATGCTATATATGCAGTGTTTCCACAATGAGGGAAGTTCCAAAATGCATACTGACTAACTCTATCTTAAGATGGGCAGACATAAAGTAGCCCCATTCCCGCCGGTGGCACCCGTTCACGAGCATGACGCATGACCCAGCCATTGCTTCGCTCAACCATATTTGATTAAGTGATTCATCCTTACATGGAGACTATCGGTCCATGAAGCAGAACCTACATGGTTGTATTGTGGCAGGATAGTGATCGAGACCCTGCGCGGCGTGGAGGCGACGCGCAAGTGCTTCCGCATGGTGGGCGGCGTGCTGGTGGAGCGCACGGTGGGCGACGTGCTGCCCGAGCTGGAGAGCAACCGGGACCGGCTGCCGCAGGCGCTGCAGGTACGAGCTCCCTGCATGTGATATTGTAAACAACGCGCTGATATCTGTCCCTCACTTGATACGCTGTAGCATAGTGTACTTGGGCGCAGGCGCTGAACGAGCAGCTGGCGCGCAAGGGGCAGGAGATCAACGACTACATCGAGCAGCACGACATCCGCGTGCAGCGCGGCGCCGACGCCGAGCCGCCGCCCGCGCCCGACGCCAAGGCCAACGTGCTCGTCGCCAGCGCCTGAGCCGCGCGCACGCCGCCGACTCGTGGTATCTCTGCATCGCTGAGCGTAATATTGAATATCTTCAAGTGATGATGTTGGGATAGTGATAGGCACGAGTGAAGCAATCGAACTCATCATCTCAACCGATAGACTTGTACTCTTATAAAGATCACCACAGAACACGATCTTGAGCCGCCTGTATCAATAGGCCCCATGCGACTGAGCGCGCGCGATTCCAGACGGTCCTGCAATATTTGAAATGTATGTTTTTAAAATTTATTCTTAATGTTATGTTCCATGAGCTTCAAAACATCTTTCTCAAGTCATCAAAATTAGTATTTATTTAGTTTTGTAAAGTTATTAATAAAAATAAGCAGTAATACAATAAGTTTTTAAATTAACCAATTTATTAATTTAATTTTAACAACAAATGAATCATAGATCAACATAGCTAGTATGAACCCAGCAACAGAGACAGTAGAGCTAATATGCATCATATTATGGTATCAGTATGGTCTACGTGCTGCACCATTGATAGTTTCAGAAGTGCTGAGACGCTCATCAAACTATTAATGCTCTGTGACATTACAATTTTAAGTATTTAAATTAGCACCATTATAGATATACAAATTATTTATTGATACTTGTCATATTTAACATCAGTAGAACTTAATAAATGTGGCACCAACCGGAGCGTACATCACACAAGACACTACAGTGTACAATTGAAACATCTGTTGTGTACTTCTCTTAAATATCACATGACTGGTTTATGCAAAATATAAAAGCATGTCAAAGTATACATAAGAATTCTCAACTATTAAGATGCCTTTAAGTATTTGGGGTGAACTTTAGTATACTAACAACACCAATAATATTCAAAATATTGCTTACAAAAAATAACAAAAATACAAAGCTTATCAAACTAATTAAATTAATATTACAAAACTATAAAATGGCAAGGCTCAGACAATCTATATAAAACATTGTGTAATATTCGTGATTCAGTGAGAATTTTATTTATAACTGGCGACCTGCCCCAGCTTAGCTTAGCTTAGGTGCAATAGGGAATATGCATAAAATTTAAATTTGTCTCAAATATTTTTTTCTAGATTCTTTATTGCCTTAACATTATACTTAAAAGGTATTTTTTTTATTTAGTTATTATTTAAACCCAGAAAATATAAAGAAAGTGAAAAATAAAGGAGGGAAATTCAAATTTACAAAACGCGTCGCCATTGGTCGAAACGAAATGTGGCGTCATTTGATTTACGGCGTCGATATTCATACAGTGTTTGTGAGAAAAATTGTTTAAAACTGTATTCCTGTGTGATTACTTGTGAATTTATATTTGTAGTCAATCTAGGTCGATGACTGAAACTGGTTTTGTCAAAGCACAATCGGATAATCTACCGAAAATAGATGCATTTATGATGTCAGCATATTTTGTATCAAATCTCGATTTTACGAGCGCAGAGATCAAAGGAGTGAAAGCTGCAATGTAATTATTATGTTACATGGTATATTTTAGTCCTTAACATAGATTTTTATTCTTATATGTTTAAATGTTTAAATAATACTTAAAACAAAACATAACCTTTAAATAACCACCTGTGTTCCTAAACTCCTAATTTACGTCTATATCATGATAATTTATACGTAATATTATGTTATTGAAGCTCACTCAAGTTTGATATGTTTATATACTTTTTGGTTCCGTACTCTAGTTGGGTTCCGTACTCTAGAAGTAAAAGTAAAACGATAATATCAAATTAATTTGTTTTCGCTAACTAAGGGCCTCATAAGTAGGCTCAGGACTGCTCAGCGGGCGATGGAGAGTAGCGGCAGATCCCTGCGGGATCGAATCAGAAATGAGGAGATCCGTAGGAGAACCAGAGTCACCGACATAGCTCAGCGAGTCGCGATACTGAAGTGGAAATGGGCGGGGCACATAGTTCGAAGAGCTGATAGTCGTTGGGGTCCCAAGGTGTTAGAGTGGCGATCCCGCACCGGGAAGCGCAGTGTTGGCAGACTCTCCACCAGGTGGACCGACGACATCAAGCGAGTCGCAGGGAGCCGCTGGATTCAGGCGGCGCAAGACCGAGGCCTGTGGAAGTCCATGCAAGAGACCTTTGTCCAGCAGTGGACGTCAATCGGTTGATAAAGAAGAAGAAGAAAAGATATACTTTTTGTAAATAAGTATTAGATAAATACGATATTCCGATTTACATGAACAATTTTCTTACACTTTTTTTCGTACTTTCGCATCTCGTGGAATACGAAAAAACACTATCGGGTGTACTAATAATAGTGTTTTTGTACTTAGGTACCATACAATACTTGTAAGAAGGTTTTTCATCTTCCATGGTTTGTGTAGCAATTAAAACTGAAAATAAGTATGAAGTACCTAACTGAAACGTTATAGTAAACAAACACGGGACATGTCGAATGACGTCATCAAAAGCGCGCGCTAATGGTGGCGTTTGAAGGGCTCAAATTTATTCAATGTTTTAAATTTCACTTTGAAAAATTATTTGACTATTTTCAAACCTATTTATATTTTTTATATGTTATAAAGATGTAAATGATTAATTTAAGAAATTAAAAAAAAAACATGCATATTCCCTATTTACTGATGAAGAATTAGACTTATACAAAAGTACCATCCAAATTCCCGTTTCTTTAATAAAAACCTCACCCTAATGATTACGAGCTATACTCTAGTGATGATTTTACAATTATTGTTTTTTTTTATTTATATAGATAAATAGATGTGTGAATGAAACAGCAACATTTTGGGATGCTTATAGAGGCAGTATCACACAATATTATTGATTTGTTGATCATCTGGTCCTTGCTGTATACTTATAACTATGTAACATTTGAACAATGTTTAGACAAGGAGGAGATACAGACGCCTCACCTTGAAACAATCCACTTGTCCTACAGATAAGTTAATCTGTGTGCATTGCATAAACAATTGAACATTGTATTTTTGGAATGAACAAGATTAAATGCATAAAATAAATAATATAAATCACATCAAATGTAATTCATTTTTTACAACAATCTCTATCACAGGGATGGGAAGTGATGGTGAGGCCTAGCAGACGTTATTTCTTAATAACCTTAGATAGGTTATAGGATCCGAAATCGACAGATCGAAGATTCAATCCAGTTATGTATACTTATAATCGATTGGTAATGAGATTGCAATTTGTTTTATTCATAAAATTAAAAATTCAAAGATTATTTTTAAATAGACAGCCTACTTTTATGAGTACTCACTTCATACATCCATTCGATTCAAGTTGGCCGTCGACGACCGTTACAAAGTGACGACACAGTGTTGACATAAAATGTGATATTTTTTACTGTTACCACAACTGTGACGGATTTTTTCTTTTCTGGCAATGCTTTTCATGGTCATGATATTTTGAATGTCGAAAAGGGTGTGATTTTTAATTTCTTATTTTTCTCCTCTTTGAACAGTCGTTAATTAAAGTAATAAATAGTTTGCGCTATGCAAAACTTTTCCTTTTTTACTCATCGTAGAAACTACACGTTAAAACAATTTAAAACGGAAAAAAACAAGCTTGAAAAACACGGTACATTGCTATCTGTACTAAGTGGGTCTGACTTGATGTGCGAGTAAACACATATATGTAGTTGGTTGTGTGCAGTGTGGCGCGCGCCCACGATCACTTCACATCGCCACAGACTCGGACAACTCCTAACGTTCACGTTACTTCCGCATCGTACCTGTACTAGTTGCATCCCTGCACCCTCTACCCGCGGCGGTAGACGGCGCGTACCTCGCATATACGATATCAAAAATACAAACATCTATAACATCTTATTATATTCATTAAAGTAGTAAGTATATCCAATGATATAAGTACATAGTCATACGTTAGAATTATAGCACCAGGGCAAAAATATCATTAATGCAATATATTTCAATCTAAACTTAAAACATATCAATACGACCAAAAATCAAGCTTACTGAATTTTTAAACATATCAAAAATTGCGGCGGGCACCAAATGCGCAGGCGCAGTTCTTGATGTGTTTCAAATATTCGGATTTCTTCGAGTGGGTAGTTTGATAAAATTATAAAATATCAAGCTAACCGCCAGGCGACTGGATGTTTGGTCGATCTGATAAGCTTGTGTATTCGAGTCGAGTTTCGGGACGGACCTCGGCTGCGGTCACCGGAGACGCGAACGGGATCATTTGCCCTATCCAATCTGAAATCTGCAGGTCGTGTGCTTGGCGATTCGTAAATTCGACTGGAAATTATGGATTAGATAGGTTAGGATTTCGGTTAGACAGATGACCGGCTGGCGTCGGCGGACGGTGGTGGTGGTGGTGGTGGTGGTGGACGGACGGCGGCGCGCTAGAAGTGCATGACGTCGGTGGGCGCGTAGGTCTCGTGGTGCGCGTGCGGCGATATGTCGTGCGCGCGCACGCGCGGCGCGGCCGGCGGCGGCGGCGGCGGCCAGGGCGTGCTGCCGCCCGCCTTGCGCACGACGCGCAGCCCCTCCACCACCATGGCGCGGTCCACGGCCTTGCACATGTCGTAGAGCGCCAGCGCGGCCACGGCGCAGCCGGTGAGCGCCTCCATCTCGACGCCGGTGCGCGCCGTGGCGGCGCACTCGCACGCGACGCGCACGCGGCCGCCGCCGTCGCCGCGCGGCAGCTCCAGGCGCACGCGCGCCAGCTCCAGCGGCAGCGGGTGGCACAGCGGCAGCAGCGACGCCGTGCGCTTGGCGCCCAGCGCGCCCGCCGCCTGCGCCACCGTGAGCGCGTCGCCCTTGGGCAGGCGCGCCGCGCGCAGCAGCCGCACCACGTGCGCCGACACGCGCACGAAGCACTCCGCCTCCGCCTCGCGCCGCGTCACCGCCTTGCCGCCCACGTCCACCATGCGCGCCTGCCCCTCGGCGTCCACGTGCGTGAGGCGCGCGGGGGCGGCCGGCGCCGGCGCGTCCGCCGCGCGCGAGCACAGCCCGCGCCGCGCCGCCGCTGTGGAGGGCACGCACGGTATCAGCCGCCGATCAGAATCATCGGCCGGTTCTTGGAGCGCGCGAGACTCTGCATGCCTACAACAGCGCCGACACCGTCGGTCGAGTGAACGGGGAACTGGGAACCGACTTACGAGCCTATGTCGCTGTACGTTGTACAAGCTCTCAACTATCAGCCGATGTTAACTAGGTATCTAGGTACACGACAATAACGCTACGACCGGTCTACATAAGGCTTTCGTCCAACAGTCCAACCCCCATTTTGGTATGGTTTTTATACAAATATCTTTTCTGAGCTGATGCCTATTCTCTAGATAGAACATTGTTATTTGACTCAATATAAAATGCCTACTCGTGAATCCAGACGTTCGCAGGGGAACAGAACATCTTTGTTTTCTTTGCCTAAGGAAACTGTGCACTTGTTCGAATGGAAAGTCATATTTATATAAATTGCTAATGTCCATAATATACATATTTTTCTTGGGGTTAGTACTTTACTCAGCTTAAACTCTTCTGTAGGAAATCTCAGATTCTTTTTTAAAATAAGTAATTTTAAGGTTAAGTTTTTGAGCACTATTAAGTTTGTCCCACCCACAAGAACCCCATGCTATAATGCCATACAAAATTAACGACTGAGTCAAGGAACTGTACACTCTTAGTAATAGGTTAGTACTCAAAATATTTCTTAAATTATTGTATACATAGCTCAGGGTTCGAACTTTCTTTTTAGCATATCCACGTGCTTATCCCACCTCAAATGCTGATCCACTATGATACCTAAATAAGTAGTGCTTTGTAGTTAACACAATCTGACACATTCAGACAAGAATGCACTTGAATTTTCAGAGTCTCAGTCGGAAGACCAGCTCTTGTAGGAGAAAAACACATGCATAAACTTCTTTCCTCGTTTAGGGTTAATAAATTACTATAATAACAGTCCTTAACCAGGCGGAGGCCACATTCGGCTTTTTGTATGGTATTATCCCATGTGGAGGCTCTTAATAATAAAACAGTATCATCTGCAAAACAGTGATTTAGAGTCTGCCTGTCTGTCTGTCTGTCAATAGCGAACAAAAGTCATTAAGGTAGATATTAAACATAATGGGCCCCAGCACGCTCCCCTGAGGGACACCAAACATAATTTCTGGCCCGTTTTCAGCGCTAACTTGATTTCCAACCCGGCAAATTGTTTCCGGTTCTTAATATAACTAGTGAACCAGTTTAACGCTTATCCAGTAAATCCATATATCTAATTTTTTTAACAGTAACTGATGTGAAATAGTGTCAAAAGCTTTAGCTAGATCAATGAACACGGCAATTGTTTTGTTTTTACTTCCATCAGAAATTGCATCACTGGTTCCTAATCACTCTCTAAATCCGTACTGATTATTATGCAAAATATCTGAGGTATACGCATTAATCCTTATTTTCATTATTTTTTCGACTATTTTTGAAGTAGTACCTAGGCAGAAGTGAAATAGGGCGGTAGTTTGACACAATGTTAGCTGGCCCTTTTCTGTGCAATGGCATAATTATGGCAGTTTTTGAGGTTTGTAGAAATATTCCTGTTTTAAAACTTAAATTAATCATAATTGAGAGAGGTAATAACAATAATTATTATTATCTTGTGTGTAAAAAAAGTCTTAAAGAGTGAATTAAAATATATTCCACCTGGATTAAAAGTGAGACAACTCAACTAGGGCGTTTGCTCCTTAGACAAAAAGTCTTGCGGTACAGGCAGGGGCGAACTCTCTATACAAGCTAAAAAGCCCGGCATGTCTTAATATCAGCTCGGTATTATTAGGCATATTATTATAATATTATCTCACTCATAAATCGATCAAGTTTAAATTTTCGCGCGAATCAGTTCAACGACCGCGCGCGGCGCGATAGCGTTCACCCTGCAAATAGTGTATTAAGTAACTGGCACCGAGTTCCGAACATGCCCGAGCGAGTTACGTCCCTTGGCGTCGTACGAACCTAGATGAGAGAGCAGAAGAGGCGTTGGCTTTGGATATATATTCTTATAAATAGTATATCGATTTGTATGGAATGTAATGTGTGCCTTTATAATCCGTATCATTTAAGAAGTCCCGCGGGAATAATGTTACTTTAACGCTGCCTACACTAGCGGCACGCTATGATGGCCGGTTTGACGTTTGTCCGCTCATGAAGTTCCGTATTAATTGATAACGACTTTGAAGGAAATAATTGTATTACTTTATTGACGATAGTGATGTGCAGAGATTCATAAATTTTATCGAATGTAGTTTTAGGTTTAGGACTCAAAATTTATTTATTAAATTGATTTCTAAAATGTATACAAGTGTAGAAAAATCAGTTTGCACCATTTAAGGGGTGAATGTACTTGTGAATATGAACAATTTTCACTATGTGGACAAACCTCTGAAATCGCAAAAAAATATCAGCTGTTTCATACATTATTTTTATATGATATTTTATATATTTATTTATTTATTTTTATTTTATTTATTTATTTATTATATATACCACAACTCGGCATTTGGTTTTCTAAATTGAAAATTTTTAAAAATGGAATCTAATACGATCGTCACATAGGATCGCTGGCTAGCACAACTACTACCTCCGGCAAACTCGCGTCAATGCTCAATGCAAAACAAAGCAGTTTCGAATTGACGTTGCTTCGAAAAGTATAAACTGTCAGTGCAATGCGATTGTGATATAGTTTTGACCTGGCTTTGGATTTCAAATATTGATACTGCATTACTGTTGACCCTTGCTCGTGATAGCAGTGACGACAGTGAAAATAGTAGTATGGACGAATCTGATTAATTATGGCCTTTTGTGGCACCTTTTTTGGTATCTTTTGTATTCATATGTTTCTTGTGTGCATATAAAGTATGTATATTCATTTTCATTCAAATATTCAGTTCGTTCAAATAAATTAAATAAACATATACATTTTTGTTTTATTAAACCTATTTAATCAGGTACAAAAACAAAACTTAATTGTTTTTTGTTCGAGAATAAATTGACATTCCACATCACTATTGTAATGTGTCAAACCGGCCATCATAGCGTGCCGCTAGTGTAGGCACATTTTTTGTTTCATTTGTACGAGATTTTTGTTTTTCATTTTTACGAGACATTTTTCGTGACCGGACTAATTCCTTAACCTTCATAAATTCATAATTTAAAATTGAGTAGTTTCAAAGTTTGCTTCTTGTTTGGTGCGTAACGCGCACCAGCCCGGCCAGCTCGGGCGCGCCGGCGCCGCCGCGCAGCGCGTCGCGCATGTTGGTCTCCGCCGCGCCGAACAGGCACACCTGACACACACGCACGTTACACACGCGCACTTACCGGCGTGCTGCTTGTGCTTGCGGCGCAGCGCGGCGCGCACCAGCCCGGCCAGCTCGGGCGCGCCGGCGCCGCCGCGCAGCGCGTCGCGCATGTTGGTCTCCGCCGCGCCGAACAGGCACACCTGACACACACGCACGTTACACACGCGCACTTACCGGCGTGCTGCTTGTGCTTGCGGCGCAGCGCGGCGCGCACCAGCCCGGCCAGCTCGGGCGCGCCGGCGCCGCCGCGCAGCGCGTCGCGCATGTTGGTCTCCGCCGCGCCGAACAGGCACACCTGACACACACGCACGTTACACACGCGCACTTACCGGCGTGCTGCTTGTGCTTGCGGCGCAGCGCGGCGCGCACCAGCCCGGCCAGCTCGGGCGCGCCGGCGCCGCCGCGCAGCGCGTCGCGCATGTTGGTCTCCGCCGCGCCGAACAGGCACACCTGACACACACGCACGTTACACACGCGCACTTACCGGCGTGCTGCTTGTGCTTGCGGCGCAGCGCGGCGCGCACCAGCCCGGCCAGCTCGGGCGCGCCGGCGCCGCCGCGCAGCGCGTCGCGCATGTTGGTCTCCGCCGCGCCGAACAGGCACACCTGACACACACGCACGTTACACACGCGCACTTACCGGCGTGCTGCTTGTGCTTGCGGCGCAGCGCGGCGCGCACCAGCCCGGCCAGCTCGGGCGCGCCGGCGCCGCCGCGCAGCGCGTCGCGCATGTTGGTCTCCGCCGCGCCGAACAGGCACACCTGACACACACGCACGTTACACACGAGTGACGCGCCCGCGGCGGCCGGCGTTCAGCTCGCCAGCCTTTTCTCATGGTATTAACACATCAAGGCGCCACCTCCACGGGCGAGGGCATCGCGACGAGTCCGTCCTACTATCGTCGGATAGTACCAGTCGTATCGCCGCGATAGTGACGCACTGTGGAGATAGGCCCATGGTTTGTATTGAATTTGGTGGCAGGGCGAGACCATCGCCGCGATACTCTCGCCCGTGGAGACGGCGCCTAACTCGATTTGGTCGGGTCGGTTTGGTGGCGAAAAACTATTTAATGCCTCTAGAAGTAGATAATATCCTTAAATAAATTTGAACCATAAAAAAGGGCCAATGCGTTTTGCCTATAATTGAAAAAAATTGTCGGAGCTAACTTATCGTTCGGATGTGTAAAGTTCGCCCGAGGGACAACCTACATTATTACTTTTTACTTTACATTTCTGAATTTATCTCGAGCTTTCCTATTTCCTGTATGCTATCTATTGAACCGGAAATAATAATCTTCATTAAATAGGACAAATTATTTAGTATAGTGCATTACATAGCACGTATTGCATTGTGTCGTCGGAGCCGAGTAAACACCGCGGCCGGGCGTGTTGACGCAGCTGCCGCGGCGCGGTGCGTGTGCGGGCTGACCTTGAGGTTTCCGTCGGCCGTGAGGCGCAGGCGGTTGCACGAGCCGCAGAACGGCTTGCTCATGGACGAGATGAAGCCCACGCGGCCGCGGTAGCCCGGCACCTGCCACATCTGACAAACGGTGAGCGACGCCCAAACGGAAGGAGAACCGCCAACGAGCTCGGCTGAAGCTCTTTTCAAAATTACATTTTACAATATTATTAGTTTAATGTAAACAATGGCCTGACTCATGTCTCAAGGCCGAAATACTACCTACTCAATACGTGTGTTATACCAGGTGCAAATAAAATTGTAAATTTATTCAAGCCGTTAAATTGCATTATAGCGATTGTCCTCTACAAGAATGGCTATGGCGAATATATAAATTTATCCATCTTTACTTTTTCCGTTGATATAATATACATGTTAGGGCACAACCTGACCTGGGAAGGGTTCGGCAGCTCGCGCGGCATCGTGTCGCAAGGCCCGGTCACCGGACCTAGGACTGGAGCTGAGTAATGGAGCCGTCCTGGAGAAGTTCATACGTGCAATGTTCGCGAGTCGTGGGGAGGTCGTACCGTAGCGGTGTTGCAGGGCGCGGGCGCCGAGGCGCGCAGCGCGGGGTGGCGGCGCCGCACGGCGTCCAGCGCGGCCCGCTCCGACACCATGCGCGAGTCCGCCCACTTGTTGCCCGCGAACGGCATGAACTCGATGAACCTGCCACACACGCACGCTCTACACTACGCGCCGCACACACAAGCCGCACCGCACCACACAGTTTCGCCGTCGCCGCCTACGTACCTCACGTCGACTTCGCGATCCTTCGTCAGTTCCACGAAATCACAGATTTCATCGTCGTTGAATCCTGCAAAACAATGCAATGTAGTAACTGGGATTATCGACGCGAAAGTGATGAAAAATTGTTGTCCTATTTCGCTGAACGTACCTTTCATAAGCACTGTATTGATTTTGACGGAGGGCAATCCGAGCTGCAGCGCCAGGTCCAGACTCGCGAGCACGTGCGACAGCCCCTGTCCATATACATCATTGTGAATTTTAGCGAAAATTGCAGCCATCATCCGTTAAAATTGATTGGAGGATGCCACATCTAGAAAAATCCTTAAGTGATCGATTTTTGAATGATATTATTTTATCTAAAATTTAAAATACTTAGGGCCTGTTTCACCACACAAGAATAACACCACCACCTTCTGATAAGTGTCGGATAGCCTAACCATAAATTTTGTCACTTTCTTACTTTATGTCAAGTGACAAAGACAAAATTTGCAAATAAGCTATTCAACACTTATCAGAAGGTGGTGAAACAGGCCCTTAGATTTCTTTCGTGCTCGGCCATCTGTTTGCTCGTCATCGAGCATGTAGCGAGGAGCGCTTACCGGGCGGCGCGCCATCCGCTCGAAGCGCTCAGCGCGCAGTGAGTCGAGCGGTCAGGCCGGCGCGATGCAGCGCGGGCAAGCGCCGCGTGAGAGCCAGTCCGTTGCTCGTCATGGCTACTGTTTGCAGCGAGGAGAGCTTACCGGGCGGCGCGCCATCCGCTCGAAGCGCTCAGCGCGCAGTGAGTCGAGCGACAGATTGAGCGCGGTCAGGCCGGCGCGATGCAGCGCGGGCAAGCGCCGCGTGAGAGCCAGTCCGTTGCTCGTCATGGCTACTGTTTGCACTCCGCTCAGCTCGCTCAGACCTTCTGCAACCAGACCATAATTTTTTTATTTTATAGGTTCGCCAACAGACGATTCCAAAAGTAAATTTCAATACCAGATATAGTGAGGTGTACGTACGCACGACGTCGAGCAGGTCGGCGCGCAGCGTGGGCTCGCCGCCCGTGAGGCGCACCTTGCGCACGCCGAGCGCCGCGAACACGCGCGCCAGCCGCATCAGCTCGTCGCGCGACAGCAGCGCCGAGCGCGCGCTCAGCTGCACGCCCTCGGCCGGCATGCAGTACTGGCCTGCGCACCACCCCAGTTACACTAGCATTGCACTACTCTGATATAGTGAGGTGTACGTACGCACGACGTCGAGCAGGTCGGCGCGCAGCGTGGGCTCGCCGCCCGTGAGGCGCACCTTGCGCACGCCGAGCGCCGCGAACACGCGCGCCAGCCGCATCAGCTCGTCGCGCGACAGCAGCGCCGAGCGCGCGCTCAGCTGCACGCCCTCGGCCGGCATGCAGTACTGGCCTGCGCACCACCCCAGTTACACTAGCATTGCACTACTGCACTACTCGGTCGCGTGGCCGATCCAGCCCAGTTGGCACACCCTACCCCTAGTTGACCCGATTGAATTTCTTTTTGCATTCAGTGACTATATTGCAATCTAAAATTACCAAAAATTGTAATCAAATCTTCTTGCAACTTGGCTGAGAGTGTATTGTTTCAAGACAGTTTATATAGTTTTTTTTTTTGCTCTGCTGTTTATATTATTCACTAGACTAGATAGTGTCCACAGCCACAGTGTTGTTTAAGCTTGGAAGCAAAAACCAAATTCGGAATCACTTCTTTTAGGTGGGATGAGACATTTCCGATTACGAACAATAGTGACAACATTACACTTTTCTGCTCACAATTATTAATAAAATCATACTTACATCTTAAATTACATCGCTCAGTCAGAGATATGCGGAGGTAGTCATGTTTTCGCCCATGCGAGTCTATAAGGGGTTCAGTGACACTCTCCACTGCAGGGGCTGCCTGCACCTGTGGGATCAATGTCACAACTAAAACCAGAATATTTTTAACCGACTTCCAAAAAGGAGGAGGTTCTCAATTCGGCCGGTATCTTTTTTTTTTTTCTATGTATGTCCACCGATTTCTCCGACGGATTACTGGACCGATTCGCGTGATTTTTTTTTAATCGACAGAGGATGTTTGCGAAATGGTCCCATAAAAATGTTGACCTTCAACTCCTCAAGCCTGATGCTGCAGGGATATTACTCACCTAAAATAAAGAGATTTAGGAAATATCGATTACGAATTATTATTGTAGGTAACAAGTATGGACTACATCATGGAGCTCCAGGTCCTAGCTTTTCAATCCTGATGCTGCAGGGTACTGCCTACCTAAAACTATGGGGATTTAGGAAATTTCGATTACGAATTGATATTGTAGGCAACAAGTATGGACTACATCATGCAGCTCCAGGTCCTAGCTCCTCAATCATAGGATACTACACTTAAAAGCTTAAAATAAAAATTCTTTTCAAAAAACCGACTTCTAACGCCACTACAAAGTATAAAAATAATTTTAGTTTGTCCACGTTTGTTGAAGTCGGGCGGGCCTAAAATACAAACTATGACACCGACTCGCGATGCTCGCTCAACTTCTACAAACGAGTCTCTCATATTGTGTAGCGTCGCGCATCTGTTTCATAGTTTGAATTTAGGCCCACCCGACTTCAACAAACGTGGACAAACTAAAATTATTTTTATACTTTGTAGTGGCGTTAGAAGTCGGTTTTTTGAAAAGAATTTTTTTATTACTTAATAAACTCTGAACTACACTATGCTATATAAATATCATTTCGTAGTTCCGTACAATACAACTACCAAATTACCAAATTGTGTATACTTTTTATGCTATGTTGGAGCCTGAGAGAAATGTTTTATAATTGCTTCACAGTCGGTCGATCAGCATGCAATATGCACATGAAGGCTTCCTCTGACCTTCTATCAAATACATATATAATAGCAAATGAGTACATGTAAGTTAAACATTTAAAATACCTATTTATAGTTAAGAACTAGAAATCAAAACACTGCTTACATTAGTATGTGTATGCCGCTCAGAGGTCACCAATCGATTCCAAAAAATTCCCCTAGACTGTAAATTCACTCCACGAAAAAAACACTTTAAACTGCTGTAGTTAGACATGCTCTTATCTTACAAAGCAACTACACAATAGGATGTTTTCAAAGCTAACGAGCTGTTATACCTATCCAGTATCCACTCAAAGGATAGATTTCATTACCTTTATTTTTGACCTTTAAACTTTTAACAATCGACTGAGCAAATAGAGACCACTTACTTGTACGTACTAACTCTAATAACTGTACACGTACAAATACCTACAGGCTACAATATACACAACAGTCAACACTGAACACAGCAATTAATGAAATGGCACAGTCACAGCCTGCTGTGTGCACAGTAGGTAGGTAAATAAATACGTATGAATAGTGAACAATTTAACTCTTCCGTATCTGCAATTTATCACAGTAGGATAGTAGCACAGGATAGTAGTTTCAAGTATTTTATGCTATTCATTAAACTGGTACTAAAAGACTTGGTAAAACACTTTGTTTAAATCTAGTCCGTTCCAGTCCGTTCACAGTTATTTTACCTCTGACTGCTGTGCCTCTGACAACCTCTGTCAATCTTGTTGTTCTGTGCTCTGTCAAGCCATAGTATTTTGTATTTGGTACCTTCATGGTATTTTGACAAAATACTATAGCTTGACGGAGGTTGTCAGAGGTAAATTATCTGTGAACGGACAGTACAAGTATTTTGGAACCACAGATAGCTTAGATATATATATATACAGTCTGTTTGGAGAGAGGTTACCATTAGGGTGGAACCACACCTGTGAGGATCGTTTCGGATTTCGCCCATACAAAACTGTCAAATTCCATAGAAACGTGAACGGATCAATTCGGCTTTTCGCATCGATTCGGCTTTCGCATTTTTTGTACCTAAAAGTGCCTAAAATCCTTACAAGTGTAGCTCACGTTTCGCATGCGAAAGGATCCTTTCGCATCCTTACGGATCCGTAAGGATGCGAACGGATCCTTACGGACGCGAACGGATCCGAAAGGATCCTTACGGATCCGTAAGGATCCTTACGCGTGCGAAAGCGTCATCGGCAACTAGGGAAATGCATGAAGTGCCAAAAAGTATCGATATATCGATGAAATTAGTTTTTATCTCAAGTATGTATGCAAACACAGGTGCCACTTTTCCGCCATGTTGAAATTCTTTGTTATTGGACCGATTTCGTTCAAAATCGATATTTGGGCTTCCCTGGGCTCAAATAAGAGGAAATGATTTGCAAAATTATAAAAAGTCGCCGCCATATTGAAATTCTTTGTTATTGGACCGATTTCGTTCAAAATCGATATTTAGGCTTCCCTTGGGTCAAGAAAGAGGAAATAGATGCCAAAATTTTAAAAAGTGACCGCCATATTGAAATTCTTTGTTATTGGACCGATTTCGTTCAAAATCGATATTTAGGCTTCCCTTGGGTCAAGAAAGAGGAAATAGATGCCAAAATTATAAAAAGTCGCCGCCATATTGAAATTCTTTGTTATTGGACCGATTTCGTTCAAAATCGATATTTAGGCTTCCCTTGGGTCAAGAAAGAGGAAATAGATGCCAAAATTTTAAAAAGTGACCGCCATATTGAAATTCTTTGTTATTGGACCGATTTCGTTCAAAATCGATATTTGGGCTTCCCTGGGCTCAAATAAGAGAAAATGATTGGCAAAATTATAAAAAGTCGCCGCCATATTGAAATTCTTTGTTATTGGACCGATTTCGTTCAAATTCGATATTTAGGCTTCCCTTGGGTCAAGAAAGAGGAAATAGATGGCAAAATTTTAAAAAGTGGCCGCCATATTGAAATTCTTTGTTATTCGACCGATTTCGTTCAAAATCGATATTTAGGCTTCCCTTGGGTCAAGAAAGAGGAAATAGATGCCAAAATTTTAAAAAGTGACCGCCATATTGAAATTCTTTGTTATTGGACCGATTTCGTTCAAAATCGATATTTGGGCTTCCCTGGGCTCAAATAAGAGAAAATGATTGGCAAAATTATAAAAAGTCGCCGCCATATTGAAATTCTTTGTTATTGGACCGATTTCGTTCAAATTCGATATTTAGGCTTCCCTTGGGTCAAGAAAGAGGAAATAGATGCCAAAATTTTAAAAAGTGACCGCCATATTGAAATTCTTTGTTATTGGACCGATTTCGTTCAAAATCGATATTTAGGCTTCCCTTGGGTCAAGAAAGAGGAAATAGATGCCAAAATTATAAAAAGTCGCCGCCATATTGAAATTCTTTGTTATTGGACCGATTTCGTTCAAAATCGATATTTAGGCTTCCCTTGGGTCAAGAAAGAGGAAATAGATGCCAAAATTTTAAAAAGTGACCGCCATATTGAAATTCTTTGTTATTGGACCGATTTCGTTCAAAATCGATATTTGGGCTTCCCTGGGCTCAAATAAGAGAAAATGATTGGCAAAATTATAAAAAGTCGCCGCCATATTGAAATTCTTTGTTATTGGACCGATTTCGTTCAAATTCGATATTTAGGCTTCCCTTGGGTCAAGAAAGAGGAAATAGATGGCAAAATTTTAAAAAGTGGCCGCCATATTGAAATTCTTTGTTATTCGACCGATTTCGTTCAAAATCGATATTTAGGCTTCCCTTGGGTCAAGAAAGAGGAAATAGATGCCAAAATTTTAAAAAGTGACCGCCATATTGAAATTCTTTGTTATTGGACCGATTTCGTTCAAAATCGATATTTGGGCTTCCCTGGGGTCAAATAAGAGGAAATGATTTGCAAAATTTTAAAAAGTGACCGCCATATTGAAATTCTTTGTTATTGGACCGATTTCGTTCAAAATCGATATTTGGGCTTCCCTGGGCTCAAATAAGAGAAAATGATTGGCAAAATTATAAAAAGTCGCCGCCATATTGAAATTCTTTGTTATTGGACCGATTTCGTTCAAATTCGATATTTAGGCTTCCCTTGGGTCAAGAAAGAGGAAATAGATGGCAAAATTTTAAAAAGTGGCCGCCATATTGAAATTCTTTGTTATTCGACCGATTTCGTTCAAAATCGATATTTAGGCTTCCCTTGGGTCAAGAAAGAGGAAATAGATGGCAAAATTTTAAAAAGTGACCGCCATATTGAAATTCTTTGTTATTGGACCGATTTCGTTCAAAATCGATATTTGGGCTTCCCTGGGGTCAAATAAGAGGAAATGATTGGCAACATTATAAAAAGTGACCGCCATATTGAAATTCTTTGTTATTGGACCGATTTCGTTCAAAATCGATATTTGGGCTTCCCTGGGCTCAAATAAGAGGAAATGATTTGCAAAATTATAAAAAGTCGCCGCCATATTGAAATTCTTTGTTATTGGACCGTTTTCGTTCAAAATCGATATTTAGGCTTCCCTTGGGTCAAGAAAGAGGAAATAGATGCCAAAATTTTAAAAAGTGACCGCCATATTGAAATTCTTTGTTATTGGACTGATTTCGTTCAAAATCGATATTTGGGCTTCCCTGGGGTCAAATAAGAGGAAATGATTTGCAAAATTATAAAAAGTGACAGCCATATTGAAATTCTTTGTTATTGGACCGATTTCGTTCAAAATAGATATTTGGGCTTCCCTGGGCTCAAATAAGAGGAAATGATTTGCAAAATTATAAAAAGTCGCCGCCAAATTGAAATTCTTTGTTATTGGACCGATTTCGTTCAAATTCGATATTTAGGCTTCCCTTGGGTCAAGAAAGAGGAAATAGATGCCAAAATTATAAAAAGTCGCCGCCATATTGAAATTCTTTGTTATTCGACCGATTTCGTTCAAAATCGATATTTAGGCTTCCCTTGGGTCAAGAAAGAGGAAATAGATGCCAAAATTTTAAAAAGTGACCGCCATATTGAAATTCTTTGTTATTGGACCGATTTCGTTCAAAATCGATATTTGGGCTTCCCTGGGGTCAAATAAGAGGAAATGATTGGCAACATTATAAAAAGTGACCGCCATATTGAAATTCTTTGTTATTGGACCGATTTCGTTCAAAATCGATATTTGGGCTTCCCTGGGCTCAAATAAGAGGAAATGATTTGCAAAATTATAAAAAGTCGCCGCCATATTGAAATTCTTTGTTATTCGACCGATTTCGTTCAAAATCGATATTTAGGCTTCCCTTGGGTCAAGAAAGAGGAAATAGATGCCAAAATTTTAAAAAGTGACCGCCATATTGAAATTCTTTGTTATTGGACCGATTTCGTTCAAAATCGATATTTGGGCTTCCCTGGGCTCAAATAAGAGAAAATGATTGGCAAAATTATAAAAAGTCGCCGCCATATTGAAATTCTTTGTTATTGGACCGATTTCGTTCAAATTCGATATTTAGGCTTCCCTTGGGTCAAGAAAGAGGAAATAGATGCCAAAATTTTAAAAAGTGACCGCCATATTGAAATTCTTTGTTATTGGACCGATTTCGTTCAAAATCGATATTTAGGCTTCCCTTGGGTCAAGAAAGAGGAAATAGATGCCAAAATTATAAAAAGTCGCCGCCATATTGAAATTCTTTGTTATTGGACCGATTTCGTTCAAAATCGATATTTAGGCTTCCCTTGGGTCAAGAAAGAGGAAATAGATGCCAAAATTTTAAAAAGTGACCGCCATATTGAAATTCTTTGTTATTGGACCGATTTCGTTCAAAATCGATATTTGGGCTTCCCTGGGCTCAAATAAGAGAAAATGATTGGCAAAATTATAAAAAGTCGCCGCCATATTGAAATTCTTTGTTATTGGACCGATTTCGTTCAAATTCGATATTTAGGCTTCCCTTGGGTCAAGAAAGAGGAAATAGATGGCAAAATTTTAAAAAGTGGCCGCCATATTGAAATTCTTTGTTATTCGACCGATTTCGTTCAAAATCGATATTTAGGCTTCCCTTGGGTCAAGAAAGAGGAAATAGATGCCAAAATTTTAAAAAGTGACCGCCATATTGAAATTCTTTGTTATTGGACCGATTTCGTTCAAAATCGATATTTGGGCTTCCCTGGGGTCAAATAAGAGGAAATGATTTGCAAAATTTTAAAAAGTGACCGCCATATTGAAATTCTTTGTTATTGGACCGATTTCGTTCAAAATCGATATTTGGGCTTCCCTGGGCTCAAATAAGAGAAAATGATTGGCAAAATTATAAAAAGTCGCCGCCATATTGAAATTCTTTGTTATTGGACCGATTTCGTTCAAATTCGATATTTAGGCTTCCCTTGGGTCAAGAAAGAGGAAATAGATGGCAAAATTTTAAAAAGTGGCCGCCATATTGAAATTCTTTGTTATTCGACCGATTTCGTTCAAAATCGATATTTAGGCTTCCCTTGGGTCAAGAAAGAGGAAATAGATGGCAAAATTTTAAAAAGTGACCGCCATATTGAAATTCTTTGTTATTGGACCGATTTCGTTCAAAATCGATATTTGGGCTTCCCTGGGGTCAAATAAGAGGAAATGATTGGCAACATTATAAAAAGTGACCGCCATATTGAAATTCTTTGTTATTGGACCGATTTCGTTCAAAATCGATATTTGGGCTTCCCTGGGCTCAAATAAGAGGAAATGATTTGCAAAATTATAAAAAGTCGCCGCCATATTGAAATTCTTTGTTATTGGACCGATTTCGTTCAAATTCGATATTTAGGCTTCCCTTGGGTCAAGAAAGAGGAAATAGATGGCAAAATTTTAAAAAGTGGCCGCCATATTGAAATTCTTTGTTATTCGACCGATTTCGTTCAAAATCGATATTTAGGCTTCCCTTGGGTCAAGAAAGAGGAAATAGATGCCAAAATTTTAAAAAGTGACCGCCATATTGAAATTCTTTGTTATTGGACCGATTTCGTTCAAAATCGATATTTGGGCTTCCCTGGGCTCAAATAAGAGAAAATGATTGGCAAAATTATAAAAAGTCGCCGCCATATTGAAATTCTTTGTTATTGGACCGATTTCGTTCAAATTCGATATTTAGGCTTCCCTTGGGTCAAGAAAGAGGAAATAGATGCCAAAATTTTAAAAAGTGACCGCCATATTGAAATTCTTTGTTATTGGACCGATTTCGTTCAAAATCGATATTTGGGCTTCCCTGGGGTCAAATAAGAGGAAATGATTTGCAAAATTATAAAAAGTGACAGCCATATTGAAATTCTTTGTTATTGGACCGATTTCGTTCAAAATAGATATTTGGGCTTCCCTGGGCTCAAATAAGAGGAAATGATTTGCAAAATTATAAAAAGTCGCCGCCATATTGAAATTCTTTGTTATTGGACCGATTTCGTTCAAAATCGATATTTAGGCTTCCCTTGGGTCAAGAAAGAGGAAATAGATGCCAAAATTTTAAAAAGTGACCGCCATATTGAAATTCTTTGTTATTGGACCGATTTCCTTCAAAATCGATATTTGGGCTTCCCTGGGCTCAAATAAGAGGAAATGATTTGCAAAATTATAAAAAGTCGCCGCCATATTGAAATTCTTTGTTATTGGACCGATTTCGTTCAAAATCGATATTTAGGCTTCCCTTGGGTCAAGAAAGAGGAAATAGATGCCAAAATTTTAAAAAGTGACCGCCATATTGAAATTCTTTGTTATTGGACCGATTTCCTTCAAAATCGATATTTGGGCTTCCCTGGGGTCAAATAAGAGGAAATGATTTGCAAAATTATAAAAAGTCGCCGCCATATTGAAATTCTTTGTTATTGGACCGATTTCGTTCAAAATCGATATTTGGGCTTCCCTGGGGTCAAATAAGAGGAAATGATTGGCAACATTATAAAAAGTGACCGCCATATTGAAATTCTTTGTTATTGGACCGATTTCGTTCAAAATCGATATTTGGGCTTCCCTGGGCTCAAATAAGAGGAAATGATTTGCAAAATTATAAAAAGTCGCCGCCATATTGAAATTCTTTGTTATTGGACCGATTTCGTTCAAAATCGATATTTAGGCTTCCCTTGGGTCAAGAAAGAGGAAATAGATGCCAAAATTTTAAAAAGTGACCGCCATATTGAAATTCTTTGTTATTGGACCGATTTCGTTCAAAATCGATATTTGGGCTTCCCTGGGCTCAAATAAGAGGAAATGATTTGCAAAATTATAAAAAGTCGCCGCCATATTGAAATTCTTTGTTATTGGACCGTTTTCGTTCAAAATCGATATTTAGGCTTCCCTTGGGTCAAGAAAGAGGAAATAGATGCCAAAATTTTAAAAAGTGACCGCCATATTGAAATTCTTTGTTATTGGACCGATTTCCTTCAAAATCGATATTTGGGCTTCCCTGGGGTCAAATAAGAGGAAATGATTTGCAAAATTATAAAAAGTCGCCGCCATATTGAAATTCTTTGTTATTGGACCGATTTCGTTCAAAATCGATATTTGGGCTTCCCTGGGGTCAAATAAGAGGAAATGATTGGCAACATTATAAAAAGTGACCGCCATATTGAAATTCTTTGTTATTGGACCGATTTCGTTCAAAATCGATATTTGGGCTTCCCTGGGCTCAAATAAGAGGAAGTGATTGGCAAAATTATAAAAAGTGACCGCCATATTGAAATTCTTTGTTATTGGACCGATTTCGTTCAAAATCGATATTTTATTATTATATTATATTAATTTGTTTATTAATCGTTAACTTTAAAATAATAATAATAAATAAATTTTTATTCAGAACTTCAGAACTTTACAAAGAGCTTTTTAACAATACAATATACAATTAAAAATATCTTAATGTTCACATAATATAGCTACAGTAAAATGGCAGGGGTGGCACTGCATTAGTAAAAACTGTGTTGCAGATGCCACCGCTACCTCCGAGACTATAATTCACAAGTTATCACAATTATTATCACATTTAGTGTGTGTGTGTGTGTGTGTGTGTGTGTGTCTGTGCGTGTGTGTGTGTGTTGCCGGCGTATGAATGCGTGTTACTTCTTTATTATGTATGCAGAGTGTGAATGTAAATGATACTTAAAAACATTTGCTTAGCGAATTAAGGAAGTAGTATCGTTTCAGTTTGCTCGTAATTCATTTGCATTAGCCACAAATACATTGCTGATTTAGCTGAATATTTCGTCATTGGGTAGATATTAAGTTGCTTGTTGATCTTATTGTATAAAAAGGTAGACAAATATGAATGTTGGTGTTTGAAGAAAGAAGTTCGATGTTTATGAGATGACGGAAGAACGACATATTTTCTGCGTTTACTCGACTGCAATGACTCCAATTCTGGATCAAAAACCAGAGATGAATGTGTCTTGATAGTAATGGATAAAAGGAACAATTGACGAACTGTAAGAACTTTACTCATGGCATACAATAATTGGGTGGGAAAACGATAGTGTTTATGATGCATTACTTTGAGAACTGATCTCTGAGCCCGTTCAAGATGAATTAAATGAGTTTTGCCAATACCTCCCCACACAGAGATGCAGTAAGAAAGTAATGACTGACACAAAGCATAATAGATTGTCCTAAGAAGATTAGGTTCGATTACATTTCTCAATTTCTTGAACACCCATGCAAGCTTTCTAACACGTCCTGTTAATTGGTTAATTTGAGGGGTCCAGGACAAGTGTTCATCAAGGATTATGCCCAGGTATTTAATGCACTGCACACGTTCAATCTGAGGACAGTTGCATGTTATGGAATGGATATCATTACAGGTATGTACTTTTAAAGTATGACTTATATTACTTGGCAAACTAGTTCTGGCTGAAATTGAGAATGTGAGGTGTTTGGTCTTTCCTGCATTAAGCGTTAGAAGATTGAGTTTCAACCATTGTGTAACAGTTTGCAGATCTATTTGTGCCTGTGTGTAAACCTCATCCCAACTTTCTCCCTGAAATACAATAGCCGTGTCATCCGCGAACGCAAATATTTTCCCATTATTCAGCTTGATTTGACATAGGTCATTTATGTAGATCAAGAAGAGAGTCGGTCCGAGGATACTTCCCTGCGGTACTCCGTAGTCTACTGGAAAGTCATCACTAAGATTGTCCTCAATTTTAACCTTCTGGACTCTATCTGTCAGATAGCTCTCAAAAAGTTTTAATGGTGTACCACGAATGCCAATCGAATTTAATTTGTTTAAGAGAGAAGGAACAGAAACGGTATCGAAGGCTTTTGCTAGGTCTAGAAATACAGCTAGGCACTTCTTTTTACTATCAAGGTTCAGCGAAATAAGATCTACGAGCTTCGTCACCGCATCCTCTGTTGACCTACCAGTTCTAAAACCAAACTGGTTATCAGAAATTAGTTCAAATTTTTTTAAAAATGTATTGAGTCTATTGTAGATTAACCTTTCAAAAATTTTAGATAAGGCTGGTAGGACAGAAATTGGACGGTAATTACTAATAATGTTTTTGTCTCCACCTTTGAATATGGGGTGAATAATAGCTCTTTTTAATGCTTTAGGGAAGTTACCCTTATCTAGGCATAAATTAAAAATATATGTGAGTAAGGGGATGATTTTATGCCTTATCTTTTTTAGTAACGCAGATGATATATTGTCCCACCCCATGGCACAATCGTTCTTGAGGTTAAGTATTAAGGTTTCAATTTCGGATTCGTCTGTGGGTAACAAAACCAAAGAATTGACGCAATATGTGGAGTTGTTAGTGGCGGACGGTAAATTACTATGAGTCACAGGTGACTTTAATCTAATATTATCGGCTAGATTTTTACCAACATTCGCAAAGTAAGAGTTCACTGCATTTACAGATTTAATGGGCGTGTTTTCTACTGTTAATAGTTCGCTTGGGGAATGTTTATTGCCAGAGATATCCGCTATTTTTTTAATTGTCTGCCAGGTCTTGGCTGAGTTATTACCGCCTTTTTGAATTTCAGATTGTTCATATTGTCGTTTTAGCTTTTTAAGTAAATTGTTGCAAAAATTCCTATATCTCTTATATGTTGTTTGAATGATTTCGTTGTTAGGGGATCTAAGAGCTTTGTTATGGAGCCTATCACGATTACGTGTGCATTTTACTAAACCTGGGGTTATCCATGGTCTAAGTGGTCGATATTTACCTTTTATAACAACTTGTATAGTATGTTTTTTAATTATTTGTGATATTGTAGAGATAAGGGACTCAATTAAATGGTCTGGGTCTTGTGACATGTATACCCCCGAAAAATCAGTATTTTCTAATTCATGTGTTATCATGACCCAGTTGATTTTGTTTTGTATGCATGTATTTTTTGGTTCATAACGACCTGTGTTCATACACAGTAATATAGGTAGATGATCAGTAATGTGTGTATCAAGGATGAAAATAGAGGGGTGGGTTGCCGATTTTAATAAGACGTGGTCAAGACAATTTAATTCACGTGTAGGATGAGTATGTCCAGGTAAAAGACCGAGTTCCGAAATCAAGTTTAGATAGCGAGACGCGTTATTACTAAGACTATTAGTAGTTTTAATATCAATATTAATGTCGCCTAAGATTACAATATTTTTAATATATTTAAGTGACATGCATGTTTGCTCTAATGAATTCAAGAAACTATCAATATTCTGAAATGATGGGGATCTATAAAGTGCAATGATAGCTAATTCGGATTTTTGTTTAATTAGCAAACAATTTGCTCCCTCAAATTTTGGCTCTTCGACTTGATAATTTAAATTATTACGCACGTAAACAACGACACCATCGTTTTGGTTGCGGTTGATCGAAGTGTAGTGAATCATGTAGTTGGGGAGTTGTGGAGGTGATTTGTCAGGATTGAGCCAGCATTCAGAAAAGATTATGATGTCGCAATTGAATTTCAGCCTCCGGTGTAGGATTTCAAAATTAGGTAAGTTTTTGTAAATACTCCTTATATTAAGACTAAGGATTTTTAGGTTATACTTTTTGTGTTTTATGATAGAAAGACATTTTTCGGGTTCATATTTAAAAAAAGATGTTGCAATGTTAAACGTTCCAATATCTGACATTAAGTCCTTAGTATTTGCGCCTGTTGTAATAGCGTATGGGTGCAACTAACGAACTGAATGGGTTTAAAATATAGAGGCATGTAACAAAAATTTCTATCTGGATATGTAATAAGAGGCGAATAATTGAAGTGTCAGGACTTGGAAACATACAAACCCGAAAAATCTGTTTTTGAGTACAAACGTTGAATAATGATAGTTCCGTAAATAAGTTGATAACTATAAAATGGTTTACAGACAGAGTACAAAATGGGTATAACATCATTTTACGTATTTTAACACAATTTACTAAAAGTACATAACATAATAAATAATTATTAGATTGCAATCGGCAGAGGCTTAAAATTAGTACACTTACAAAGTTAAGTAGCTGATAAACTAACAAAAAACACTTACATAGATCAGTTATAAAACGCGACCTAGAGTAATATAATAAACTGTAAAATTCAGAACAATTAGATGGACAGCAGTATTGGTGCAGAGAACGCCTAGACCTTTGACTCACTAACGTCAACGTTGCCAAAAACACGTATACGGTCTTCTTCAGTGCGAATCCAATAAGCGCGTTTGCCATCCCCCTGCCTTGCGTATATTCGGCCGCGCCTGGTCCACGTGTACTTCCACTGTAGATGCCGTGCACTTTCTCTTACCAAGTAAAATAGTCTTCTATTTGTCGCAGTGAGTCTTTCGTTGATATATAACCGTTTAGCAGGTGATTCTGTTCCAAGATCAGAAGAAGTAACATTACGACGGACTCGGGCGGATCGAAGAAGCTCGTCTCGCAAGTCACGCCGGGATAAGCGAACCACAAGCCGCCTATATTTCTTTTCCGAGTGGCCATCGCTATTCTCACTTGCCTTACCAACCCTCTCTGCAAAAACAATGTCCTCCTGTTTAAGAGTAAGGCCGAGCTTCGCTGCCAAGACTGTCACGGTGTGTGTAGCATTCTCGCCTTTATTCTCATGCAGATTCGAAATTTCTATATCGGCTTGCAGAAGATCCTGGTCGCGGTCATTTAACTCATGTTTGAGTTGACTTATAGTCTGCTCAAGCGAGCTCACTTTGGCTATATTGTCTTTCTCTAATCTGGCCTCCAGTGCTGACAGCCTATTTTCAAACTGGTCTATACGACTGTTACAGTTAGATATCATAGTACGCAGACCTGAAATCTCCTGACGGAACTCCCTCACTTCTTCTCTAACTTTGCGCATTTCGTCACGGAACAAGCGTAACTCGAGACCCAGATCTACGTTACTTAACTGGGAGGAATTATGAGCTGCATCCGATGGATTGGACTCCGTGAGCAAGTTTTGCGCACCAGGGTTTGAAATAACCGCGATTTCTCCAATGGGAGAAATACAGCAGCTGGTCGTGCCATCCTCTATGTTTGACACTGAGAGGGAGTCATTGCTACTGTGTAAGCTCTTAACCGGAGTCGCTGAATTGTTACCCTTTGGTAGTTTATTCTTGCATTCCGGACAGACCCAGCCTGGATTTAATTGACTTTCTTCAGGCAACGCAATACATGCCTTATGGTAGATTGCGCTACAGCGCCCGCACGCCGCCGCTAGCGAGGTGGATAAAAACTTCCCACAGGCTCTACACTTAGCCATGTTGGTGTTTGCAGACTACGTTCCTTGTGAATAATTAATAATTAATAATTAATAATTATGTTTATTTATATAAGAGAAAGATCTATACGCACAGGTAATGTTTGTGCAAGTACCACCAGATGTAGATGTAGTTCACGGCGCCGCCAGTAGACTGCGTTGTGGTGTCGTGATTTGAGCCGGCCCTGTGACTCAAGCGTGTGAGACTGCGCGATTTGCGCAAGTACCACTAGATGGCGCGCACGCTTCCTTACGAAGTATCCGTTAGCTCGATATGGCTTTCAGCGAGATCCAATCAATGCAGTTCACGGCGCCGCCAGTAGACTGCGCTGTCGGCTCGTATTAATAGCACAGCGGGCTGTGGGTATACTCAGCAATGATATTATTGAAGAGTGATAAATACCCTCGCTTACCATCAGCTCGCCAAGATTAAATTGCCGATTTTTGCACCCTTATAGGCAGAATCCGTACACAAAAACACTGTCAGTATTTTGTTGCACTACCTAATTCACTCCAATAACCACTATATGGCGTAATACAAGATATTAAAATTTAAATTGGACAAAATACTCAAGAGAACTTGCTGTCGCAACCACGCACACGACGTCAATCAAATCAAAATTTGGGCTTCCCTGGGGTCAAATAAGAGGAAATGATTGGCAATATCATAAAAAGTCACCGCCATATTGAAATTCTTTGTTATTGGACCGATTTCGTTCAAAATCGATATTTAGGCTTCCCTTGGGTCAAGAAAGAGGAAATAGATGCCAAAATTTTAAAAAGTGACCGCCATATTGAAATTCTTTGTTATTGGACCGATTTCGTTCAAAATCGATATTTGGGCTTCCCTGGGGTCAAATAAGAGGAAATGATTGGCAACATTATAAAAAGTGACCGCCATATTGAAATTCTTTGTTATTGGACCGATTTCGTTCAAAATCGATATTTGGGCTTCCCTGGGCTCAAATAAGAGGAAATGATTTGCAAAATTATAAAAAGTCGCCGCCATATTGAAATTCTTTGTTATTGGACCGATTTCGTTCAAAATCGATATTTAGGCTTCCCTTGGGTCAAATAAGAGGAAATGATTTGCAAAATTATAAAAAGTCGCCGCCATATTGAAATTCTTTGTTATTTGACCGTTTCGTTCAAAATCGATATTTAGGCTTCCCTTGGGTCAAGAAAGAGGAAATAGATTCCAAAATTTTAAAAAGTGACCGCCATATTGAAATTCTTTTTTATTGGAAAGATTTCGTTCAAAATCGATGTTTGGGCTTCCTTGGGGTCAAATAAGAGGAAATGATTGGCAAAATTATAAAAAGTGACCGCCATATTGAAATTCTTTGTTATTGGACCGATTTCGTTCAAAATCGATATTTAGGCTTCCCTTGAGACAAGAAAGAGAAAATAGATGCCAAAATTTTAAAAAGTCACCGCCATATTGAAATTCAAAATCGATATTCAAAATCGATATTTCGGCTTCCTGTGGTCAAGAAAGAGGAAATATTTGCCATAACACATCTACACATGATGTAATCCATCCCTAATCCCTAAGAAATTTTCTATTGCTAATGAAAAACTTCAATAACTGTGGTTATCCTACTTGATTGTTGAATTGGAATTTTTTACTTATTCTCGATACTGCGGATAATGTAAGCGTGATTTAAGTACAATCAGCGCCATCTATCAGTGGTTTTCCAAAATCCCGCGGGAACCTTGGATTTTTCCGGAATAATTTGTAGCCTATATGTTTATCCAGGGTATAATCTATCTCCATTCCAAATTTCAGCCAAATCCATCCAGTAGTTTTTGCGTTAAAGAGGAACAAACATACATACAAACTTTCGCCTTTATAATATTAGTAGGAAGTAGGATACGCTCTAAATCGGGAGTCCCAGTAAAAGGTTTAGCACTTTTATCTTGAAGTTTTGATAAAGCATCTATTAATGTTGCTTGAAGTCGCGCTATGCTAGGGAGAAATTTTCGATAAAAATTAATCATATCTTCTAAATCCCTGTACTGTTTTAGGTAGAGGAAAATCCTGTAAACTCTTAATGCGGTCAGCAGGAGAGCCAATCCCGGGAGCGCTTATTTTGTATCCAAGGAAACGAACCTCTGGAACATTAAAATACCATTCTTCTCGTTATTAACTATACCGTATCCTTCAAAAACGTTTGAAAAGAATACGTAAATGTTTTGCATGCTGTTCGCTATCTTTTGAAGAAACTAAAATATCATCGACGTACGCGAACTAAAAATCTAAACCACGAACAACTTTGAACCCAGAGAAGCCTAAATATTGATTTTGAACGAAATCTGTCCAATAACAAAGAATTTCAATATGGCGGTCACTTTTTAAAATATTGGCATCTATTTCCTCTTTCTTGACCCAAGGGAAGCCTAAATATCGATTTTGAACGAAATCGGTCCAATAACAAAGAATTTCAATATGGCGGTCACTTTTTATAATTTTGCCAATCATTTCCTCTTATTTGACCCCAGGGAAGCCCAAATATCGATTTTGAACGAAATCGGTGCAATAACAAAGAATTTCAATATGGCGGTCACTTTTTATAATTTTGCCAATCATTTCCTCTTATTTGACCCCAGGGAAGCCCAAATATCGATTTTGAACGAAATCGGTCCAATAACAAAGAATTTCAATATGGCGGTCACTTTTTAAAATTTTGGCATCTATTTCCTCTTTCTTGACCCAAGGGAAGCCTAAATATCGATTTTGAACGAAATCGGTCCAATAACAAAGAATTTCAATATGGCGGCGACTTTTTATAATTTTGGCATCTATTTCCTCTTTCTTGACCCAAGGGAAGCCTAAATATCGATTTTGAACGAAATCGGTCCAATAACAAAGAATTTCAATATGGCGGTCACTTTTTAAAATTTTGGCATCTATTTCCTCTTTCTTGACCCAAGGGAAGCCTAAATATCGATTTTGAACGAAATCGGTCCAATAACAAAGAATTTCAATATGGCGGTCACTTTTTATAATTTTGCCAATCATTTCCTCTTATTTGACCCCAGGGAAGCCCAAATATCGATTTTGAACGAAATCTATTTATTTATTTATTTATTTAATAGATATGCCAGCGATAAATTGCAATATACACTTTAAATAATACAATGTGCTTAATAAATTCTAATGCTGTTACAAATTACCAATTATAGGCATATTCAACATTGCCAGGGTAACTCCGATCAAAATTTTAAATAATTAATAAATATTAACAATGTCATAGCTAGTAAGATACAGTTATTAAATATTTACAATTTACAATTACAAACCGATCAAAATTTTAAATAATCAATAAATATTAACAATGTCATAGCTAGCAAGATACAGTTATTAAATATTTACAATGTCAAAGCTAAGGAATAGATATTATTAATTTGAATTAGATGATATTAACATAAATTATTCATGCTGATATGTACAATTTTTTCTTAAAGCTAAACAAACTATCATGGAATATGTCAATGTCAGGGCACGTCGAGTTATTGTATGCATTAATAATTCGATTTATTGGGGCGAATTTGCCTAGGTTAGATTTAGAGAAGTGGGGCTGGAAGATGTTTTTGATAGGATGTCTAGAGGGTCGTCGAGGGACATGAATGCTGACGTGGTACAACAGGTCAGGGGAATCCAAGGTGCTGTGGACTATTTTATAAAGTGTTATGAGGTCAGTCACCAACCTGCGTTTTTCCAGGGATTGGATTTTAAAATGTTTCAAGCGTGTGTCATAGTCAGCTTCTTAAGGACAAGAGTTGTCTTTGAAGGCTAGGTACCTCGTGAAGGAGCGTTGAACTCGCTCTATTCTTGAAGTGTGGATTTTGTAGTGCGGGTTCCATGCCGGGACTGCGTATTCCAGGATACTACGCACTAGTGCATTAAATATTTTTATAATGCAGTCGGTTCTCATAAAGTCACTCGTGTTACGTTTAATGAAACCCAGTAGCTTCCACGCTCGGGAGACTATTTGGTTGATGTGTTCCTTGAATGTAAGCTTACTATCGATCATAATACCGAGATCCCTGATGACTGAAACCTCCTCAAGCTGATGGTTGTGAATAAAGTAGCCAGTTCCTAGTATGTTCTTTTTACGGGTGAATTTTATGTGCGCGCATTTGGAAACGTTAAGAGTCATTCTATTTTTAGCACACCAGTCTACAATAGAGTTGAGATCATCTTGTAATAGATGATAAATCGGTCCAATAACAAAGAATTTCAATATGGCGGTCACTTTTTAAAATTTTGGCATCTATTTCCTCTTTCTTGACCCAAGGGAAGCCTAAATATCGATTTTGAACGAAATCGGTCCAATAACAAAGAATTTCAATATGGCGGCGACTTTTTATAATTTTGCCAATCATTTTCTCTTATTTGACCCCAGGGAAGCCCAAATATCGATTTTGAACGAAATCGGTCCAATAAAAAAGAATTTCAATGTGGCGGTCACTTTTAATAATTTTGCCAATCATTTCCTCTTATTTGGCCCCAGGGAAGCCCAAATATCGATTTTGAACGAAATCGGTCCAATAACAAAGAATTTCAATATGGCGGTCACTTTTTAAAATTTTGGCATCTATTTCCTCTTTCTTGACCCAAGGGAAGCCTAAATATCGATTTTGAACGAAATCGGTCCAATAACAAAGAATTTCAATATGGCGGTCACTTTTTAAAATTTTGGCATCTATTTCCTCTTTCTTGACCCAAGGGAAGCCTAAATATCGATTTTGAACGAAATCGGTCCAATAACAAAGAATTTCAATATGGCGGTCACTTTTTATAATTTTGCCAATCATTTCCTCTTATTTGACCCCAGGGAAGCCCAAATATCGATTTTGAACGAAATCGGTCCAATAACAAAGAATTTCAATATGGCGGTCACTTTTTAAAATTTTGGCATCTATTTCCTCTTTCTTGACCCAAGGGAAGCCTAAATATCGATTTTGAACGAAATCGGTCCAATAACAAAGAATTTCAATATGGCGGCGACTTTTTATAATTTTGGCATCTATTTCCTCTTTCTTGACCCAAGGGAAGCCTAAATATCGATTTTGAACGAAATCGGTCCAATAACAAAGAATTTCAATATGGCGGTCACTTTTTAAAATTTTGGCATCTATTTCCTCTTTCTTGACCCAAGGGAAGCCTAAATATCGATTTTGAACGAAATCGGTCCAATAACAAAGAATTTCAATATGGCGGTCACTTTTTATAATTTTGCCAATCATTTCCTCTTATTTGACCCCAGGGAAGCCCAAATATCGATTTTGAACGAAATCTATTTATTTATTTATTTATTTAATAGATATGCCAGCGATAAATTGCAATATACACTTTAAATAATACAATGTGCTTAATAAATTCTAATGCTGTTACAAATTACCAATTATAGGCATATTCAACATTGCCAGGGTAACTCCGATCAAAATTTTAAATAATTAATAAATATTAACAATGTCATAGCTAGTAAGATACAGTTATTAAATATTTACAATTTACAATTACAAACCGATCAAAATTTTAAATAATCAATAAATATTAACAATGTCATAGCTAGCAAGATACAGTTATTAAATATTTACAATGTCAAAGCTAAGGAATAGATATTATTAATTTGAATTAGATGATATTAACATAAATTATTCATGCTGATATGTACAATTTTTTCTTAAAGCTAAACAAACTATCATGGAATATGTCAATGTCAGGGCACGTCGAGTTATTGTATGCATTAATAATTCGATTTATTGGGGCGAATTTGCCTAGGTTAGATTTAGAGAAGTGGGGCTGGAAGATGTTTTTGATAGGATGTCTAGAGGGTCGTCGAGGGACATGAATGCTGACGTGGTACAACAGGTCAGGGGAATCCAAGGTGCTGTGGACTATTTTATAAAGTGTTATGAGGTCAGTCACCAACCTGCGTTTTTCCAGGGATTGGATTTTAAAATGTTTCAAGCGTGTGTCATAGTCAGCTTCTTAAGGACAAGAGTTGTCTTTGAAGGCTAGGTACCTCGTGAAGGAGCGTTGAACTCGCTCTATTCTTGAAGTGTGGATTTTGTAGTGCGGGTTCCATGCCGGGACTGCGTATTCCAGGATACTACGCACTAGTGCATTAAATATTTTTATAATGCAGTCGGTTCTCATAAAGTCACTCGTGTTACGTTTAATGAAACCCAGTAGCTTCCACGCTCGGGAGACTATTTGGTTGATGTGTTCCTTGAATGTAAGCTTACTATCGATCATAATACCGAGATCCCTGATGACTGAAACCTCCTCAAGCTGATGGTTGTGAATAAAGTAGCCAGTTCCTAGTATGTTCTTTTTACGGGTGAATTTTATGTGCGCGCATTTGGAAACGTTAAGAGTCATTCTATTTTTAGCACACCAGTCTACAATAGAGTTGAGATCATCTTGTAATAGATGATAAATCGGTCCAATAACAAAGAATTTCAATATGGCGGTCACTTTTTAAAATTTTGGCATCTATTTCCTCTTTCTTGACCCAAGGGAAGCCTAAATATCGATTTTGAACGAAATCGGTCCAATAACAAAGAATTTCAATATGGCGGCGACTTTTTATAATTTTGCCAATCATTTTCTCTTATTTGACCCCAGGGAAGCCCAAATATCGATTTTGAACGAAATCGGTCCAATAAAAAAGAATTTCAATGTGGCGGTCACTTTTAATAATTTTGCCAATCATTTCCTCTTATTTGGCCCCAGGGAAGCCCAAATATCGATTTTGAACGAAATCGGTCCAATAACAAAGAATTTCAATATGGCGGTCACTTTTTAAAATTTTGGCATCTATTTCCTCTTTCTTGACCCAAGGGAAGCCTAAATATCGATTTTGAACGAAATCGGTCCAATAACAAAGAATTTCAATATGGCGGTCACTTTTTAAAATTTTGGCATCTATTTCCTCTTTCTTGACCCAAGGGAAGCCTAAATATCGATTTTGAACGAAATCGGTCCAATAACAAAGAATTTCAATATGGCGGTCACTTTTTATAATTTTGCCAATCATTTCCTCTTATTTGACCCCAGGGAAGCCCAAATATCGATTTTGAACGAAATCGGTCCAATAACAAAGAATTTCAATATGGCGGTCACTTTTTAAAATTTTGGCATCTATTTCCTCTTTCTTGACCCAAGGGAAGCCTAAATATCGATTTTGAACAAAATCGGTCCAATAACAAAGAATTTCAATATGGCGGCGACTTTTTATAATTTTGCCAATCATTTTCTCTTATTTGACCCCAGGGAAGCCCAAATATCGATTTTGAACTAAATCGGTCCAATAAAAAAGAATTTCAATGTGGCGGTCACTTTTAATAATTTTGCCAATCATTTCCTCTTATTTGGCCCCAGGGAAGCCCAAATATCGATTTTGAACGAAATCGGTCCAATAACAAAGAATTTCAATATGGCGGTCACTTTTTAAAATTTTGGCATCTATTTCCTCTTTCTTGACCCAAGGGAAGCCTAAATATCGATTTTGAACGAAATCGGTCCAATAACAAAGAATTTCAATATGGCAGTCACTTTTTATAATTTTGCCAATCATTTCCTCTTATTTGACCCCAGGGAAGCCCAAATATCGATTTTGAACGAAATCGGTCCAATAACAAAGAATTTCAATATGGCGGTCACTTTTTAAAATTTTGGCATCTATTTCCTCTTTCTTGACCCAAGGAAAGCCTAAATATCGATTTTGAACGAAATCGGTCCAATAACAAAGAATTTCAATATGGCGGTCACTTTTTAAAATTTTGGCATCTATTTCCTCTTTCTTGACCCAAGGGAAGCCTAAATATCGATTTTGAACGAAATCGGTCCAATAACAAAGAATTTCAATATGGCGGTCACTTTTTAAAATTTTGGCATCTATTTCCTCTTTCTTGACCCAAGGGAAGCCTAAATATCGATTTTGAACGAAATCGGTCCAATAACAAAGAATTTCAATATGGCGGTCACTTTTTAAAATTTTGGCATCTATTTCCTCTTTCTTGACCCAAGGGAAGCCTAAATATCGATTTTGAACGAAATCGGTCGAAAAACAAAGAATTTCAATATGGCGGTGACTTTTTAAAATTTTGGCATCTATTTTCTCTTTCTTGACCCAAGGGAAGCCTAAATATCGATTTTGAACGAAATCGGTCGAAAAACAAAGAATTTCAATATGGCGGCGACTTTTTCAATTTTTGGCATCCATTTCCTCTGTGTAGAAGAAGATTAATATCGTGGTTGAGCTAGCAATTAAAATATCGATGCCATCATCGACCATCCCTACGCAGACAACAATGTTTATAGGCTTTCGCCTCCTTACGGATCCGAAAGGATTCGTACGCATCCTTACGGATCCGTAAGGACGCGTACGCATCCTTACGGATCCGTAAGGACGCGTACGCATCCTTTCGGATCCGTAAGGACGCGATCCTTACAAGTGTGTCTTATAGCATCGGCATAAATGCGAATCGATCCTCACAGATGTGGTTCCACCCTTATACGTAAACAATTATGGCGTCAGATCACGTGATTATATTTTCACTGTACTAGTGATGCGAAACATTGGCAGACAAGTTGAGAATGAACGATTGATTGAATGAATACATTCTTAAATCGATTACCAATACTATTTAATACAAAGGATCAGCCTGGCTGTCCAGCGCGGAAATGCAGCCAGTATTCTTGGCACCATTCCACGCGGGCATGATTTGTATAGTAATTAGATTAGTTTAGCTATAAGTTCTTTTTGTAACATTTTAATAAAAATAAAAATAAAAATTTAATATGATATTCTTCTGAATTGTGATGTTGGAAACGATATTATTAAGACCTTTCAATACGGATCCTATAATTTTAAATATTCAAATTTGTAGCTAACTGTAAATGTTACATAAAATATTATGTTTGAATTAGTTTTAATTTATTACATATTAAATTTATAAATGGTTTTTCCTTACAATATTTTATTTTTATTATTATTTATATTATTTTTATTATATTTGTTATTACAATCCTTCTCCTATTATGATTGTAAGCATCTTACATTTCATAAATTATTGTGTTCACAACATTATTTTTTTTCATAATAAGAAAGGGAGTGACAATGTTTTTATTTTACAAGAATAATTTAGCATAGAGAAGTAAAAAATTACTAACTATAAATTATTTAACAACTTGAAATGTGCTCAATGTTTATATATTTTTTTTGATGAATAGACTATATACTAGAATAAATATGGTACGTTTTGCAAATAATTTAAGTTTTATTATAAGCTAATAATATAAAACAAGTTACTTACCTTGTCTAAACAAAAAAAATGCAGAAAAATCCAAATCTTGCGCAAAAACGAATTCCTTGAAGAATAGCAAATAGTCGTCAGTCCAAGGTCACAGTCCAATCGTAGAGCAAACAAAAATCCGTTAAACAAGCCAAGTCGTCGAAAACAAAAACTAAAGAACACCAGTGAACACCCGAAACGTCAAACATCAAGAGAAGCAGCGAAACGAATTACGGAATACAATTTGATTTTTGGCGCTGGCTTCCGACTGGTTGCAGCGATTTGCGACTGTGAATGATGCCAGTCGAATTATATTCGAACTGATTGAATGATTTACCGTGATTAGTAACTACTTTAAACTACTTGACAATTTTGAAATAGATTTATAAACTTAAAGAATCAGGTTAACATTCCAATCGTACAATTGAAACCATTAGTTAAAGTCTCCACTTCCTTTCCGAGAATCCGAGTCGTGAATAATGTAGTAGGCATGTAGGCATTTCGACTAGCCTGAAACCTGGCGAAAGATTCCCAGTCGCGCTGAACAACACAGTCGAAACATGATGAGTAATTAAAATACGTAGTCGTCATTCGATTATGAGCATTAATATAATACTAATGTTCAATTCGAAAATGTGTACATTAGTAGTTGTAAATTATTCGAATAGTCAGATCATTCGCAGTCACGCATCGCTAACCGGTTGCCATTTGCCTTAATACACGGATCTACGAGCGTAATAAATACGACTTCCGATTTTACAATCGACTAAGCTCGTTCTTATCATTCACTCTATGGTTCACGTTTTATTTCCAGCACTAGGGATTTGTTCCACCCCCGTCTCACTTTAGAATAACAATAGTAACTATTTATCGAGTTTTTCTGTCCCTATCATACTCATAGTGGTGCCAAGCGCTCTCGCTCTATTTCACACTACCAAAAGTTCGCATCTATCGTCATTTCCTGCCTACGTAACATTTCCGGTGCTAAGTTTAAAATTATCCGTGGCTTTAAATCTTTAAGTTTCTAATATTAAAATTTACTGTATAAAAATAGGAATTAATTTCTTACTTAAGGTGTGTATAAAATAATGTAGTTTTTAACAAAAGAAATCTCAAGTTAACTATTGACAAAGCTTAATATTTTCTTTACTTTCACTATCGTAAAAGTTATGATTAATGAACGAAAATAATACTATTATCCGATTCCGTTTTGTAGGTTCTTCCCGGTATTTCCAATTTTTTTGCCCTAAGTACTTACCTATTCTTTTCTAAAACGAAAATTCTCGACAAATGGCGGCGGCGGATCGGTGTTAAATTTTATCAGGATAAACTTTTATTACCTATACTATCCCCTATTTCTATTCTCAATTTTAAGTTCCTTAATCAATAATTATTGTGTTTCATCTAGATAGTTAAATGGTCTGATTTGTGCTGTGCCTTTATCACAGGTTATTTTGTGCAAATAAAATGTGCCTTCAAGTTCAGTGCGAGTGGTAAACTTTTTCATCCAGGAACCAGGATGCGTTCATGTGTTATAGCAAAGTAAATTTACATAGAATACCGTTTAATTGTCTCGACAGATGGAAGGTATGTATGGTTGGTTATGTATGGTTGGTTGGTCCCGGAACTTCTAAATGAGAAAATATTAGAATTTGTTGTAGTCATTTCAAACCAGAGAACATTAATAATAATTTAAGATTAACTTTAGATGCAATTCCTTCCTTAATCCACCTTCTAATGAAAAATCACTTCATAATCTATCGTCAAATCTTAAATATCTTGAGATATCTTCGCTTGTTCCCAAGGGACCTCTCGATGTTAAAGTTACCAGCCATATCCCAATTGCGTCTAGGCATATAGACCAAGTTACACATGAAGATTCATCTTGCTCTTCGGTTTTGACTTCTACTAATGTATCAATCGTCGTTGGGGTCCCAAGGTGCGGGAGTGGCGACCCCGTACCGAGAAGAGCAGTGTTGGCAGACTCCCACCAGGTGGGCCGACGACATCAAACGAGTCGCAGGGAGCCGCTGGATTCAGGCGGCGCACGACCGAGGCCTGTGGAAGTCCATGCAAGAGACCTTTGTCCAGCAGTGGACGTCTATCAGTTGATAAAGAAGAAGAAGAGAATTATGTAGAACTTCCCTCAACAATAAATATCATTCAGAACTCCCAGCCAAGCCCAAACTCATGCAATGCTATGCTCATTGATGATGATATCCTCAGTACATCTTGTAACTTACTACTGAGTCCCACTGATGGTATCCCAATTACATCTTGTAACTCGCAATAGAGTCCCATTCCATCAAAAACCATGCCTTTCAATGAGACATCTTGTCTGGATCAGACCACCCCAAAGCTGAAATCATTAAGTAACTATTAAATATAAAAAATTGAAATCAAAGTTTCAGTCATTTCATTATAAGTAAATATAAAATGTTTATTAAAAAGTATCCACTTTTAAGTAACTTTGGCAAATTATTAGTAGATTCACAGTTGAGATTGTCAGGTGCAGTCTAAAGCAGTGAGATACACATACTTTTTGCACTCTCACTGTATAAATTAAGTCCAAAATGTTATAGATTTTTGCAGAAGTGTAATGTTAAATTACCAGCTAAATCTACCATATCTTCTATATTAACCAATATTAATATTTTCCATATTAACCACTAAGACCAGGTATTGATTTTATATTCCAACATTTGGCAGATGTTGTGAAGACCAAAAATACTATGGGCTTGCAATGTACGTTACTCTTTGATGAAATGGCCATTAATAAAAACTTGTTTTTCTATTTCCATACTGGTGTTATTTAAGGTTTCGAGTGTGGTCAACACACTCATAATGTTGCTGACAAAGCTTTAGTTTTCATGCTGTGTGGAATATTTTTATCTTGGAAAATACCCATTGCATTTTATTTTGTTTGTGATGGTATTAAAACCATGTCTCTAAAAACGATACTTAAAGAGATTATTGCTGAAGTTCTTAAAACTGGGTTTGTTTTGAGAGTAACTGTGTCTGATCAAGGCTCTGCCAATGTTGCTGCAATAAATTCGTTAATATCTGAGACATGTGAAAATTTACTTAGAACTGGTCATAATGATCCTCACATTATTCATTATGAAATCAATAATAAGAAAATTTATCACATGTATGATGCACCCCACTTACTGAAATGTTTTTGAAACAATTTTCAGAAAAAGGATCTGCTCATCGGCAACAAGCGAGCTCAGTGGGATTACGTTGAGAAGCTGTATGCTATTGATGGGATCCATGGTGTTGCCAAGTCTAACCAAACTTACCCACAAACACATAAAACCTTCTTATGACAAGATGAAGGTAAGTGTACACTTTATAAAATATAATAATAATATCCTCCCGACTGAATCCAGTCACGGTGGCCAACCTCGCTCAGAGAGTAGCTATATACGCAGGAGATATTATAGTACAAGTGTGTGCACAAAAACAGTCACACTCTCTATTCCCTCACTCTCATAGTCTTAGTCCAATGGGATGGAAAGCCTGAAACAACCAGAGAGAGACCAGGTGCAGGATCGACAGCTTTACGTTCTCTCTGAGGCACGGGGTGACTCACCGCCAACTTTCTTCCTCCAGGCTAGTACCTACTATAAGAATTTCTTGACAGAAAAATCCAATACATTTTTTTTGGCCTGACCCAGGAATCGAGCCCAGGACCTGGTCATACTTAGTTACCCACTGGACCAACGAGGCAGCTATTTAAATTTTATAATAAGTACATATTAATACATCAGCTATAAGTACTTATAAAAAGACTTTTCCTGCCTTACTGAATGACTGACTGATCTATCAACGCACAGCCAAACCCACTGAAGTTAGAAACTTGAAATTTTGACAGTAGGTTCATTTTATGACGTAGGTGAGCACTAAAAAGGATCTTTTGAAATTCCACCCCCAAGGGGGTTAAATGGGGGGGTTAAAGTGTATATGAAAGTCCGTCATTTTTCAAGTAATACTCATGAAACTCGGTATTTGGGCTTTACATTAAAAATAAAAAAGTACGTGTTTCATAGATTTTGTAAAATCTACCCCCAAAGGGGTTAAATAGGGAATGGAAATTTGTATGAAAGTCCATCAGTTTTTAAGTTCTATCTATGAAACTTTGTATTTGGGCTTTCAATTAAAAACAAAGAAGTAAATCTTTCACAGTTTCTTAAAATTCAAGCCCTAAAGGGATTATAGGGGTTGAATGTTTGTATCATAGTGATAGTCCTTCATATTCAAGTTGTTTTTCAAGTTATGTGTATGAAACTTGGTATTTTGGCTCTAGATTCAAAATAAAGAAGTAGGTATATCACATTTATTCTGTAAAAATGACTAGCAATTTGAATTTTTCAGGTTGTGTATGCTGCGCAAGTTTTCAGCAGGGCGGTTTCGGGAGTTTTACACAACCAGATGAAGACATATGAACATACGCAAAACGGGCGGACACGCCTACTTGCGGAGAAAATTCCCAGGAGTAAAAGAAGAAGAAGACATATGAACATCTTCAAATAGTTCATAATTATAGTGTACCATTTGTGAACATTGATAATGGCTATTTCACTGCCGAGATCTTTTTGTTCATTAATGATTTGTTTGACAGCTTGAATTGTTCTGGTCATTCAAGTGTTAATTTACGTAATGCTTTGTCTTTAAATTCAGTCCACTTAGAGTTTTGGAACGAAGCCTTGAAGAAGCTAGAATCAATGAAATTTGATGCTTCAGACTCAAGAGAATGTAAGCCACTGTCGTTACGTAACTTTATTCATGACATTAAAACCATTAAACACCTTTGGTCGGAACTAAGATTGATTCCGGGCGTTTAAACCAGGATCCCCTGGAAAACTTTTTGAACAGATTCGAGGACAGGGTGGATGTAGCACATATCCAGACTGTCAACTTCCCAGGTGGTCCCATATAAATTTTATCAAAATCGGTCGAGCAGTTTTTAAAATATCAACAATAAATAATATACTTTGTATAGTGGCGCGAGAGTTTGAGTCGGTTATTTAAAAAGAATTTCTTATATTAAATTATAATCACTGTTTGTGATTTGATGTTTGCATTTCTGTGTGCATCTCATTTATTTTCACTGTGTAAGAAGTATTGTGTTCTCTGTATCAACATAATATTTGAGTTTGAAGCGTTTAAACCAGGATCCCCTGGAAATCTTTTTTGGACAGATTCGAGGACAGGGTGGATGTAGCACACATCCAGACTGTCAACAATTTGTTGCCTTGTATAAGAAATTGCTCATTAATGAGATATCTACTGGTAAATCTTTATATGCAAATTGCACCCCTGGTGATGATAAAATGTAGGGAACTCTAAAAAATGTAATTATCAAGCGAAATCGAAATATCAATGATATTCTCCATAGTTCGGATGCTCAAAACGTTATTTTCATTGAAGAAAGTATTCCATCCGAAAATACTTTCCAAACCTATGCTGTGTCATACATTACTGGTGTAGTTTGGCGTTATTTATTTCCCAGACTAGATTGTGTGCAATGTCAACATTGTAAAAATGCACTGTTATCCAATGAAATTGAATCATTTCATTCTTTAATATCAATTAAATAATATGATGATAGTAAGATAAAATTGTATTATCCATCAGGTAATCTGTCGGCTTTAGTATGGCACTATATGTATATTATCGAACAGACCTTGCCAAAACTCTGTAAAGTTTACATATGTACAGATATTATTAAACAATTTGACAATCTCGATACATCTTGGTATGACTTCTCGTGAACAAAAATCTGTTTTTTGAAGGCGTTTGGATTGTTAGACAATGGTGCATTAATTTTAATAGACGAATTCACAATGTAGATTCAAGGAAATGGAAAATTTGATTGCAACCAAAGTTACCAAAGGTGGTAGTTATTGATCAGTGCGACGTCAAAGTAGTTAACATTGTTGTAACCTAAAATAGGTGAAAGTAAGAAACATTAATTTTCTTTTTAGTAACCGACTTCAAAAAAGGAGAAGGTTCTCAATTCGTCAGAATCTTTTTTTATTGTTTTTTTATGTATGTAGAGAATATTTTATGTATGAAGACACCTGAACCAATTTGAAAAATTCTTTTATTGTTTCAAAGGGTATACTTCCCAGGTGGTCCCATATAAATTTTATCAAAATCGGTCGAGTGGTTTTTAAAATATCAGCAATAAATAATATACTTTGTATAGTGGCGCGAGAGTTTGAGTCGGTTATTTAAAAAGAATTTCTTATATTAAATTATAATCACTGTTTGTGATTTGATGTTTGCATTTCTGTGCTCATCTCATTTATTTTCACTGTGTAAGAAGTATTGTGTTCTCTGTATCAACATAATATTTGTTTTTGTTATGTTTAGATAATAACACTACTTGACCCAGCTTTTTCAAAGGTTTCTCAAAATCAGTACAGATTTGACAAAATTATGGGTTACCTACGTCGACAAAAATGTTCATCCCCTATGGCGCGCTAACCCTACTGTTTTTCAGGATATCAAAGTCAATGTTTTAGTCCTGTTTTGTCCCGGGGACAAATTATTACACTTTTTAATTGCATACATTTTTAAGCAAAACTTTACAATTTTGTCGATAGATGGCGCTGTCACCAAAACTAGTCATTACTTTAACATTAATTTATTAAAAAATTACTAACATAAATAAGCATTAGAAATAAATCCTTGGCATATTTTATTGAAATCGATTCAGTGGTTTTAGACAACGGAGTATCAGACAGCCAGACAGACTTCAACTGGGTGTTATTCATTATGAATACCTACTACAATAAAATTTTATAGTAGTTTCCAATTTTTAATCATGTTATCGTAGGGGTGTATAAAGATAATTAACATTAAATAGTTTGGTTAAAACTTGTAGATAATATAATAATGAATGAAGAGTAGGTTTTGAATATACATTTGAAGAAAATATACGCCGTACCTACCTATTTGGTGAACTATCGTTAAACAAAAACCGTTTAATCAAATTATTATTTTATCAAACGTTTCTATGAAATCAATTGTTTTACTAATAATAATTAAAATTATTAAATAAACAATAGCTTGTGTAATACTTTCATGAAATTAAATTATGTCTGTTTAGTATTTTTTCTCACTCATAACCACCTATGAATAATAATATCTAGATAAAGTTGTAAACTTATCTACACAACTTATATGATCTAGCTTTTAAATATAATCGCTTCATATTGTCTGTAACCTATAATAATATAAGAACTAAATCAATGGTGAGAACATACATTTTTGTCAAATACATACCTTATTAATTTATTACTTAAATATAAATATATTTAAATTACTTATTGAATTTAAGTGAAAGTGAAACTAATATAATATTAAGATGTTTTTTTAAATGTTATATTAGTATTTTCTTAGTTTTCTCTTGCGATCATCAATGAGAATGAATTTTATTGATCACAGTTTTCATCAATTGAATCAATAAATAGTAGGCAATCTTTTTTATTTAATTGGTGCAAGAGCCACAACGGAAATTTATTTCATGATTTTTTCATTAATAATTACTACGTGTGATATGTTAAATTGTAATTTAGTTGTGCTATATTGTATGATGCATTGTAATCTAGTTGTAAAAAAGATTTAGAGAAAACTTTTACGAGTACTTTGCAAAAGGCATGATGACTGATTGAAAAACTGTTGGATGGTGTTCGGAAATATCTATTTCGAAAGAATAAAGATAATCTTATTTCAGCAAAATAGATAAAATATGTTTTGTCATTGTAGTTTGTCAAAATTTCAAGATATGTGACATACCTTTCGCTCTGATCTGAATTGAACACAATTCAATATGGCGGATTGCTGTATTTTATAGTTTTATTTTATCAAAATAAATATCAATCTCGGACAAAATAGATAAATAAATAAATTTTTTATATTCCATGAATCCTATTTTCATAGATATATTCATAATTTCATTGATTCTTCACAACTGTCATCATGCCTATTCATGTTCTTAAATATGCTGATTTTTTAATTCAAACAACAGATTTTTACTTATCTAACTTATCGTATTTTTTAATGATGTTTAGAGCTATTATTTAAGTAAATTTAAGACCCACTTATCAATCGCCAAGGGAAATTTAATCAACGAATAAATTTGACGTTTAGACAGATTTTCATTACGAAAAACTGCTCAGCAAAAGACATTGTAGGCAATAGGGTTGTCTTGATTAAAAAAAATGCATTTAGTATAGTATGGATTGTGATCGTTACAGTTGATAGAACTGGAAGCACTACCGCCTTTCCAAAAATATCACGATCGCGATGACTGTCAATAGTAGATCATCATTTTTATTATAGGTTATTTAAATTAAACATCTGGAAAACCTATCTATATACCTATAAATATTATTTAAAAGCGAAGTCCAATTTATTCCGCGTTTAAATGGAACTCTGCGATGGTCATAAATTAATATAATGTACCAGACAATATTTTAAAAGAGTAACTGTTGAGTTTCTTACCGGATTCTTCTCAAAAGTAAACTACATTCAGAACCGGTGGTAGTTTAAGAAATGAAAATGAATAAATCAGCTATTCAAAGTTAAAATTTCTTTTATTTCACAACCTTTTTTAAATTAGAATTTAGTAAGGAAGAAAATCGGTAAATATTAAAAAAACCGGTACTCGAAAACCGATAAGTACATCACTATAATTATAAGGTTACGGTTCACTCCGATGGGCCAATCCCATCCCTAACTAAAATAAAAAGTAACCGCTTCCGGTTCCGCTATGACGTAATTCTGCTTAAGCGATGGACCAATAAGCATCGAGTTCCGCTATTGCTATACATCGTGTTAGAGCAGGACATGCTGGGTTATCAATGAAATTTGCATTAAACATGAATGGATAGAGTCGTTAAATCACGAGAGAGTGAGATGCAAGATTGAAAATGTATAGATGTACCATAGTGAAGGAACACTCACACTAGAATCCTGTTAAGATTCTATTTTAGGCTCTATGGAGTTTGACGTCTATATCCTAGTGTTCGTGGTCTATGATTTGTTCTATTTCATATGTCAAACACAAACTAGGCTATTAGTCTGTGTTTTTTTTTTCCGATGGTGCCTCGATTAATGCTAAAATAATATCGTAAACTGCATAATTTGAATTACATTTGTGTTTAATATAAACTTAAAAATGTTTTGCTTCGGGAAATAAAACGTTTGTGAGTGATTTATAGCGTGAACAGTGAAAATAGTGTTAGCAAAACTGAAATGTCCTGTCCGGTATGTTTTGTTTACATATAATGGTAACCTCTCTCCAAACAGACTGTATATCCTTCTATATGCCACAGATCACTATCACAGAGTAACGAAGGTAAGGTGCTTTAAACTTGTTGTTCCTGGTCTGTGATTAAACTTGGATTAAACTACACTAGCGGCACGCTATGATGGCCGGTTTGACACATTACAATAGTGATGTGGAATGTCAATTTATTCTCGAACAAAAAACAATTAAGTTTTGTTTTTGTACCTGATTAAATAGGTTTAATAAAACAAAAATGTATATGTTTATTTAATTTATTTGAACGAACTGAATATTTGAATGAAAATGAATATACATACTTTATATGCACACAAGAAACATATGAATACAAAAGATACCAAAAAAGGTGCCACAAAAGGCCATAATTAATCAGATTCGTCCATACTACTATTTTCACTGTCGTCACTGCTATCATCACCTACAATAATAATTATATGTTCGTTTTCTATAATATTATCTATTTTCACATCTCTTTCATAATCTTCCCTTATTAATTTAACAGTTCTATTCACAACCTTTTCCCAGTCTCCTTTAGTCACATGTTCACAAGCTTCTTCTAATAATTTTAGCATTTTTTTTGTGGTAAATGGGGGTTCTGTATTGTGTCTTGCAGCATATCCCTTAATTTGAGCCCACACCAACTCAATCGCATTATACTCACAATGGTAAGGCGGTAACCGTATAACTCTGTGCCCATGTTCTAATGCTATTTCGTCAATGACGTATCGGATCTTGGTTGGTTTGTTTTCTTTTAAAAGACGTACTAATTCCGCTTTTAACATATTCATGTTTGCATCTACGCCATTTTTACGAAGCCATGCGACGATATCAGCTTTCTTTTGGGATTGGGCAGGTGGCTTGTCAATTTGCATCGAGTGGTATGGGGCGTTGTCCATAATTATAATAGATGGTTCAGGGAGGCTACACAACATTGAGGTAAACCATTCAGTAAACTTTTCTCCATTCATGTCTTCATGATAGTCTCCAGTGGTTTTTGACGCAAAAGCCATGAGAGAACCTTCGACAAACCCGTTGATGGTTCCGGCGTGACAAATTATAAGTCGCGATCCTTTTCCTACAGGAACTTTGGAAGTAGATGCTGCTGTGTCATCGTTCCAAGAACGGCCTACAGTATGGTTAGCATTAAGCCATGTTTCATCCAAGAACACAACATTTTGCCAATTTTTGATTTCTTTCACTTGCCGTAAAAAAGTATACCTTGCCATCGCTATATCAAATCTTTCCATCAATATTTTGCGTTTGTTACATTTTTTGTATCGAAATCCAATGGTCTTCAAAATCTTCGTTAATGAACTTTCCCCACCGAAGAATAATCCAGCTTCCTTCAGTGAATGCACCAACTTTTTTCTTGTTGGATACTCCTTCTGTAAATAGTAGCCGTAAACATGTCTTCGGATAGCATCGGCATCAAAGCTATCGATGCCTACGACTGGTTTTGCTCGTTTTCTCTTTTTTGGTGTGTGAAGTTTATTTTCTTCTGTGCCAGTCTCGCCATATTTTTTTTTAGTTATCCGTCTAACAGTTCGTTGTCCAATATTAAGCGCATCAGCTACGCGTTCAACCACTGACGTTATAGGTAAAATTGGCCCTCCATTTTGAGCTTCACGATCGAAATAGTTACGAAGGCGTATTACGAACTCATGTGTCTGACTATTTAGAACAGTTCTCTGCGTACGTTCGGTCATATCGACGAAATCCACAACAAAGGGCTTGAACAGAGTCCAAATTAACGAGCAAGGGTCAACAGTAATGCAGTATCAATATTTGAAATCCAAAGCCAGGTCAAAACTATATCACAATCGCATTGCACTGACAGTTTATACTTTTCGAAGCAACGTCAATTCGAAACTGCTTTGTTTTGCATTGAGCATTGACGCGAGTTTGCCGGAGGTAGTAGTTGTGCTAGCCAGCGATCCTATGTGACGATCGTATTAGATTCCATTTTTAAAAATTTTCAATTTAGAAAACCAAATGCCGAGTTGTGGTATATATCATATAAAAATAAAATTTTTACCTTTTGTATGAAACAGCTGATATTTTTTTGCGATTTCAGAGGTTTGTCCACATAGTGAAAATTGTTCATATTCACAAGTACATTCACCCCTTAAATGGTGCAAACTGATTTTTCTACACTTGTATACATTTTAGAAATCAATTTAATAAATAAATTTTGAGTCCTAAACCTAAAACTACATTCGATAAAATTTATGAATCTCTGCACATCACTATCGTCAATAAAGTAATACAATTATTTCCTTCAAAGTCGTTATCAATTAATACGGAACTTCATGAGCGGACAAACGTCAAACCGGCCATCATAGCGTGCCGCTAGTGTAGGGCCCTGATTCTGTAACTCAGTTGCTATCTATGAGCTAACAAGACAAGTTGTCATGGGTTGCTATCAAAAAATGCCCACTGACGGGACATATATTTCTTAACCAAGGTTTGCTATGAATTATAAGTATCATTTTCGTAGCAAACCTTCAATGGCTAAAAAAATACATGTCAGTGGCTGTCGTTTTTTGACAACTGAGTTACAGAATCAGTGCCCTGGGTTGGAACCACAGATTGAATATTATGTGTACAGTGTACAAGTGGTTATTGGCTTGAACCCTAGACGAATGATATTTACTAGTGGTTCATTTGTCAAAGGCTTGAACTTTCAACTTGAAAGTTTCAAGCATCTGGGCTGAAACCACATCTGTGCGCATCGATTCGCATTTTGTCCATACAAAACTGTCATTTTTCACAGTCATGTATAGCTTGGCAAAAAAGAGTAGAAACTAATAAGGGCACCCCTGCCGCAAAATTTTCTAGTAACCCGAACTAGCCCACATAGTATGACAGATTAGTTTTGATACTTAACTACTTTACTGAAATTGAAGTAGTACATTTTTATTGATTACCAATTTCTTGTTATTTAATTCTTTAGATATAATTTACTAAAAATAATAATAGATAACCAAATTTTAACCCAAATAGCAAGTAAATAATTAACTATAATTTTATAAATACTTAACGTTACATAATATATTATACCTAATATTACTTTAAAATTAAATTTACTCTAAAATTAAAATTAAAATAAAAACTAAATAAAATCTAAAACCCCATCGCAGTCACTGCAGTGTGGCATAGTACCCAAGATGCTGGCAGCATTACCGCTTTGGATGAATAGAATAGAAATAGTTTTTATTCAAATAAACTTTTACAAGTGCTTTTGAATAGTCGATGAATCTACCACTGGTTCGGAATGCCCTACCTGCCGAGAAGAACCAGCAAGAAACTCGGCGGTTGCTCTTTTCAAAACAAAACAATACAGTAAATACTATGCTATATATGCAGTGTTTCCACAATGAGGGAAGTTCCAAAATGCATACCGACTAACTTCTATCTTAAGATGGGCAGACATAAGTTTAGGTATAACATGAGTTTAGGTAGTAAGTTTCATTAAATTTTATTTTATTTACATAGTATTTAATACAATGGAATATCATTCGCCTAAAATATCGTCTTCCAAATATTCTATTTCCGGAAAATTGACATCCATGTCTTGAGTTGGGCTTCCCATACTTTCAACTTCAATTCTGATTAAGAAGTTTCATCTCTTTTACGCAATTATTATGTACTCCTTTTAATATTCTTCTTATAGTTCTAAAAGATTTACCTGAGTAGCAAACAAACAAACACATACTAAATAATAAATGAAAAACTTTTAATAAAGATTGCTATTTATCAATAAACTATTACTATTTAATATTTTATCAAACATTATTATACTATTAGTTTGCCAAAAGTGGTTCAAGTATTAAATTAGTCTGGATACCCAGACGCTATACGCATTCTGAAAAATAAACAAACCCGTAACCATAGCATAGCCTCCATATATTTTGTTTTCGGAAAATCATAACAACTTAATAAGAAAATAATAACATTTATTTCACTGAATTAATAGACATATCCATAATGTCGGCGGTTTTTCGGAAAATATTGTCAATTTTCGACAAAATATTTCCCGCTCCATATTTCGCAAGAGAACGCCTGTATACCAATTATAAACTTTAAAGATCACTTCTTGAATTTAACTACTATTTCGTACAATTTAACACAGAATTAATAATTTACAGTCTATTTGGAGAGAGGTTACCATTATACGTAAACAATTATGGCGTCAGATCACGTGATTATATTTTAACTGTACTAGTGATGCGAAACATTGGCAGACAAGTTGAGAATGAACGATTGATTGAATGAATACATTCTTAAATCGATTACCAATACTATTTAATATGATATTCTTCTGAATTGTGATGTTGGAAACGATATTATTAAGACCTTTCAATACGGATCCTATAATTTTAAATATTCAAATTTGTAGCTAACTGTAAATGTTACATAAAATATTATGTTTGAATTAATTTTAATTTATTACATATTAAATTTATAAATGGATTTTCCTTACAATATTTTATTTTTATTATTATTTACATTATGCTATTATTTTTATTATATTTGTTATTACAATCCTTCTCCTATTATGATTGTAAGAATCTTACAGTTCATAAATTATTGTGTTCTAAACATAATTTTTTTTCATAATAAGAAAGGAAGTGACAATGTTTTTATTTTACAAGAATAATTTAGCACAGAGAAGTAAAAAATTACTAACTATAAATTATTTAACAACTTGAAATATGCTCAATGTTTATATATTTTTTTTGATGAATAGACATAAATATGGTTAAGTTGTATGATGAAGTTACAGTGAAATTATGGTTTACATAGGTATAAAAATTCATTTTAATATACAATATATATATTGACATGGACATTATTTACCTTATTATTAGATTTTTTATATTAGATTATTTTTATAACATTATTTACCTTTTAAGTATTTTATGTTTTAAGTATGCTAATGGTAGAGAAATTTTTAAATATACTAAGTTTACAATTTTGAAATAGATTTATAAACTTAAAGAATCAGGTTAACATTCCAATCGTACAATTGAAACCATTAGTTAAAGTCTCCACTTCTTTTCCGAGAATCCGATTCGTGAATAATGTAGTAGGCATGTAGGCATTTCGACTAGCCTGAAACCTGGCGAAAGATTCCCAGTCGCGCTGAACAACGCAGTCGAAACATGATGAGTAATTAAAATACTAATAAGTAGTCGTCATTCGATTATGAGCATTAATATAATACTAATGTTCAATTCGAAAATGTGTACATTAGTAGTTGTAAATTATTCGAATAGTCAGATCATTCGCAGTCACGCATCGCTAGCCGGTTGCCATTTGCCTTAATACACGGATCTACAAGCGTAATAAATACGACTTCCGATTTTACAATCGACTAAGCTCGTTCTTATCATTCACTCTATGGTTCACGTTTTATTTCCAGCACTAGGGATTTGTTCTATTTCATATGTCAAACACAAACTAGGCTATTAGTCTGTGTTTTTTTTTTCCGATGGTGACTAGATTAATGCTAAAATAATATCGTAAACTGCATAATTTGAATTACATTTGTGTTTATTATAAACTTAAAAATGTTTTGCTTCGGGAAATAAAACGTTTGTGAGTGATTTATAGCGCGAACAGTGAAAATAGTGTTAGCAAAACTGAAATGTCCTGTCCGGTATGTTTTGTTTACATATAATGGTAACCTCTCTCCAAATAGACTGTATATGAATTCCTTTTCCAAAACAATGAATGGTACCATATTGTTGTGTTGCCAGGAAAGAAAAAAATTAGTTCTGTTTCTCTTTCTCCTCTTTTTGCCAGGCTATACGCATCAATTCGGCTTTTCGATGCGTACACGACTATGAAAAATGACAGTTTTGTATGGACAAAATGCGAATCGATGAGTACAGATGTTTTTCCAGCCTAAATAGGAGTAGTGTTCTATGTAGTAGACTCTTTGGAAACAATAACAAACCACAGACGAAGTTTTTAATTGTAATTTGGTACATATATTAATCTATGTACTTACTACAAAGTTACAAAGTGCTACAAAACAAAACTTCAGCACATATCACTTACTAACATTTTTAATTTTATTTCTTGTCGCCAATACTTTCCAACTAATATATAATACAAAAATAATGTACACAATTACATGAGTACCCTTGGAAAAATACCTAAAGAAAAGTAATATTATAATAATTTAAAAGAAGTCTACGAAATCACATATGACGTTGTTAAATTGTGGTTCTTTTTTTAGTGATTTAGGGTTCAATTAAGATTTAAAACATGTTCAAATAGGAAAGTTAACTATTTCGAAGATTTAAATGATTAATGAATTTTAGTAGTAAATAAAGTTAGATAAGTGAATGACCACAAATGGCACTGTTCCCAGCATACTCCTCTTCGAAACAAGATACTGAATATGTCGCGGAGGACTCACGTAAATGTGTTTTCATTATTATTAATTATACCTACCAATATACCCGCAATACGCCGCGCCGCACTCGCGCGCGAGTCGGCAGTCGCGACTGTGTTCACGGAGCACTTTTCATTTCAGTAAGTGGACATTCGGACGAGTGGCCAGCGGAGTGTTCCGAGTCGCAACTGTTGGCGAGCGACGGCGACGACGAGAGGTCTCGCGAGTGTCCCGAGCGGCGGGACGAGCCGGCGTGCAAGGCGCGGCGACTGAGCGCGCCAGACGAGTGGGCAGACTTCTACCTGGACCGCAAGCTGGACCGAGGCAACCTGCGCGTCTCCACGCTCTACTATCCCGGCAGACCACAGTGAGACCGAGCTATGTGACGACAGAGAGGGGCTGCGAGCCATGTCGCAATAAAAATGTGTCCACTAAATTGTAAAGTGTTAAACAAGCATCAATCTGCTGCAAATGAACATTGTATGCAGTGTACGCAATGACGGTTAGATGTGGCAAATCAGATTAGTATGTTTGACAGAAAAGGAAGTCCTAAGCATACTTTTTAGGGTTCCGTACCCAAAGGGTACCAACGGGACCATATTACTAAGCCTACGCTGTCTGTCCATCCGTCCGTCTGGCAGCGGGCTGTATCTCGTAAACCATAATAGATAGACAGATGAAATTTTCACATATTATGTATTTCTATTGCTGCTATAACAACAAATAATAAAAATTAAATTAAATTAAATAAAAAAATTAAATTAAAATATTTCCATGGGTACATGGAAATATTTTTATTTAATTTTTTTTTAACGGAACCCTAAAAGAGCTAGGCCCGACTCATTTAGCCGATTTTTTTACTGAATAGAATAGAAATGTTTTTTATTCAAATAAATATTTTTAACAAGTGCTTTTGAATTGTCAATGAGTCTACCACGTCCACTGGTCTGGAATGCCCTTCCTGCCGAGAAGAACCAGCAAGAAACTCAGCAGTTGCTCTTTTAAAAACAAGTCTACAATTCAATAGATACTTTGCTATGAATGCAGTGTTTCCACAATGAGTTCCACAAAAGCATACCTAATTATAATTCAACATGTTAAGACAGGCAGACAGAAAGCAGCCCCATTCCTGCTGGTGGCACCTGTTCACGAGCATGATGCATGATCCAGCCATTGCTTTGCTCAACCATATTTGAACCATAATTTTAATTATTATTATTATTTATAATAGGCTACGCAGCTGTCGCTGATGCGCCTATATCACTTGCTGTGCTTAGAGCTCCCATTGTTATGGCGGTCTAATCTGTTGTTGAATTCATTAACTGACTGACGTCACTATTTCTTTAGGCAACTTATTCCATATATTCACCACTCTGTTTGTTAGATAGTGTTTATAGGGATTGTATATGTAATTGTATTATGTTAAGTGAAATCTCTGAAGTGAAGTGCATTGCTCACTGGCTCTTGGTCCACATGGTGGTCTGAATGCAGAAATATTAGGAGTATAACTGCTAGACCTTGTATATATTGGATTGGTAAAGTTCTTGGTTCTTTATGTTGTTTGAGGATCTAGGTACCTATATAATGTATTGTGCAGGTACGTGTGCACCGCGCTGCCTCGTGCGGTGCGCGAGCCGCGCGTGCGCTACTACAGCAGCCGCGCGCCGGACGCGCCCGCCGCGCCCGCGCTCGCCGAGCGCCAGGCCGCCTTCCGACGCATGCTCTCGCACTCGCCACACGACGTCGCACTCTGGGAGAGCTTCATAGACTTCCAGGTGCGAACCGCGCCGCCGCCCGCGTGCCACTCGCGCGACTCGCCCGTAACGTGACGCCTGTTGCAGGAGGCGTGCGGCGGCGCCGACGCTGCGCTCGCGGCTGCGGAGGAGGGCTTGGCGCGGTTGCCGGCCGCCGCTCGACTGCGCGCGCGCCTGCTGGCGGCGCTGCGCCGCGCGCTGCCGCCGCACGCCGCGCTCGACCGTCTGCGCGACATGCTGGCTAAAGGTGCGCCGCTCCCCTCTCCCGCTCCTCCCCGCTCCCGGCCGCCCCCGCCCGCCGCCGCTAACCCGAGCGCCCCGTGTGCAGAGAGGGCGCCGTGTGTGCGCGCGGAGCTGTGGGAGGCGCTGCTGCTGGCGCTGGCGGCGGCGCCGAGCGGCGACGCGGCGCAGCTGGACGCGTGCGCGGCCGCCGCGCTGGCGGACACGCGCGCGCTGCCGGCCGCCTACCCGCGCCTGCTGCACGCGCACGGCTCGCTGCTGCGCGCCGCCGGCCTGTCCGAGCGCCTGGCGCTGCTGCTCGAGCTGGTGGTGGCCATGAACTTCGCGCCCGACGCCGCCGCGCCGTTCCCGCCCCCCGCGCCGCGCGACGCGCACGCGCGCGCCGAGCGCCGCCTGCGCGAGCTGGAGGACGCGGCGCTGCGCAGCGGGCTGCCGCTGGGCGCCGTGTGGGTGCGCGTGGAGCGGCTGCGCGGCGCCGCGCACTGGCACGCGCCGCCCGCGCACGCGGAGCGCGACGCGGACCCGCAGCGCGCGCCGCTGCCGCACGACGTGGCCGAGCTGCTGCGGCCGGCCGGCGCGCCCGCCGACCTGCTGCGGCTGGCGGCGCGGCTGCTGCTGCTGGCGCAGGTGCCGCTGCTGCCCGGCACGCAGTGGGCGGCGCGCTGGGCGGGCGCGGCGGGCGCGGCGCACGGCGCGGAGGCGCTGCTGCCGCTGCTGGACGCGGCGGCCGAGCTGCCGGCGCCGCACCCCGCGCACGTGGCGCCCGACGCCGCGCGCCGCGTTCTGCAGCTGTTGCAGGACCCGCCGCACTACTTCAGCGATGACGCGGGTCAGTGCCCCACGCGTTTATTTTATTGACGTGATAACGTCTTATAAATCGATGAACACCAGCTGCACGCACGAAAAAGTGACGTTCCACCTGAGCCTACGCGTGCAAGCGAAAGCGCGGAACAAGCGCAAGAGAGGCACGATCGGCCCAAGCGTTGGCTTGTGACACATTTATTCTTCAATGTTTCTTTATGACATCACATAAAACTATCCGTAAACAGACTTTACAGACAACCAATTTTTTATTTTTCTCATTATTAGAAAATAGCTTCAATTTTACAAAAAAACGGTAGCAAGCTCTTCAAAGGTTAAGATTTTTTTGGTATAGATGCATATTGTACGCTTCTGTACATTCGCTGTAGCTGGGTTGGTTGGGTAGCAAGGAAAACTCTCGAAGAACTTTTCTTCTTTATTGGGTACCGCTGCCGCTTGCCGGTGGGAACTGTGTCTGGCTTACAATTCAGCCCGGTATTTATACAAATTTTGCCGAAAAATGTAGGCCCTCTCATTGGTGTAATTTTGCTATCGATCAGTGCACCAATCAGAGCGCATTATTTTAAACCAATCACAATTTAGTAATAATAATAGGTATTATTACATAATTAGGTATCTTTACTACTATGAGCTGTACCGTAGGGAAAGCCGCGGCATTTCTTGGAATTACAGAGGTGTCTTTACGGTTCCTAGCTGTACCGTCGGGAGAGCCGCGGTCTATTTCTAGGAATTAACGAGGTATCTTTTCGGCTCGTAGCTGTACCGTAAGGAGAGCCGCGGCCTATTTCCCTATGGGTTTCCTATTTTAATCTTTATTTATTATTTTCCCTATTCACCTATGAGATAATACATGAGACTTATGTACTTAAAACTATAAACAATTGCTAAACTATACATGACACATTAATTACTAACTAATTATGCTATTTAATCAGTCCACTATTATACACTTGCACTATATCGTCCCGCACATCTCTCCCGCCGTGCGACTATGTCGCATCACTTGTCGGTGCGGGCGCGTCGTCTGTAGACAGGGGCAGGACCACCAGCTTCCTCACCGGCCGTCGCAGCACTCCTCCCTTGGTCTGGATGTCCACTGCTCGCACGACGTCGTCTGGTCCCGGGTACGTGGCGATGACTCTTCCTCGGATCCACACGTTGCGCGGTAGGTTAGCGTCGACCACTTGCACGAGGTCGCCAATCTGGATCGCTGGTCCTCGTCCGTGCGGCTCCCGCCGGTGTTGGAGCTCCGGTAGGTACTCCTTCACCCAGCGCGTCCAGAACACAACGGCCAATCTCTGCGCGGCTCGCCAAGTCGATCTGGAGGCAGCGTCCCGCTCGTCGAATGTACCTGGCAGCGGTACACGTCCCGGGCCACCCAACAGAAAGTGGTTGGGCGTCAGTGCTTCAGGATCCTCGGGGCTGACTGAGACGTGTGTCAGCGGCCTGCTGTTAACTGTATATTCCACCTCAGCCAGTAGGGTGGAGAGGACTTCTTCTGTAGGATGCCGTTCATGTAGCGTAGCTGCGAGTGCTGTCTTCACGGAGCGTACCATTCGTTCCCAAGCTCCGCCCATGAATGGAGCTCCTGGAGGTATGTATCGCCAGGAGATCGTCTTCTTCGCTGCTTCTTCTGCCGTTGCGCTGTCTATCGCCTGTCGAAGTTCCTTGTCAGCCGCTCTCAGGTTGCTGCCGTTATCTGACCAGATTTCCGTCGGGAAACCCCGGCGAGCCATCATTCTCCTCAACGCCATCACTGCCGAATCAGCGCTGAGTGAGCCAGCAATCTCCAGGTGTATGGCTCTCGTGGTGAGACAGGTGAAGATGGCCACATATCTTTTCTGTCGTGTTCGGCCGACGGTCACTGAGAGAGGTCCGAAGTAGTCGACGCCAGTGAAGGTGAAGGGTCGCTTGTGATGAGCCAGGCGACACTCCGGCAGGTCCCCGGTTCTGGGGTATGGCGGCTTCTGTGTCTTCATTCTGCAGAACAGGCATCTTCTTATGATCATTCTTGTGACTGGACGCACTCGTAGCACCTAGTACTGTTGTCTGCAATCGTTGACTGTAGCTTCAACTCCGGCGTGATGTAGCTGATGATGTATAGCCTCCACCCAGAGCTTGACTGTTGGATGATCACCGTCGAGTACCATGGGGCTCTTGAAGTTTTCTGTTACGTCTTGTGTTGCTTGAATCCGACTTCTTAGCCTGATTGCATCGTTGACGTATTCGACGCTCAGCTGGTACAGACGGCTCTCCTTGTTGAGTGTCTTGCTGTTTCTTAAGTCTTCTATTTCTTCTGTGAAGGAATCTTCTTGGGATGCACGCATCAGAAGCTCTTCCGCTCTTCTGAGCTGTTCGGCAGTGACTGGGAGAAACTTTCTATTAGGCGACGTTGTTTTCTTGACTGTTGGCTGCTGCTTCGTCGCAGGCTTGTTTGTTTTCTTCCAGCTTGGATCCTTTTCTGTGTTCTTTCGCGTCCTTTTGTAATTGACGCTTTCCTTCTTGGCTCTACAGAGTTGGATGAACTGTAGAACCCGGGCTGTGGCGTATCGGAGCCTGTCCCAATTCGAGAAACGAGATGCTTCAGGTAGGGATTCTGCGAGTTTCTGTTTCCTGTCGTCGGCGATGTGATTCACTTTCTCTTCGCCCGAAGGTTCTTCTTTTTCTGTTGCAGTGACTTCGACGGGCCAATGCTCTTCTGTTTGGTAGAGGAAGTCTGGTCCCTTGTACCAGCGATGATCTTTATTGAAGGACGTCGGGACGTCTCGTGTGGCGTCGTCCGCTGACTGTGGAGGCCTCTTCAATCGCAGCCAGGCGATGGGCTACGTATGGCTTGTATGAGCGTGATCCGGTTCTTATCCAGGTCAGCACGGTCTTGCTGTCTGTCCAGAACACTTTACTGTCCGGCTTTCTTTCGTGCTCTTCTATAACTGTATCGGCGAGCCTGGTTCCCATGACCGCCGCTTGTAGCTCCAGCCTCGGGATGGATGTCAGCTTCAACGGCGCAACCTTCGCTTTGGCCATGACGAGAGATAGGTTGACTTCACCATTTGGCGCCACTGTCCTCCAGAAGACAATTGCTGAGTAGGCTGCTTCGCTGGCGTCGGTGAACACATGTAGCTGTAACGAAGTGGCGTCGCTGTATTGGAGATATCTTCTCGGGATCGTCACGTTGCTCAGATTCTTCAGGTGAGCAATCCAGTCTTGCCATTGTTCAGCCAGGTCTTCATCCAGCTCGTCGTCCCATGATGTTCCTCTTCGCCATACTTCTTGCAGCAGCTGTTTCGCCCTTATGGTGACAGGCGATGCGAAACCGAGTGGGTCAAACAGTGACATGACCACTCTTAGCGCTTCTCTCTTCGTAGGCGTCTTCCCATTGATGAGCGTTGGTGCGACGCGCGCCAGGTTGAGGTTGAAGGTGAGCTCGTCCGTGTTGAGTTTCCAGATAACGCCCAGTACACGTTCTGTCTTCTCTTCTGACTTATAGAGTTCCATATCCTCCGACTGTTTACTTTCACCCAATGCTTCTAATAAATGTGGTGAGTTCGACTTCCACTGTTTCAGTTCAAAGCTGGCCTTTGAGTGCACTTCACGCACTGACTTCGTGATGCGCACTGCGTCTTCGAGGCTTCTGAAGCTATCCAAGTAGTCGTCAACGTAGTGCTTCTGTATGATGGCAGCTGCAGCCTCAGGGTGGGTGTCTTCATACTGTTTGGCGTTCAAGTTCTTGATGTAGATTGCTGTAGATGGAGAACTTGATGCACCGAAGATCAACGAAGTCATCCTATATTCTTCAGGTGGTTGGTCGTCCCGTCGCTCTCCGCGCCACAGGTAGCGGAGTGCCTCTCTGTCTTCGGCTCGCAGCTTGACTTGCATGAACATCTCCTTGATATCCGCTGTGACTGCTATCTCGTGTTGCCGGAACCGCATGACGACGCCAGGTAGTGACTGTAGAAGATCAGGTCCTTTGAGTAGCATATCGTTGAGAGCTACTCCCTTCGTCTTCGCTGCTGCATCATGTACCACTCGGAGCTTCTCATGTTTCATTGGGTTAATCACCGCGAAGTGTGGCAAGTACCACGTCTTGCTTGCAGTCTTCTGTTTCGGAGCGAGTTCAGCGTATCCTTTCGAGACGAGAGCTTCCATCTGTTCTGTATACTTCTGTTTTAGCTTGGGGTCTCGATCAATCTTCTTTTCGATGTTGAAGAGTCGCTTCAGTGAGTTGTTGTAGTTGTCAGGGAACGTGACATCTTCTTTGCGCCAGAGAAGTCCTGTTTCATATCTTCCTTCTTCTGTTCTCGTGGTGGTCTTCTCCAGGATACGAAGTGCCCGTTCTTCTGGATCTGTCTTCGGTTTCTTTGGCTGTGTGCAGAGCGCGTCCATCTCGAAATATTGCTTGACGAGGCTGTCCAGGTTATCTTCTGTTTCTTCTGTGACGTGTGATACGAAGTCGATGCTGCGTCCGATGGCACGAGTCTGGCTGCCATGTAGCACCCACCCCAGCGGTGTGAGAGAGGCCACTGGTTGGTTGTTGTCTCCTCTTCTCACTTCTGTTGTCAGCAGAAGATGCCAATTGTCTTGACCAATCAGCACTCGTGGCTTTACATCTGCATATACGAGGTAGTCGCGGATGTCTGCCAGGTGTTTGCAGCCATCTACCAACTCTCTTGAAACCCGTTGTGACGCCACTTGAAGGTTCTTCACTGTACGTGCTTGTACATGCTCTTCATGATCGTTGAGACCTCTTAACTTGATGTTCACTCTTCTTGAAGCTGACTCCGATGTCTTCAAGTCGTTGATGGTTTCTATCTTCAAAGGATCGACGGGTCCTGTTGCTCCGATGCACTCGGCTACGCTGTTGTCGATCAATGTAACTGTTGATCCGTCGTCCATCAAGGCGAAAGTGTTGAAACGTTCCCTTGGGCCCCTCAACTTGAACTGGAATAATCTTCAGATAGGATTGTTTCTTCTTAATAGTCCACGCGGAGTTGATTACTTCTGTAGCTTCCTTGTCTTCTTTCTTCTCCGGAGCCTTGGTGTAGTGCAGCATCTTGTGGTGGAAGTACTTGCAGCTGTTGACACCGCACGCCTTAGCCCGGCAGCTATGGGTTCTGTTTCTGTATCGAAGACATCGGAAGCATAGGCGCTTGGACTTGGCTATGTCCCATCTTCCATTCGCATCCGAGTTCTTGAACTGTTCACACTCCGTAGAAGTATGCTCTTCGTCGCATATGGGGCACTTGGGTGTGTACGTCTTCTCTGTAACGTTGTGTACCTTCTGTGGTCTCTTCTGTTGAGTGGCTGATGTAGGTGGCGCCACCTGTTCCGGTAGCGCATACGGCCCGCATAGCTCCGCTTCTCTCTTGAGGAACTTCTCCATTTTCAGCAGGTCTGGATCTTCCTTCGGCTGTGCTGCGGCGAAGTCGTAGTATCTGTAGCGCAGCGTAGGTGTGAGCTTGTCCACCACCGTCTTCGAAACTTCCGGGTTGTACATATAGTTCACGCAGCTCAGAGTCTTCAGTGTTGCCACCACGTTGGAGACCTTCGTCGAAAAAATGCAAATGTCGCGCGGTGACTCGGTGAGACGTGGCAATCCGCGGAGCGTTTCCATTTCCATCATTGCTATTGACTCCGGTCTTCCAAATCTTGACTCCAGGGTTTTCATGACTTCTGTTGGGTGCGCGTTGGTGATGAGAAGCCCCTCCACAGCTTCTTTTGCTTTGCCCTTCAGGTTTCTTCGTAGACGGTTCGTGTTTTCCACTATGGTGAACATGTTTTCCGTTTCGTAGTATGCGGCGCGGAACGGTAGCCATTCTTGATGCGACCCCCCAAACGTTGGCAGCTCTATGAATTTGGGGCGCTGTGCTGCTTTGACGGCGCGCGTAATTGCTTCGGCTAACTCCGTTAAGCCGGGCTGTACTCCCGCCGGTGACTGAAGTATTGCTTCCTGTTGCTTCTGTTGTCCCGCGTCGATGACCACCGGCTCTTCTGTTGGGTAGTGCGGTGCATCGGTGATCGCTAGCACGGGGCGTGGGCGTTGGCTCTCCAACCAGCTGTCCACTCGTTCAGTCACTTCGGCTTCGGGTTCGGCGTAGGCACCATCGTCGTCTAATTCATCTTCTGTATCGTCTGCTTCCAGGGCGGCGAGACGGGCGGCAGATAATTCGATTTGCAGTCGTAGCATCTCTTCTTTGGCCTTAGCTATCTTGAGAGCCTTGGCCTTGCTGTGTGTCGATCCACCCCCCCTCTTGCTAGGGGGGCGGGGCACCTGTACTTGCTTCGACTCCTCTGTGTTGACTGTTTTCTTCCTCCTTACTGTAGACGTGTCTGCATCTCGAGTACGCCCCTGTACTGTAACGGGAACCTCCCTGGCAGCGGGGGGTTCCATCTGTGTCGCGGCGGCTGGCAGCGTCGGCGCGACGGCGGGCGTAGTTGAGCGTGCGACGGTGGCGGCGTCGGAAGCGGCGGCGGTAGCGGCGCCGGCAGTGGCGGCCGCAGTCCGCTTCACTGTCGCGGAGGATGGCGCTGTAGAGCGCACCGACGTCGCGGAGGTACCCGTGGTCGTCGTGCGCTCCGTGGTGTCGGTGGTGACAGTCCCCGTGGCTGTCGACGCGGACGCGGTAGCGGTCTCCGCGCTGGTTTCGGTCGCGGAGGTGGTAGCGGTACTCTCTGACGTGGACGGAGTTTCTTCTGACGATGCCTTACGGCTCTTGAGTTCCTGCCGTGTCACTGGCATTCTTGCTGGGCCGACGAATTTTCTTCAGAATTTTCCCGATTTTCCAACGGATCCGGCTCGAAGGACCATTCAATGTACGCTTCTGTACATTCGCTGTAGCTGGGTTGGTTGGGTAGCAAGGAAAACTCTCGAAGAACTTTTCTTCCTTTATTGGGTACCGCTACCGCTTGCCGGTGGGAACTGTGTCGGCTTACAATTCAGCCCGGTATTTATACAAATTTTGCCGAAAAATGTAGGCCCTCTCATTGGTGTAATTTTGCTATCGATCAGTGCACCAATCAGAGCGCATTATTTTAAACCAATCACAATTTAGTAATAATAATAGGTATTATTACATAATTAGGTATCTTTACTACTATGAGCTGTACCGTAGGGAAAGCCGCGGCATTTCTTGGAATTACAGAGGTGTCTTTACGGTTCCTAGCTGTACCGTTGGGAGAGCCGCGGTCTATTTCTAGGAATTAACGAGGTATCTTTTCGGCTCGTAGCTGTACCGTAAGGAGAGCCGCGGCCTATTTCCCTATGGGTTTCCTATTTTAATCTTTATTTATTATTTTCCCTATTCACCTATGAGATAATACATGAGACTTATGTACTTAAAACTATAAACAATTGCTAAACTATACATGCCACATTAATTACTAAACTAGCGGCACGCTATGATGGCCGGTTTGACGTTTGTCCGCTCATGAAGTTCCGTATTAATTGATAACGACTTTGAAGGAAATAATTGTATTACTTTATTGACGATAGTGATGTGCAGAGATTCATAAATTTTATCGAATGTAGTTTTAGGTTTAGGACTCAAAATTTATTTATTAAATTGATTTCTAAAATGTATACAAGTGTAGAAAAATCAGTTTGCACCATTTAAGGGGTGAATGTACTTGTGAATATGAACAATTTTCACTATGTGGACAAACCTCTGAAATCGCAAAAAAATATCAGCTGTTTCATACAAAAGGTAAAATTTTTATTTTTATATGATATATACCACAACTCGGCATTTGGTTTTCTAAATTGAAAATTTTTAAAAACCTTTTTTGGTATCTTTTGTGTTCATATGTTTCTTGTGTGCATATAAAGTATGTATATTCATTTTCATTCAAATATTCAGTTCGTTCAAATAAATTAAATAAACATATACATTTTTGTTTTATTAAACCTATTTAATCAGGTACAAAAACAAAACTTAATTGTTTTTTGTTCGAGAATAAATTGACATTCCACATCACTATTGTAATGTGTCAAACCGGCCATCATAGCGTGCCGCTAGTGTAACTAATTATGCTATTTAATCAGTCCACTATTATACACTTGCACTATATCGTCCCGCACACATATGTCATGATTTTATAAAAAAGACGGTGTTAAATGAATTTTTCAAGTGGAAATTCTTTCAGTGTGGCAACACTTGTTTATGTTGGTAACTTGTTAGTTGTTGGCAAACATGGTTGCGTTGGCCAATCAGGAATAAGCACGTGTAGCCCCGACAAAATGACGCTAAGAGTGGGAAAAATGGGGGGGGATAAAGCGAGTGCCGGATGGTCGAGAGCGGAGGACAGTCAGTTAGTGATTTATCTTTGAATAGCTCGGTTAAAAATGGGCAAAGTATCGATATTTGTGACAACTTCAGAAGTGACAATATGAACCCAATGGTATGTAAGAAGTGATTACTTTGTATGAAATGTTATACCTTCAAAATAGCTAAGATTATTGTATTTTATATGGAATTAATGGTGTTAATTTAGTAATAAGTTGTTGAAAGGCTTTGTCCTTTACAATAATTTTATTAAGACTACAGTGATTCTATCATATCACTTGGAACATTTGGCTAAGGCTACTCTTTGGTACTGTTTTCCTGTGATATTGTTAGCATTGCAACACCCATCATTAATTTCGGGTAGGTCAATTTTCATATTGGATTATATCCCGTATGATCATGACGAAAAGCTATGTTGACATATCAGTTTGGATCATTTGGTCAAAGCGACTCTTTGATAATGTATCCTTTATATATTCAACATTTGAAGAAGAGAGCGTTCAACTCTGCTGCGAAGTCCTACAAGAAGGTTCTCAAAAGGGCTCGTTTTAACCGCATGAACCGCATTGGGGCCAAATTAGCTTCTTATCCGCGTGGTAGTAAAGCTTTTTGGTCACTGTCGAAGTCAGTTGAAACGAACTTCTGCCGTCCTTCGCTGCCTCCCCTGCTGAAACCTGATGGATCGCTGGCCTTTACTGCGACAGACAAGGCTAACCTTTTAGCGAATCTGTTTGCGGAAAATTCGCTCCTCGATGCAGGAAGTACCTCACCTCCTAGAATACCACCTTGCGAGACTGTTATGTCTGAAATACGCATTCGCCAAATTGAGGTTTTGAAAGTGCTCCGCAACCTGGATGTGAATAAGGCCAGCGGCCCTGACGGGATACCAGCAAGAGTCCTGAAGACCTGTGCTCCTGAGTTGTCGCCTGTCCTGACACGCTTGTACCGCATCTCTCTAAAATTAGCTCAAGTCCCCAAAGCTTGGAAGACAGCTAACGTACAGCCAGTACCCAAAAAGGGTAGTCGTGCCGACCCGGCCAATTACAGGCCTATCGCAATCACCTCCATACTATGCAAATGTTTGGAGCGTTTATTGAACGACAAGCTCCTGGCATACCTCGAGCTTAATGACCTCCTGTCGGACCAGCAGTACGGTTTTCGCCGTAACAGGTCCACGGGAGATCTTTTAGTGTATGCTACACACATCTGGGGTGAAGCCATCGATAAGCATGGTGAGGCGCTAGCCGTCTCACTTGATGTATCGAAGGCGTTTGACCGGGTCTGGCATGAAAGCCTTTTGAGCAAACTTTCAGCTTATGGGATACCCACTGGACTTTGTAACTGGATATCGGATTTCCTGAGTGGGCGATCATTTCGAGTGGTCATAGATGGCACCTCGTCTGATCTGATGGCGATTAACGCCGGTGTCCCTCAGGGATCAGTTCTCTCCGCAACGCTCTTTTTGCTGCACATTAATGACCTCCTCAGGCCCGGTATCTTTGGGTATGCGGATGACAGCACCGTTACGGAGAGATACATGTCCGGTCCCCGTGCCAGTGGCGCTGAAACTTTCGAGCTTAGAGAGGCTTTGGTAGAACGCATAAATTTGGCTTTGAAAGAGGTATCGGATTGGGGTGATGCCAACCTTGTCAAATTTAATGCTACCAAAACGCAAGCGTGTTTGTTCACCGCCAAACGGAGTCCATTCCCGCTGACTCCGACTTTCCGAAATATATCCGTACCGGTCACTGACAGTATTGATCTTCTTGGCATAAATGTTTCGTCAAATCTTAACTTTGGACGATGCATCGAATCCAAGGCAAAAACTGCTGGCAAGAAACTTGGTATCCTCAATAAAGTCAAGCGCTACTTCACGCCGGAACAGCTTGTTACCTTGTATCAAGCACAAGTTCGATCGTGCATGGAGTACTGCAGCCATTTATGGGATGGCTCTGCCAAGTACCAGCTTGCTGCATTGGATTCGGTGGACAGACGCGCCAGAAGACTCATTGGCGACGAATCGCTAAGTAACTCCAAACTTCAAAGTCTGGAACATCGGCGCAAGGTTGCCTGTCTGTCGGTATTTTACAGGATATATTTCGGAGAGTGTGCTCAAGAGCTATTTGAACTAGTTCCTCCATCACCCTTCTACCATCGAACCGCAAGGCATCGCTCGAATCTGCACCGCTACGTCGTCGAAATTCCCCGATCCCGCACTAAGCGTTTTGCTTCCTCGTTTCTAATACGCACCGCTAAAATTTGGAATGCCCTTCCGGCTTCCGTTTTTCCAACTGACTATAACTTGGGTACCTTTAAATCAAGAGTGAATAGGCATCTTCTAGGCAAGCGCGCTCCATCTTAGGCTGCATCTTCACTTACCATCAGGTGAGATTGCAGTCAAGCGCTGGTCTATATATTTAAAAAAAAAAAAAAAATTTGGAGAAATAGTCTTTCTTATCTTATGAGAACTCGATACATTTAGAAGATGTTAAAAGGGTTGAAGGTATGACATCAATTATGAATCATTTATATATAGTACCCACATTATATAATTTTCATAGTTTAATTTTGCCGGTGTTAAGTTAAGGCAGATAATATTAATACAGTTGCGAACTCGATAAACAGTTTATAAACAGTGTGGGGTTGATAAGGATAGCGAGTGAATATAAATCTGTGAGATTTAACAAAGTTTATTCTATATTGGACTAAGTGTGAATGAATGAATGAATGAAATTTTATTCACAAAAATGCAGGTACAACATATGAAGTTATGTAAGTCCTTAATTTATTTATTTATTTTAAGTTGTAACCATGTGTGTTAATGCCATTCGTTTCAACTGACTAAAAATGTAATGTGCAATCAAATTCAAGATTTGTAATTTTCGTCATGTTTTATTTAGAGGGTAAAATGAAATAATGAGTTGAGTGAAAATGATAGTTTGTGGCAGCCAAAGTTTGATAGATATGTTTGATTCTAAGCCTTCTTACTTGAAAGGCATAGTTAGACTATGAGTTGAGTCAAAATGGTTTTCGTTTTAGACGGTAACTATGATGTTACCTACTGTATTAGACCATGTGTAACTATGTATGTTACCTACTGTATTGGACCAGTGCGTCTATAGGCGGTAAATAAGTATTTTACCTACTGTATTGGACCATGTGTGTCTGTTGATGGTAACTATGTATGTTACCTACTGTATTGGACCAGTGCGTCCATAGACATTCGAACAGTGGCCAAGTGTGCCGTGGATTTCAAAGAAGTGATAAATTTTATTTGGCGGACTACGGGTGTCCTAAAGATAAGTGAGAGTGTCAAGTTATACATGAAATGAAATGAAATCGTTTAGTTGCTAAATGTGAGTAGTAAAGCGATAGTTCTTCTTCTTCTTCTTTATCAACCTATAGACGTCCACTGCTGGACAAAGGTCTCCTGCATGGACTTCCACAGGCTTCGGTCTTGCGCCGCTTGAATCCAGCGGCTCCCTGCGACTCGTTTGATGTCGTCGGTCCACCTGGTGGGGGGTCTGCCAACACTGCGTTTCCCGGTGCGGGGTCGCCACTCCAACACCTTGGGACCCCAACGACCATCAGTTCTTCGAACTATGTGCCCCGCCCATTTCCACTTCAGTTACGCGACACGCTGAGCTATGTCGGTGACTTTGGTTCTCCTACGAATCTCCTCATTTCTGATTTGATCTCGCAGAGATATACCGAGCATTGCTCTCTCCATCGCTCGCTGGGTGACCCTGAGCCTATAAGCGATAGTAATATGTTGTAATAATATTTTCTTTCATATTTTGCCATATTATGCATGGCGTGCAAATTCTCAGTTAAGTATCTGCATTCAAATGAAAAACAATAAAATATGTCATACATAATATTTTGATAGTTAAACTTTATGATAGTTTTATATCCACACGGTTCACGATACTACACTAGCGGCACGCTATGATGGCCGGTTTGACGTTTGTCCGCTCATGAAGTTCCGTATTAATTGATAACGACTTTGAAGGAAATAATTGTATTACTTTATTGACGATAGTGATGTGCAGAGATTCATAAATTTTATCGAATGTAGTTTTAGGTTTAGGACTCAAAATTTATTTATTAAATTGATTTCTAAAATGTATACAAGTGTAGAAAAATCAGTTTGCACCATTTAAGGGGTGAATGTACTTGTGAATATGAACAATTTTCACTATGTGGACAAACCTCTGAAATCGCAAAAAAATATCAGCTGTTTCATACAAAAGGTAAAATTTTTATTTTTATATGATATATACCACAACTCGGCATTTGGTTTTCTAAATTGAAAATTTTTAAAAATGGAATCTAATACGATCGTCACATAGGCTCGCTGGCTAGCACAACTACTACCTCCGGCAAACTCGCGTCAATGCTCAATGCAAAACAAAGCAGTTTCGAATTGACGTTGCTTCGAAAAGTATAAACTGTCAGTGCAATGCGATTGTGATATAGTTTTGACCTGGCTTTGGATTTCAAATATTGATACTGCATTACTGTTGACCCTTGCTCGTTAATTTGGACTCTGTTCAAGCCCTTTGTTGTGGATTTCGTCGATATGACCGAACGTACGCAGAGAACTGTTCTAAATAGTCAGACACGTGAGTTCGTAATACGCCTTCGTAACTATTTCGATCGTGAAGCTCAAAATGGAGGGCCAATTTTACCTATAACGTCAGTGGTTGAACGCGTAGCTGATGCGCTTAATATTGGACAACGAACTGTTAGACGGATAACTAAAAAAAAATATGGCGAGACTGGCACAGAAGAAAATAAACTTCACACACCAAAAAAGAGAAAACGAGCAAAACCAGTCGTAGGCATCGATAGCTTTGATGCCGATGCTATCCGAAGACATGTTTACGGCTACTATTTACAGAAGGAGTATCCAACAAGAAAAAAGTTGGTGCATTCACTGAAGGAAGCTGGATTATTCTTCGGTGGGGAAAGTTCTTTAACGGAGATTTTGAAGACCATTGGATTTCGATACAAAAAATGTAACAAACGCAAAATATTGATGGAAAGATTTGATATAGCGATGGCAAGGTATACTTTTTTACGGCAAGTGAAAGAAATCAAAAATTGGCAAAATGTTGTGTTCTTGGATGAAACATGGCTTAATGCTAACCATACTGTAGGCCGTTCTTGGAACGATGACACAGCAGCATCTACTTCCAAAGTTCCTGTAGGAAAAGGATCGCGACTTATAATTTGTCACGCCGGAACCATCAACGGGTTTGTCGAAGGTTCTCTCATGGCTTTTGCGTCAAAAACCACTGGAGACTATCATGAAGACATGAATGGAGAAAAGTTTACTGAATGGTTTACCTCAATGTTGTGTAGCCTCCCTGAACCATCTATTATAATTATGGACAACGCCCCATACCACTCGATGCAAATTGACAAGCCACCTGCCCAATCCCAAAAGAAAGCTGATATCGTCGCATGGCTTCGTAAAAATGGCGTAGATGCAAACATGAATATGTTAAAAGCGGAATTAGTACGTCTTTTAAAAGAAAACAAACCAACCAAGATCCGATACGTCATTGACGAAATAGCATTAGAACATGGGCACAGAGTTATACGGTTACCGCCTTACCATTGTGAGTATAATGCGATTGAGTTGGTGTGGGCTCAAATTAAGGGATATGCTGCAAGACACAATACAGAACCCCCATTTACCACAAAAAAAATGCTAAAATTATTAGAAGAAGCTTGTGAACATGTGACTAAAGGAGACTGGGAAAAGGTTGTGAATAGAACTGTTAAATTAATAAGGGAAGATTATGAAAGAGATGTGAAAATAGATAATATTATAGAAAACGAACATATAATTATTAATGTAGGTGATGATAGCAGTGACGACAGTGAAAATAGTAGTATGGACGAATCTGATTAATTATGGCCTTTTGTGGCACCTTTTTTGGTATCTTTTGTATTCATATGTTTCTTGTGTGCATATAAAGTATGTATATTCATTTTCATTCAAATATTCAGTTCGTTCAAATAAATTAAATAAACATATACATTTTTGTTTTATTAAACCTATTTAATCAGGTACAAAAACAAAACTTAATTGTTTTTTGTTCGAGAATAATTGACATTCCACATCACTATTGTAATGTGTCAAACCGGCCATCATAGCGTGCCGCTAGTGTAGTGTGCATCCCAGGAAGATAAGTTCCATAATTTCAAACAGCACTGAAATATGTTCTCTATTTGAGAAATTTAATTCTAAAAAGTTATTTGGTCCACTTTATTGACAGAATAAATTTATCTTGGCACATTGTAGGTATTAAAAATATTTCCGTAAAAAAAAAGGAGACCTACTACTACTATAATAGTTTTCATATCATAGACCTTTATTTCAATATTTTTATATTTTTATAATATTTAAGGGCAGGATCTCCGGGCGCAGTAGGCATTTAGAGCAACCTCAGTCCCCGCGCGGTGAGGTGCGCGTAGGCGCTTTTCAAATGAACTCACTCACCCCAAATTTTACATCATAGATTAAATAACTTTATTGTACCTAACAGTACAGGGACACTTGTAAGTTTTAGAAACATTTATTTTATTTTTTATTCATACATTTATATTATATAAGTGTGATTGTTATTTTGCATATTACGTACATAGGTACATTTACCTACTTATTTTTTGTTGTTTTTTTTTTTGTTATTTCTTTCGAACTCGATATCTGGGGTTCCCTGTACTTATAAAATACGTAACCGTTGCCAAAATGTCGGCCATTTTCTCTTTTTTTGTTATTGGGCCGATTTCTTTCAAAATCCATAACTGGGGATCCTTGTACTAATAAAAGCGGTAACCATCGTCAAAATTAGAAAAAGTGGTGGCCATATTCTTTTTTCTTGTTATAGGACCGATTTCTTTCAAAATCGATATCTGAGGATCCCCGTGCTCATAGAATTGGTAACCAATGTCAAAATTAGAAAAATGGAAAAGTTTTTCCCTAACCTATTTGGGACGAAGTTCCTTAGAAATTTTTTTGTTATTGGACCGATTTCTTTCAAACTCGATAACTGGGGTTCCCTGTACTTATAAAATAGATAACCGTTGCCAAAATGTCGGCCATTTTCTTTTTTTGTCATTGGACCGATTTCTTTCAAAATTGATATCTGGGATTCCCAGTGCTAATAAAAAAGGTAACCATCGTCAAAATAAGAAAAAGTGGTGGCCATTTTTTTTCTTGTTATAGGACCGATTTCTTTCAAAATTGATATCTGAGGATCTCCGTGCTCATAGTAATGGTAACCGATGTCAAAATAAGAAAAATGGAAATTTTTTCCCCAGCCTATTTTGGACAAAGTTCCTTAGCCATTTTTTTGTTATTGGACCGATTTCTTTCAAACTCGATATCTGGGGTTCCCTGTACTCATAAAATAATTAACCGTTGCCAAAATTTCGGCCATTTTCTCTTTTTTTGTTATCGGACCGATTTCTTTCAAAATCCATATCTGGGGATCCTTGTACTCATAAAAGCGGTAACCATCGTCAAAATTTGAAAAAGTGGTGGCCATATTCTTTTTCTTGTTATGGGACCGATTTCATTCAAAATCGATATCTGAGGATCCCTGTGCTCATAGCAGTGGTAACCGATGTCAAAATTGGAAAAATGGAAAAGTTTTCCCCAACCTATTTGGAACGAAGTTCCTTAGCCATTTTTTTGTTATTGGACCGATTTATTTCTACCTCTATATCTGGGGTTCCCTGTGCTTATTAAATAGTTAACCATCGTCAAAATAATAAAAAGTGGTGGCCATTTTTTTTCTTGTTATGGGACCGATTTCTTTCAAAATTGATATCTGAGGATCCCCGTGCTCATAGCAGTGGTAACCGATGTCAAAATTAGAAAAATAGAATAGTTTTTCCTTAATCTGTTTGGGACGAAGTTCCTTGGCCATTTTTTTTGTTATTGGACCGATTTTTTTCAAACTCGATATCTGGGGTTCCCTGTGCTTATAAAATAGTAACCGTTGCCAAAATGTCAGCCATTTTCTTTTTTTTTTGTTATTGGACCGATTTCTTTCAAAATCCGTATCTGGGGATCCTTGTTCTCATAAAAGCGGTAACAATTGTCCAAGAAAAAGTGGCGGCCATTCTTAATATGGGGCCGATTTCTTTCTAAATCGATATCTGAGGATCTCTGTGCTCATAACAGTGGTAACCATTGTCAAAACTAGAAAAAGTGGCGGCCATTTTATTTTTTCTTGTTATGGGTCTGATATTTCTTTCAAAATCAATATCTGAAGATCCCTGGGCAAGTTTTGGCAACATTTACCTGTTATGACACAGTGGTAACCGTTGCCCGAACAAAAAAATGGAAAAGTTTTTCCCCCAACCTATTTGGGATGAAATTCCTTATCGGAATAGCAAAGAATAATAAAAACACCTATTTAATATTTGACAAATGTTCATAGTATAAAAAAAAATTGCCGACACTTTTTCTAATTTTGACGACGGCGACCTCTTTCATGAGTATGATGAATCTCTGATATTGATTTTGAAAGAAATCGGTCCAATAACAAAAATAAATAAAATGGCCGCCACTTTTTCTTATTTTGACGATGGATACCTATTTTATTAGCACTGGGAACGAACCCCGAATATCAATTTTGAAAGAAATCGGTACTATAACAAAGAAGAAGAAAATGGCCGTCTTTTTTCTTATTTTGACGATGGTTGCCTCTTTTAATAGCACTGGGAACCCCAGATATCAATTTTGAAAGAAATTGGTCCAATAACAAAGAAAAAGAAAATGTCCGCCTTTTTTTTTATTTTGATGATGGTTACCTCTTTTATTAGTACTGGGAACCCCAGATATCAATTCTGAAAGAAATTGGTCCAATAACAAACATAAAAATGACCGCCACTTTTTCTTATTTTGACGATGGATATCTCTTTTATTAGCACTGGGAACCCCAGATATCAATTTTGAAAGAAATTGTTCCAATAACAAAAAAAAAATTAACCGCCACTTTTTCTTATTTTGACGATGGATACCTCTTTTATTAGCACTAGGAACCCCAGATATCAATTTTGAAAGAAATCGGTCTAATAACAAAGAAAAAGAAAATGGCCGCTTTTTTTTCTTATTTTGATGATGGTTACCTCTTTTATTAGTACTGGGAACCCCAGATATCAATTCTGAATGAAATTGGTCCAATAACAAAAATAAAAATGGCCGCCACTTTTTCTTATTTTGACGATGGATACCTACCTCTTTTATTAGCACTGGGAACCCCAGATATCAATTTTGAAAGAAATCGGTCCAATAACAAAAATAAAAATGGCCGCCACTTTTTCTTAATTTGACGATGGATACCTCTTTTATTAGCGCTGGGAATCCCAGATATCAATTTTGAAAGAAATCGATCCAATAACAAAGAAAAAGAAAATGGCCGCCTTTTTTTCTTATTTTGATGATGGTTTCCTCTTTTATTAGCACTGAGAACCCCAGATATCAATTTTGAAAGAAATCGGTCCAATAACAAAAATAAAAATGGCCGCCACTTTTTCTTATTTTGACGATGGATACCTCTTTTATTAGCACTGGGAACCCCAGATATCAATTCTGAATGAAATTGGTCCAATAACAAAAATAAAAATGGCCGCCACTTTTTCTTATTTTGACGATGGATACCTCTTTTATTAGCACTGGGAACCCCAGATATCAATTCTGAATGAAATTGGTCCAATAACAAAAATAAAAATGGCCGCCACTTTTTCTTAATTTGACGATAGATACCTCTTTTATTAGCGCTGGGAATCCCAGATATCAATTTGGAAAGAAATCGATCCAATAACAAAGAAAAAGAAAATGGCCGCCTTTTTTTCTTATTTTGATGATGGTTTCCTCTTTTATTAGCACTGGGAACCCCAGATATCAATTTTGAAAGAAATCGGTCCAATAACAAAAAAAAAGAAAATGGCCGCATTTTTTTCTTATATAAACGATGGTTACCTCTTTTATTAGCACTGGAACCCCAGATATCAATTTCGAAAGTTTTCGTAATTTAAATCAAGATATTTTGTTCTTTCTTCCATTTTTATTCCCCATATTTACTCTATTATATTATTCTTATATTATAGTTTAACACTATCTATACAATAAGACTCTAAACCTAAAACCTATAATACTAATATTTACAGATTTATTAATAAATACTAAAAATTACAACAATATTAACCCTCTGATTTGATTTAATCTATGATAAATGAATACGGAATGAAAATAATAGGTATCTATGCAATAGATCGCTTGATCAGCGGGGGATCGCAGCGAGCCAGCGTAAGCGATACGTCCTACCTCGATGATACTTTGCGGGCTACTGAAGTGAAGCGCACGAGCCACTTTGTTATATAAAAAGTAAAAACGTCGTGATTAAAAAAATACAAATTTTTTAGAGAAAAAGTAATCACAAAAGAATCTTCTAAAAGTGTTTGCCTATTTTATGAAATTTGTTTTTTTTAGTCTAACTTTAATATTCTATGAACACGACCTGAAAAACGATAAAAATTACACTGTTTTCGAAATTATTTTTGATCGGGTGAAGTTGTAAATATAGAGTTTTGAATCACAAAAGAATTAAGAACATACATTAAACTACAACATATATTTTTAACCGATCAAAACAAAGAATATTTCATTGTTTACGATTCAATCAAAAATAGGTCGATGTCGAAGATCCCGCCGTTAAGGAAATATTGGTAAATTTAAGTATAGTGTACGTGATGCAAACTATGCCACACGTTTTCCGCCATGATTTCATTGTCTTCCTAAGATTCAATTCTTAATTTGGATCTACCCGCCTAGTAGAATAAAATCAGAACCAAGCCGAAATCGAGAATGATTATCATTATTGGGCATGAGTGAATCTCTTTTAAAGGGTTCTGCTGTTTTATTTTTTTAACCAACTTCTTTTAGTATATATTTTTTCCAAACTTTAAAATTACCGTAATTTTCCTAAATACAGTAATTAGCCTGAAAAAATTGAATAAACCTAATTGGGATAAATAATAGTGGTTTAGAGGTGGACAAGTGTAACAGTGAATTATATCTTAAGTAATTTATTAGCAATCATTTAAATGATACGAAGGTAAGAAAGCCTGTGACACGATTAAGGGCAAAATGCCCAATGATACGAATTAGAGTAGACTACTCAGATTGGCAAGATTGTCCTTTGATGATAAACTTAAGATCACCTGCATGATTGTAAATATTTGTCAATATAATAATTGTTCTTAATTGGCCGCGAGGGCAAAAGGGCTTAAACTTTAATCATAATATGAAAAGGCATTAAGGCATTATGAAAAGGAAATTAAGAGTACTTTCTTTATTATTAGGTGGTCGTGTAGCTTTTTGATCAGCATTTACGGGTAGGATACGCGATTGGTTGACCGCGTGCATTTTATGTTGCGTTGTTTTGTTTTTTTAAAATAAATATATTAATATGAAGTTATTATTGAACGAAATAAATATACCTTCGGGTCGTTTAAGTTGGTATATATATATATATAAAAAAAAAAGTTTGAAGAATCACGTCTAAGTTATATACTTTGCTTTATAATAATGCGTTTGTATGAATAATTGCGTAAGTAGGGTTCAAAAAAAAGAAAACAGACAAAAAGAGGGTTATTTTTGAATTCTTTGCAATCGGGAATTTGACAGTTTATAATAGGTATACATGTACAAGATAAGTTATCTACTAAGTAAGATCAGTATGTTTTTGAAGATAACTTTTTTGATGAATCTTTATTTACTTACTCAATTTTTAGAAAATTTTATTGCGTACCTACTTGATTACAGAGTATGGTAGGTACATGCAATATTTTATTCATAAGAACTTGACTTGATGAACTGAGAAACGGGAAATCGCAATTAATACGTGGAGTGTTTTAAATAATAATACATATTATTATTATTATTATAATATATATAGCTCGATTACCACTCACTCACTGACACACTCACTGATTGACATAATTGTTCTCCTAGAAAGAGACAAAAAACGATAGAATGATGTAGGGGAGATATGTCCGGGTGGGGGATTCGAGTGGGGAAAAATTATGACATTTCGGAAAAACAAGATGGCGGCCGACGTGAATCTTGCAACTCTTTTGTTTTCCAACCGATTTCTTTGAAATTTTGGATTATTGTAGAAATTAGTAAACGATTAACAGAAAAAGTGAAAAAAATTAAAAAAACAAGATGGCGGCCGAGCTGTGACGTCTCAAATTTCCACCCCTCTCCTGTAAAATTTTGTATGAAAAAAATTTTTTTCATCCATGGTGTCGTATAGAGCTCAAAGAATGTGACTCGGAGAAAGGTGGAGAGAGCTGATGAGTGAGGAGTTCGGAGACGGGCGAGGGGCACGGCCAGGGTATAGAAGATAGGTGGAGGGTGCTCGACCAAATGTCATTCGAAACCTCGAGCAGTTGCCAGTGAGTTGAAAAAAAATTCCAAAATGGCGGAAAAAAAATGGCGGCAAATTTTGTCCGTCTCTTTCTCGGAAACTATAAAAGATGGAGGAGCGGTTTCTCGACAAAAGATGATCAAAACCCGGAGGTCTACCTGGTGAGTAGGAAAAAAATTCAAGATGGCGGATTTTTTTTTTCCCATACAAAATGTATGGGGAATATTGAAGGGACTAGAAGTTGGGAACTTTGCAAGACATTGATTTTGATAGGTTCATAGGGCTTTTTTTCTTTTTCTTTTTTTTCATTTTACATTTGCTTTTGTTCTTTTTTTCTTTTTTTTTTTCTTTTTTTTTTCTTTTTCTTTTGTGAATGAGGAGCACGGCCAGGTTATTGCAGATAGGTGGGGTGTGCTCGAACAAATTTTTTGGCAAAAGATGACCAGAATCCGAAGGTCTACTTGATGAGTAAAAAAATCGCGGTCCGCTTTAGCGGGCCGCGCACCCACGCGCCCTACTTGTAGTAATAACACTTCCCGCGAGCTGCTTTAGCAGCTCGCGCACCGAGCGAAATAAATAAAGCCGAACAATCGCGGTCCGCTTTAGCGGGCCGCGCACCCACGCGCCCTACTTGTAGTAATAACACTTCCCGCGAGCTGCTTTAGCAGCTCGCGCACCGAGCGGAATAAATAAAGCCGAACAATCGCGGTCCGCTTTAGCGGGCCGCGCACCCACGCGCCCTACTTGTAGCAATAACACTTCCCGCGAGCTGCTTTAGCAGCTCGCGCACCGAGCAAACGCTAGTTATAATATATATAGCTCGATTACCACTGACTGACATACTCACTCACTCACTCACTCACTCACTGATTGACAGGGTTGTTCTCCTAGAAGGAGACGGAAATCGATATAATGATGTTCGGGAGATGTGTTTGGGGGGGGGATTCGAGTTGGGGAAAATTATGACATTTCGGAAAAACAAGATGGCGGCCGACGTGAATCTTGCAACTCTTTTGTTTTCCGACCGATTTCTTTGAAATTTTGGATTATTGTAGAAATTAGTAAACGATTAACAGAAAAAGTGAAAAAAAATAAAAAAACAAGATGGCGGCCGAGCTGTGACGTCTCAAATTTCCAACCCCTCTCCTGTAAAATTTTGTATGAAAAAAATTTTTTTCACCCATGGTGTCGTACAGAGCTCAAAGAATGTGACTCGGAGAAAGGTGGCGAGAGCTGATGAGTGAGGAGTTCGGAGACGGGCGAGGGGCACGGCCAGGGTATAGAAGATAGGTGGAGGGTGCTCGACCAAATGTCATTCGGAACCTCGAGCAGTTGCCAGTGAGTTGAAAAAAAATTCCAAAATGGCGGAAAAAAAATGGCGGCAAATTTTGTCCGTCTCTCTCTCGGAGACTATAAAAGATGGAGGAGCGGTTTCTCGACAAAAGATGATCACAACCCGGAGGTCTACCTGGTGAATAGGAAAAAAATTCAAGATGGCGGATTTTTTTTTTCCCATACAAAATGTATGGGGAATATTGAAGGGACTAGAAGTTGGGAACTATGCAAGACATTGATTTTGATAGGTTCATAGGGCTTTTTTTCTTTTTCTTTTTTTTCATTTTACATTTGTTTTTTTTTTGGTTTTTTTCATTTTTTTTTCTTTTTCTTTTGTGAATGAGGAGCACGACCAGGTTATTGCAGATAGGTGGGGTGTGCTCGAACAAATTTTTTGGCAAAAGATGACCAGAATCCGAAGGGCTACTTGAAGAGTAAAAAAATCGCGGTCCGCTTTAGCGGGCCGCGCACCCACGCGCCCTACTTGTAGCAATAACACTTCCCGCGAGCTGCTTTAGCAGCTCGCGCACCGAGCGAAATAAATAAAGCCGAACAATCGCGGTCCGCTTTAGCGGGCCGCGCACCCACGCGCCCTACTTGTAGTAATAACACTTCCCGCGAGCTGCTTTAGCAGCTCGCGCACCGAGCGAAATAAATAAAGCCGAACAATCGCGGTCCGCTTTAGCGGGCCGCGCACCCACGCGCCTTACTTTTGGTAAAACACTTCCCGCGAGCTGCTTTAGCAGCTCGCGCACCGAGCGAAATACTAGTTATTATTTATAATATATATAGCTCGATTACCACTCACTGACTGACTGACTGATTGACACGATTGTTCTCCTAGAAAGAGACGGAAAACGATACAATGATGTACGGGAGATATGTCCGGGTGGGGGATTCGAGTGGGGAAAAATTATGACATTTCGGAAAAACAAGATGGCGGCCGACGTGATTCTTGCAACTCTTTTGTTTTCCAACCGATTTCTTTGAAATTTTGGATTATTGTAGAAATTAGTAAACGATTAACAGAAAAAGTGAAAAAAATTAAAAAAACAAGATGGCGGCCGAGCTGTGACGTCTCAAATTTCCGACCCCTCTCCTGTAAAATTTTGTATGAAAAAAATTTTTTTCACCCATGGTGCCGTATAGAGCTCAAAGAATGTGACTCGGAGGAAGGTGGAGAGAGCTGATGAGTGAGGAGTTCGGAGACGGGCGAGGGGCACGGCTAGGGTATAGAAGATAGGTGGAGGGTGCTCGACCAAATGTCATTCGAAACCTCGAGCAGTTGCCAGTGAGTTGAAAAAAAAATCCAAAATGGCGGAAAAAAAATGGCGGCAAATTTTGTCCGTCTCTCTCTCGGAGACTATAAAAGATGGAGGAGCGGTTTCTCGACAAAAGATGATCACGACCCGGAGGTCTACCTGGTGAGTAGGAAAAAAATTCAAGATGGCGGATTTTTTTTTTTCATACAAAATGTATGGGGAATATTGAAGGGACTAGAAGTTGGGAACTATGCAAGACAATGAGTTTGATAGGTTCATAGGGCTTTTTTCTTTTTCTTTTTTTTCATTTTACATTTGCTTTTTTTCTTTTTTTTCTTTTTTTTTTCTTTTTTTTTCTTTTTCATTTGTGAATGAGGAGCACGGCCAGGTTATTGCAGATAGGTGGGGAGTGCTCGAACAAATTTTTTGGCAAAAGATGACCAGAATCCGAAGGTCTACTTGATGAGTAAAAAAATCGCGGTCCGCTTTAGCGGGCCGCGCACCCACGCGCCCTACTTGTAGCAACAACACTTCCCGCGAGCTGCTTTAGCAGCTCGCGCACCGAGCGAAATAAATAAAGCCGAACAATCGCGGTCCGCTTTAGCGGGCCGCGCACCCACGCGCCTTACTTTTAGTAAAACACTTCCCGCGAGCTGCTTTAGCAGCTCGCGCACCGAGCAAACGCTAGTTAATATATATATAGCTGCTCGTGCTGATTCACTGACTCACTCATTGATCACCTCTCCTGTAAAATTTTGTATGAAAAAATTTTTTTTCACCAATGGTTTTGTATAGAAGACAAAAATTCATGGAGAGGAAAAATATGGAGAGAGCTGATGAGTGAGGATTTCGGAGACGGGTGAGGAGCACGGCCAGGGTATTGAAGATGGGTGGGGTGTGCTCGAACAAATGTCATTCGAAACCTCATCCAATTAGCAGAGAGCTGAAAAAAAATTCAAAATGGCGGAAAAAAGATGGCGGCCATACAAACTTTGTCGGTGTCTATCTCGGAGAGTATAAAAGATGCAAGAGTGCTTCTGTGGCAAAAGCTGATCAGGACCCGAAGTTCTACTTGATGATAGAAAAAAAAATTCAAGATGGCGGAATTTATATTTTCATACAAAATATATGGCGAATATCGAAGAGACTAGAAGCTGAGAACTATGCAAGACTTTGATACGGTTCCTTTTCAAAATTTGTTTTTATAAAATAATTCTCATTCTGACAAATGATGAGATATGATGATCGAGGGTTTGGAAGGTGGGTGAGGAGCACGGGCAGGGTATTGAAGATAGGTGGGAGGTGCTAAAACAAAAAATACTCGAAACCTCATCCAATTGGCAATGAGATGAAAAAAAATTCAAAATGGTGGATTCCAGATGGCGGCCACACCAATTTCATCGGCATCTATCTCGGAGAGTATAAAAGATGGAAGAGTGGTTATTTGATAGAAAATGATCAGGACCTGAAAGTCCACTTGACGATAGAAAAACCGCGGTCCGCTTGCGGGCCGCGCACCCACGCGCCCTACTAGTTTTGTATATAACTCCAGTAGCAAGCTTTGGTAGCAAATATGTTAGTGACATATAGTGCTTTTGATAATTACCTAATATTATCATTATGAATATTTGAAGTTGATGAATATGATGAATATGAACTTTTCTTTGATAAAGAATGTTATAATAAATATATTCTAATGAACTGTTTCTTTGTGAGTTGATGAAACATTTGTGTTTTGAGGATATTCATTACGGGTACGATAGGCGGGGTATATTGACGAGGTTTTAATCATGAATTATTGATTATTATTTATAATTCTTGTAAATCAATTTGGTCATCGATTTACCAATTTATTGCGATGAAAATTACGATTATTCTTAAGGAAAATAAATAAACAGTTGTATCGTATACTTACGTATAATGATTAATGATTGAAGATTTAAACTGAAGAAACATACGAGTAGGTTAAAATACACTTACGAAGGTAAACTGGAGCAAAATATTGTGCAATACTTGGAATTATATCTAATGTTATTTTGTCTTATTCTTAAAATTGTCTTGTCTTGATTTAGATCTACTCGTATTTAAATGTGCTAATGGCATTAAAAAAATACTTTATTAGTGGCATTCTTAAACCTTTCTTAGAGAAAGTTAATGTGTGTGTTTATGAACTATTTAATGTAAATGCCCACAAGTTGACGCATATTTAAAAATTTTCCAGCATTGTTTCTACAAAGATAGGCAAGCAGATTATTTATTTATTTATAAATAAGTATTTCAACGCATTGAACGTCAACTTGCGCCTGTAGTAGAAATTTAAAAGATAATATTTTAAAAAGAAACTCTTCATGGAAGTTTTGAACAATAATATCATTAATTTTATAAATACTTAATTTGAATTTGAATTGGATTTGATTTGAATATGAATATATTTATGTTATTTTTATTATTTATGTACAATAAAAAAAAATCTGTTAAAATCTATTATCAGATGAATTGGACAAAGGTGAAGCTTATCTCTATGTGGAGATTTCGTTCATCTTGCTCAAAAGTGAGAGGTGAAATTAAAAAGTGGTGCATGGGTATAAAATGTACATCCTTATATAATTATATACTATAATAATAATATACTAGCAAAAAGCTGAGCTTTGTGAGGGCTCGCGTAGTTTTTCTAAGGGTTATTAAGTTCCGTTGCAGCGATGTTAAACTCTGGTTTTCTAACAGATGTACATGGTAGTACAATAACATTCTATCCAATAAAGTTAATTTTTTTTTAAATAAATTATATAATAAACCATAAATACGCAAAAATACATATTTTTCATAAACATTTTTATAAAAATTATAATTCTATACAGTACATTAAGAAAGATAGTGCTGCTTCACTCTAAATTTGAAAGTGTGTATTGACTGTCTTTAATATGCTGAGGTAGTGAGTTTCATAGGCAATAATGCGGTGAACGAAAGATTTTTCTGAACATTTCCAATCTGATTTAGTAATTAGTATGGTAAAAAGAGAGTTTCGTTGACAACAAGCATGAAATTATAGAAATGAAGGAATGGTGATTTTGAGAGGTCGTTCGTCAGGTACATTACAAATCGATAGGGACGGATATAGTTAGATTGTCTAGGTATTTTTAAAGGATCTAGCAATCAAGTTCAGTGTTGATTAGTATCTAGAGATTTTGAGATCACCTGCGAATAAAAAAAATATATATTGCGACTGCTTGAAACAGAGATGAACGTCATTAGTAATGTTAGGGATGGATTCTCAGAATTCGAACCGTTTACCATTAACGAACAAATTAATTGCTTTGATTGCCGATTATTTAGTTATTTTAATACAAATTAGCGATTGTTTATTTTAGATTTATATAGATATATTATTTTCTTGTTGACTATATTTTTTGGATGAATAATAAATTTTATATTATTTAAATTACTATTTAGATGACTGTGAATGATTTTTTTTTAATATTTGATAATGAATGTTTTATAAATAAGCAATTTTAAGATGAAAACATTGTTTAAAGAAATGAATAACATAATTAATTATTTGATACAAGTTCTGGGTTGTAGCCAGTAAATCTGTCAGGTAAAACATTTTTTTGAAAAGACAAATTATTGCTTGATATTTTTATAAATTCGTAGAATGCAATACTCGATAATACAGAACTGATGGCACCGCATTCACATATGTGGTGGTGGGATAAACTACTTTTTTAGGATAAGAGATAATTTGATATTATTGGAATTTGCTTAAAGTAGACCAAACCAAGGTGAAGTAAGTTTGCTTTCGAAGTGAGTGAGTCACTTAATTGATTTCCGATTTCAAGATGGTATTTAAGTGAATAGTCAGTATACCATATTCAGTAACATGATTGAAAAGAAACAGCGTAATAGTAATAAAAAAAATGACTTAATTAGTAAATATTTGTTGCGGTATTTTTACTGGTTCTTCCCGCTAGGTTGCGGTATTTCGAACCAGAATTTTTAATTTAAAACTTAAAAATTTAAGTACTTAATATTATTGTCTAATTGACTAGAGATTATGAATGCAGAGTTTAGTTTGTAATTGACAGATAGTTAAAAGAAATTGTTAACTTTAACTAAAAATTATGTTGAGGTTAATAGAACGAATAAAGATTTGAATGAAATGAAAAGGTTTAGGGTTGAATTTGTGAATAAATTAAAATTTTGAATTTTTAGTCTTGAGATAAGTCTGAAGATTGGATTTTGAGTGAGATAATGACATTTTTATAATAAAATGATAAGGATTGAATGAGTTGGGTTAACCTCGCTCCTAAAATATCTTAGAGACTGTGCTGGCTAAGCTACGATGAGTAGTTGTTTCACGTAGCACGAGATAGTTCTTAGATAGGTCTAAACCTCTCGTTAGACAGTTTATGTTCTGTGGGTCTAAAGTTTCTATAACTATAAGTGTAGTGTGTAATATGAAATTGGTGTTAATTGGTTAGTGCTAGAGTAATTCGTAATATTAAAATAATGATCAAGCTTAGTAAAGATAATTAGTTTCGAATCTGATTCACAATAAAATAAGTCCAGTAAGAATTACGACCGAATGTCATGATCAAAAATTAAGTTATACATATACAAAAGGATATCCAATTTAGTTGAAATGTAGTGTTAATATACCCAATATTAACAAAAAAATTATGGATATTATTTTATGTTGTTATTCTAATGCATGTTGATAATACAGTGTTGAAGTGCAACATTCTAGCTAAACGGTTTATATTGTGTGTATGATATAGATATATCTTTGAGTAATAAACCAACACAGGAGAAGAATTGACGCGCGTACCCCTCTGTAAGTTGGGTATGAGCACTGGTCCTACTCGTTATATAAAACTGTTTGACTCGAGTCACGCGCCTGTCAACTACGTATGGTTAGCGGGGAATGAGCTCCGCTATAAATGCCGAATATGAGAGTATTTTCTTCTAAAAAAATATTTAAAACATCCAGTTTACTAAAGGATAACATTTATTTACTTCTGATGTATTATTTTATCCAAATAATGCAATACTTATGCAGAAAACTTAAGAAAACTGTCGATCTGAAAATGTTGCTACTTAATCGTACATGAAATAATTTGGGGAAAATATTGAAAATTAATCTTCCTACTTACTATTCGTTTAGAGACCTTTATCTTGAACTGCATTATAAATTGATCCCATAGAATTAAAATCACGATAGAATAGGAAGGGGTGAACGACTAATTTATAAGCTTTAAGTAAAATATGACTAAATATATAAATACGAACTTTGATCGTCTGTGGGATTATCAAATAATGATAAAAAATTCTTTCTATAAAACCGACTTTAAACGCCACTACAAAGTATAAAACAATTTTAATTTGTACATGTATGTTGAAGTCGGGCGGGCCTAAATATAAATGATGAAACTAATGCGCGACGCTAGCCCAACTTTGCCCGATCGGCGTATGAAGTCGGTTTTTTAAAGATATTTTTTTTACATTATTATTTTAAGCTTTTTTGTGTATATCTCTGATCGCGAGCAATTTGCTCTTAATTATTGAGTTCCTTCCTCCATCACCGAAGATATGAATCATCTTCTCTTCACCTTTTAAATAGGCCCAACCTTATTATGCTTTCTTTCAAAAAAAATTGAAATCGGTTCAGATTTGACGTAGTTATGGAGTAACATCTAACATTATATCAACAAAAATTTATATGGGAACCACCTCTGAAGTATGCCCTACTAAACAAAAAAAATTATCAAATTCCATTCATTATTTGGCGGAATAATTGGGTAACAAATATACAAAAAATTCAAATTGAGAACCTCCTCCTTTTTTGAAGTCGGTTAAAATGATTGCATTATTATAACGATCGCAATGGTGTCTGATTGGCTGGTACTCTCCCACTATTGTTTAAAATGCATTGATGCAGCTAGAGCTCCATAAACTCAGCGAATTCATAAAATTAGTTTTTTTACTCAATTATTTCAAAATTTATAGGTATATATTTCCACATAGCCAGTGTGATATGATTTTCTAAATATATAAAATGAAAAGGTGACTGACTCACTGATTTATCAACGCATATCTACTATGACGTAGGCATCCGCTAAGAAAGGATTTTCACAAATATAATACAAAAAATAATGAAAACGAGACTAAAAAATTGTTTAATAATAATGATAAGTTCTACGTAAGTCTTTCTTACTCGAAAATTAGGACTTTAATTTTATGAAGTCGGCCACACCGCAATAAAATTAGGGCTGGACAGCAAGATTTCATATGTCGATATTGGTGGGGGGATTGTATAAATTATTTATACCGAGATATTTTTATCGTCTTACTAATGGTTCATTGACGAAAAAAAATATTTAAATTCTATACATATTTGGTTCATTAAAACTTGGCAATTGAATTAAAGTACCCATACTTCTTATTCATCCAGCTAGGTTTACCGGAAAGCTAAATAGCTTGGCGGTGTTTTATTACAGATGGGGTGGCCACTATAGCCATGGCGGCAGCCTAGCATTACAAACAAATATACACTTCGTTCAGATGAAGTAGATGAAAAAAATAAGCTTTCCAAGTAAAGTATGTAGGTACAAGTTTTAACTTACCAATCATAACTTTAAATAAAATTTTTTTTTTAGGGTTCAGTTTTTCCTTTTTATGTTTCCTCCATACTGGACTGAGAGAATATTATTCAACGCTGGAAAACGATCTTGTAAATCGAAAAAGTGAACTTTAAACCAGAGCCAATAACGTTTTAAAAAATTATAACAGCTCATAATAAGCTATCAGGAGCAGATTTTTTTCAAAAAGCATATTTTTTAATGTAACACATCAGATGATACTAATTATATAATTATAAAGTAGAATTACTTTAGTTTTATACATTAGTTTTATATCAATTTCGACTAATAGTTTTTCAATTTCAAGAAGCAATGTTGCTGTAACTTGGTATTTGATACATATGAAACCACGAAATAACTCTAAACTCTGAAATGCTAATTATGCTGTATTTATTTTTAAGGAAACATGATGTAGTCCTAACAGTTTGTACTTAATATACTTTTTAGAAATAGATACATCGTAAATTTCGCTTTAAACATAAATAAAACAAATGATGTTTGATTAAAAATGCTGTATGTTTATTTAAACAAGATTACTTAAAAAATCAATGTGTTCAATATTAATACCCACTACGTATTCAAATAAAAATTAAATATCTCTCAACTTAATAAACAATATTATTAAAAATCTATGACAAAGTACAGCACTCCCTGGTGGCTTATAACCTTAAATCATAACTAAACAGCTGCTCTAAGGTGATATACTGTGGTACCTACAGCATGCTTTCAGCATGAGATTGAGAGTATAGTGTCGGAGTAAATACCTTGGTATCTACAAAATCTGTTAATAATCAGATAATCCTAAGTCCTTACAGTACACCTAAGTGCACTGCACTGCTAAAAAGTATTGATAACTTTTTTGAAGTATCTGTATAATATTGAAAAATAGATGGTGTCTTAGTATTTACAGCATTTTTGAGTACGTTGAAAAATATGAATAACAAAAAATATAATATAAACATGTAGAGAAGGTCAACATAGTATCTTAGAAAAATAATGTCATAGGAAAACGAAAATCCGACAATCCGACGCAGTATCTTTTTCTTCCAAATATATAAAAAAGTCATTTTGTTATTTTTCGAAATAAGCTAGATCGCTTTCCAGCGTCAATATAGTCCAAAGTTTCTAGCTGTATCTTTACGCAAGTACTAAAAGCCTACAAAGAGTCAATCTAATAGCAAAGGCATATTATGACTAAAATAACGGCAAGAACCTCGTTTCCTAGCGCTTCTATATACCTACCATGTTAAAGATCTCGAACAAAAAAATTTACTCTCGAATAAAGTAACTCTGTTGTAAATAATTATTAGAAAAACTTATCGAAAGTCGATAATCGATAGTGTCAAATCCCTAAAATGCTTACACAAATGATGCGATTGTTTCATGTAATGATAGAGCGTCCCTGTGTGTGAATGTGATAGTGTGCATATACTTTAAGGTAGTGTTTGCTAATTATATTGTGTGCGTGCATAGCGACGTGATGGAAAAATGCAACTGTAGTAAGCAAGTTTTCATGTGTGCTACCTCGCCCCCCACCGTAATTGACAGACTTTTTTGCGAATAAATTAGGGGTCAAGTCCTCTCCTGTGTTGGTTTATTACTCAAAGAGATATATAGATATATCTATATCTATGTATGTAAGGTATGCGGTTACCAGATTTTTAGTAGGGTACGTGCGCCGGAGGCTGCACGATATCGGATGGCCGAATGTCATGATTTTATAAAAAATCGGCCAAGTGCGAGTCGGGCCTCGCTCTTTTAGGGTTCCGTTAAAAAAATTAAATTAAAAAATTTCCATCTACCCACCTACCCATTTTAATTTAATTTTTTTAATTTAATTTAATTTTTTTAATTTAATTTAATTTTTTTAATTTAATTTAATTTTTATTATTTGTTGTTATAGCGGCAATAGAAATACATAATATGTGAAAATTTCATCTGTCTATCTATTACGGTTTACGAGATACAGCCCGCTGACAGACGGACGGACGGACGGACGGACGGACGGACGGACAGCGTAGGCTTAGTAATAGGGTCCCGTTGGTACCCTTTGGGTACGGAACCCTAAAAAGACGGTGTTAAATGAATTTTTCAAGTGGCAATTCTTTCAGTGTGGCAACACTTGTTTATGTTGGTAACTTGTTAGTTGTTGGCAAACATGGTTGCGTTGGCCAATCAGGAATAAGCACGTGTAGCCCCGATAAAATGACGCTAAGAGTGGAAAAAATGGGGGGGATAAAGCGAGTGCCGGATGGTCGAGAGCGGAGGACAGTCAGTTAGTGATTTATCTTTGAATAGCTCGGTTAAAAATGGGCAAAGTATCGATATGTGTGACACATATTTGCAAACTTTTACAATGGCCTCATAAATACCGGCCCAGTGAGGGCAAACAGGGGTTAAACTTCCGGAAATTCAAAGTTCCCGAGGAGTTTTAAAAACTAAAGCCACGCGGACGAAGTCGCGGGCATCAGCTAGTTATTAATAAAAGGGATCAATATTTAAGAGAAATTGATGAATTTTTGTTTATTAATAAGAAAACATCGACAAGGCTGTGTCGAAAATGATATCCTCATTTTCAAATTCTCTTAAATATTGATCCCTTTTAATAATTAGTTCCATATTAGTTTAAATCAGGTCAGGCGATTCTCGCCGAGACACCAACCTATGCAGCGAGGCTTCATGATGCTCCGAATGGTGAAGCAGGATAAGATCTAAAAAGGATAATCTAAGATCTAAAACTAACCTGCGTGAGCATTAGGTATAGGTAAACGTGGTATTGTGTTACCAGTTGTACGTAGACGAGCGCGAGCTCCATTGGGTGGTTGGACATTTCTTAGTGGTCCTTGGGCGGGCAAGAGTAAACCTCGCTTCATAATGTCTCATTAACAGACGAAAAGTGTTCCACTTGAACCACGGATACCCAAAACATAGGATGTCTTGACCCTCAAGAGGTGATGAGGCGGGAGTCGATATCCTTTTTGCAATTTATTCAATCACTTAATGCAAAATATATATTTAATTTAATTTAATTTATTACATCCAATAGGCTACAGAAATATGTGACAGTTAAAAAGGAAAATGTGCCGTACTGTAGATCCACTTATGGGTTGCCACAACATGCTTAAAAACTACTTAGAGAGAAAGATTACAATTGGGAGACAAATACCTACTTATATGAAATAAACAAATTATAAAACTTAAATTAAAAAGAAGAATTAAATAAACAAAAACAAAAAGTGTTTCCATATATATTTTTTTTTAATTTTGGCAAACTATGATTATTTAAACTAAGTAGGTACATTCAGAGAATCTACTGTCCCTAAACTAGGTAAAAAAACCTGTATCTTAGGCGACAGCACTCTCCTTAAATTTTATTGACCTGTGATAATATTTTGTCAATCCAAAACATACAAACATATGTTTGTTTGAGCAACCATTGTTTAACACGTATTTTAAAATATTTGCAGGCTCCTCTCCTATCCGAACGTCTAATAAAGGCAATCACACACTATCTCAGAACAGAACATCATTCTCAGCAATCATCTTCTCTCAATGATAATAATTATCCACAAAGGAGGTACATTGTAATCTTTACGTGACAAGCATGGAACCCAACATTTCCATGTGTACCTAGACAAATCCGGCTAACTACTCTAGCCTAGGTGCAGCCTCCACCAAGAGAAGACCCTAAGCAAATCTCCTTTCTAACTCGCTTATGGCCTATCAAAAGGCAACGAAACACTACACCAAACCAAACCCTAAGACCAACAAGACTGCGCACCACACTGCGACCCAAGACCGAATCAGAATGCCTAACGCCGAACACAGAACGCAGAATGCCGAATGAGCAATGCTGACTGCAGAAAGCCGAATGCTACCAGAATGCTCTGATACACGCCGTACGTCTCCTTTTTATGCACTGAACGTGTGGGGAGCATGACGTAATTCTCAACAACCAATGAAGTCAACGCTACAAGACTACCGGAACTAGATGGCGCTACCATCTATCCTACTTCCTACTATCCTACTTCCTACTAATATTATAAAGGCGAAAGTTTGTGTGTATGTTTGTTCCTCTTTCACGCAAAAACTAATGGATGGATTTGGCTGAAATTTGGAATGGATATAGATTATACTCTGGAATAACACATAGGCTACAAATTATCCCGGAAAAATCCAAGGTTCCCGCGGGATTTTGAAAAACCACCGATAGATGGCGCTGATTGTACTTAAATCACGCTTACATTATCCGGAGCATCGAGAATAAGTAAAAAATTCCAACTCAACAACACAGTTATTGAAGTTTTTCATTAGCAATAGAAAATTTCTTAGGGATTAGGGATGGATTACGAAATAAATAATACAAATAGTACAAGGTATCGATTTGTCCAGTCATAGTGAGTACATTACTAGATATTACAATGACTGGTCATGTGTAGATTCTATCCTATCCTATTTATCCTATCCTCCCTATCCTATATCCTATCCTATCCTATCCTATAATATTATAAATGCGAAAGTTTGTGAGGATGGATGTTTGGATGGATGGATGTTTGTAACTCTTTAACGCGACAACGAATGAACCGATTTTGCTGAAATTTGGCACTGACATATAATATAATCTGGAATAGCACAGAGGCTACTTTTTATCCCGGAAAAGCAAACAGTTCCTGCAGGATAGCATCGCTATTTTTTACGCATTTGTCCTTCAAAATACGCGCAATGGAGTTTTAGATTAACATAATTTTTTTGCACAGGTAAAGTTAAGAGCCTGAAAAATGACAAAGGCTACTTTTTATCTCGGGAAAACAAACGGTTCCTGCGGGATATTAGTATACTACTTTTCACACATTTATCTTTCAATTATGCACGAACGGAGTTATAGAATGACGTGGTTTTTTGGATTGGCATAGTTAATGACTTGAAAAATGACAAAGGCTACTTTTTATCCTGGGAAAGCAAACAGTGCCCGCGGGATATTAGTGTTCTACTTTTCACATATTTATCCTTAAATTCGGCGCCAACGGAGTTACAGATTGACGTGGTTTATTGGATAGGCATAGTTGAGGACTTGAAAAGTGACAATGGCTACTTTTAATCCCAGGAAAACAAACAATCCCGCGGGGTATTCGTATGCTACTTTTCACATATTAATCCTTCAATTATGCGCAGGCGAAGTGACAGATTGACGTGGTTTTTTTTGATAGGCATAGTTGAGGACCTGAAAAGTGAAAAGGCTACTTTTTATCCCGGGAAAACAAACAGTTCCCGCGGGATATTCGTATGTTACTTTTCACATACTTATCCTTCAATTATGCGCCAACGGAGTTTTAGATTGAAGTTTTAGATTATTTTTTAGCACAAGTAAAGTTAAGGGCCTGAAAAGTGACAAAGACTACTTTTTATCCCTGGAAAACAAACGGTTCCTGCGGGATATTAGTATGCTTCTTTTCACATATTATTTATCCTTCTATTATGCGTCAATATGCATGCATGCATGTATGTATGTATGTATGTATGTATGTATGTATGTATGTATGTAGGTGTGTATGTATGTGTGTATGTATGCATGTATGTATGCATGAATGTAATGTAAGTAAGTGTAATGTAAGTTTATTATAACTGTCTATCTATTACGGTTTACGAGATACAGGCCGTTGACAGACGGACGGACGGACAGCGGAGGCTTAGTAATAGGGTCCCGTTGGCACCCTTTGGGTACGGAACCCTAAAAACCACGTTGACTATATGCACTTACACTTTATATGGTGAAATATTATAACTGCGAAAGTGCGTTGGTTTGTCCTTCAATCACGCCCCAACAGAGCTACGGATCGACGTGATTTTTTTTTGCAGTGTACCTATAGTTGAGGACCTGGAGAGTGACAGGCTACTTTTTATCCCGCAAAGTCAGAGTTCCCAAGGCATTTTAAAGGCTAAGTTCACGCAGACGAAGTCGCGGGCATCAGCTAGTTGTCAATATACAACAGATCGCCTCACCAATATCCTACAGACCAATGAAATCAACGCTACAAGACTACCGGAACTAGATGGCGCTACCATCTATTGTCAATATACAACAGATCGCCTCACCAATATCCTACAGACCAATGAAATCAACGCTACAAGACTACCGGAACTAGATGGCGCTACCATCTATTGTCAATATACAACAGATCGCCTCACCAATATGCTACATATTATTAAATAGAATTGTTACGGCCAGTGCCTGTTTTGCCATGTATTCATTCAGTATTGTATTGTCGGTGCGCAGGCTACCTGCGCTGGGTGGAGGCGCTGTGGGACGCGCTGTGCGCGCGCGTGCGCGGCGACGCGCTGCTGGCGCTGCTGTGCTGGCGCGTGCGCTGGCTGGGCGCGCTGGCGCCGCTGGGCTCGCGCGCGGAGGCGGCGCGGCTGCGGGGGCGCGCGCGCGAGCTGCTGCGGCGCGTCGACCACCCGCTGCCGTTCGCGGAGTTCGCGCGGCTCGAGCGACGCGCCGCCGGGCCGGAACGCGCCGCCGCCGTGGCCGCGACTGCGCTGCGCGCCGCCGTGACGCGCGCCGACGTGCCGCACCACCACTGCCTCTACGTGGCGAGGTGAGTGCCGCATGGCCGCACGGCCGCTCGCGCAGTTCGCGTACATCAGTTCACGCCTCCCTCTCCCCCCGGCAGGGTGGCGGCGGAGCTGAGCGGCGGCGCGGCGGGCCGCTGCGCGCTGGTGAGCGCCGTGCTGCGCCGCGCGCCGCCCGCCGGCCTGCCCGCGCCCGCCGCCGCCGACCTGGCCGCCGCGCTGCAGCTGGTGAGCGAACAACCCACCTTTTGTATGACTCATACTGATCAATAATTCACAAGATAATTTCTGCATAAAGTGTTGTATGAGTCATATTGTCCGTTACCATTATTTCGAGCGACCACGCGTGGGCCATCGTCGTCACCTTTGGTTCGACTCCATACACACTTTACACTCTAATCATCACACACATAACAGACACTACTGCCACAGGGTCGAGCCGCTCCACTCGTTGTGTGTGGTTATCCACGAGGGGACAAACGGTTAGGTTGCGGCTAGCCTTGGGGCCGCCTTAACCACCAGCGTGTCAGCGACCCCGGCCTCGAGCGCTGAGCGCGGGCGCACACAACGACCTCTCGCTCTCTCTCTCTCCCCCCCAGCGGTAGTCTCTGACGCGGATAAGGAAGTGTCACTCGGTATCTGTGACAACAGACTATCGCAGCCCGTGTCCGACAGGCGGCTCTCGGGGGCAAAGATGCACGGCGTTCATTGATATTAGTTTAGATTGAGCTGCACGGTGACAAGATGTATTATGGAAACTAACATATCGGTGCACAAAAATATGTGAAATTGAAGAAATCAAAATATCGCACGTTGAAAAATACATGTAGGATATTTGTGAGACAATCTGTTGACGTAGTCGTAATTCCCGGTTCCATGTGTTATGTTGGATCTGTGGTCAGATCTTCTAGTGTTCATGGTCGATGATGCAGAATTCGGTTAGACAGGGTTGCAGGCGGTCTTTAGCAGTTTTGTCATTAATTTGTTGGATTTGAGTATTAGAGGATTAGTGAGTTGATGATTGATGAGTGATTTATGTGATGTTGCAGAGTGAGTGTTGCTGAATTGGTTACTTGGTGATAGTATCTCTTTGCCTAGTGATGGGCCATGAGCGAGTTAGAAAGGAGATTTGCTTAGGGTCTTCAATGGTGGAGACAGGGCAGCTATGGGGATGGTGGAGGCTGCACCTGGGCTAGAATGGTTAGCTGGGTTTGTCTAGTTAGACATTTATGTCAAGTGACAAAGACAAAATATGCGAATAAGCTATCCGACACTTATCAGAAGGTGGTGAAAATGGTCCTTAGGAAAATCGTTTAATGATAATAATAATTCTATGCACATTTCCTTCTTACTAAAAGTTTAAAACGTTTAACTTTGCGGTGCAGGACAGCAATTTTGAAATTCAATGACACATTTTGAGCATTTTTATCGATTTTGTTTTGTTTTGTTTTGCTTCCATTTACACTAGCGGCACGCTATGATGGCCGGTTTGACACATTACAATAGTGATGTGGAATGTCAATTTATTCTCGAACAAAAAACAATTAAGTTTTGTTTTTGTACCTGATTAAATAGGTTTAATAAAACAAAAATGTATATGTTTATTTAATTTATTTGAACGAACTGAATATTTGAATGAAAATGAATATACATACTTTATATGCACACAAGAAACATATGAATACAAAAGATACCAAAAAAGGTGCCACAAAAGGCCATAATTAATCAGATTCGTCCATACTACTATTTTCACTGTCGTCACTGCTATCATCACCTACATTAATAATTATATGTTCGTTTTCTATAATATTATCTATTTTCACATCTCTTTCATAATCTTCCCTTATTAATTTAACAGTTCTATTCACAACCTTTTCCCAGTCTCCTTTAGTCACATGTTCACAAGCTTCTTCTAATAATTTTAGCATTTTTTTTGTGGTAAATGGGGGTTCTGTATTGTGTCTTGCAGCATATCCCTTAATTTGAGCCCACACCAACTCAATCGCATTATACTCACAATGGTAAGGCGGTAACCGTATAACTCTGTGCCCATGTTCTAATGCTATTTCGTCAATGACGTATCGGATCTTGGTTGGTTTGTTTTCTTTTAAAAGACGTACTAATTCCGCTTTTAACATATTCATGTTTGCATCTACGCCATTTTTACGAAGCCATGCGACGATATCAGCTTTCTTTTGGGATTGGGCAGGTGGCTTGTCAATTTGCATCGAGTGGTATGGGGCGTTGTCCATAATTATAATAGATGGTTCAGGGAGGCTACACAACATTGAGGTAAACCATTCAGTAAACTTTTCTCCATTCATGTCTTCATGATAGTCTCCAGTGGTTTTTGACGCAAAAGCCATGAGAGAACCTTCGACAAACCCGTTGATGGTTCCGGCGTGACAAATTATAAGTCGCGATCCTTTTCCTACAGGAACTTTGGAAGTAGATGCTGCTGTGTCATCGTTCCAAGAACGGCCTACAGTATGGTTAGCATTAAGCCATGTTTCATCCAAGAACACAACATTTTGCCAATTTTTGATTTCTTTCACTTGCCGTAAAAAAGTATACCTTGCCATCGCTATATCAAATCTTTCCATCAATATTTTGCGTTTGTTACATTTTTTGTATCGAAATCCAATGGTCTTCAAAATCTTCGTTAAAGAACTTTCCCCACCGAAGAATAATCCAGCTTCCTTCAGTGAATGCACCAACTTTTTTCTTGTTGGATACTCCTTCTGTAAATAGTAGCCGTAAACATGTCTTCGGATAGCATCGGCATCAAAGCTATCGATGCCTACGACTGGTTTTGCTCGTTTTCTCTTTTTTGGTGTGTGAAGTTTATTTTCTTCTGTGCCAGTCTCGCCATATTTTTTTTTAGTTATCCGTCTAACAGTTCGTTGTCCAATATTAAGCGCATCAGCTACGCGTTCAACCACTGACGTTATAGGTAAAATTGGCCCTCCATTTTGAGCTTCACGATCGAAATAGTTACGAAGGCGTATTACGAACTCACGTGTCTGACTATTTAGAACAGTTCTCTGCGTACGTTCGGTCATATCGACGAAATCCACAACAAAGGGCTTGAACAGAGTCCAAATTAACGAGCAAGGGTCAACAGTAATGCAGTATCAATATTTGAAATCCAAAGCCAGGTCAAAACTATATCACAATCGCATTGCACTGACAGTTTATACTTTTCGAAGCAACGTCAATTCGAAACTGCTTTGTTTTGCATTGAGCATTGACGCGAGTTTGCCGGAGGTAGTAGTTGTGCTAGCCAGCGATCCTATGTGACGATCGTATTAGATTCCATTTTTAAAAATTTTCAATTTAGAAAACCAAATGCCGAGTTGTGGTATATATCATATAAAAATAAAAATTTTACCTTTTGTATGAAACAGCTGATATTTTTTTGCGATTTCAGAGGTTTGTCCACATAGTGAAAATTGTTCATATTCACAAGTACATTCACCCCTTAAATGGTGCAAACTGATTTTTCTACACTTGTATACATTTTAGAAATCAATTTAATAAATAAATTTTGAGTCCTAAACCTAAAACTACATTCGATAAAATTTATGAATCTCTGCACATCACTATCGTCAATAAAGTAATACAATTATTTCCTTCAAAGTCGTTATCAATTAATACGGAACTTCATGAGCGGACAAACGTCAAACCGGCCATCATAGCGTGCCGCTAGTGTAGTAATTATTGTGTAATAATGGCGTATCAAGAACAATTCGATTTATTAGAAGCTTAAGTACTTTTCAAACAACAAGAATTATTGTAATTTATCTCGACAGTGTAGAAGATAAATAGCAATTCTTTTTTTCAATTCTCAAAAAAACGATTTTATCTAAATCTTCAACGAGGTACTTAGAGATAATTAGCAAGCTTATACTTCATAATATAATGTCTTTGGATGTTAGACTTATAAGAAAATTATAGCGTGTCTTTTACTTGTTGAAGGTGAACAGTTCTAGGGAATGTTGATTACAGAAATTCGATTTTATGGATATCTTGTACGACAGACGAGTGTATGACTTAATGTTTCTTGGAGAAATTTTATCTTTAAAATCGACTGTAACGACTAGTGCAATAAAATAGCGGGTGTTTATTTTTTGAATTTTTAGCTGGTTTGATTTGGGAATCAAACCAGCTAAAAATTAAACTTCGATGGGGTTTTAGATTTTATTTAATTTTTATTTTAGTTTTAATTAATTAATTAATTATTATTAATCAAACCAGTTAAAAAGCACCCGGGGTAGAGACAAGCGAATTTTTGAAAACTTTGCAGTTTTGTTTCTTTTTAAAAATAAGGGAATGTTTTCTTTAAGTAAAATGATCTAACTTAAGGATTTAAGGTAGTTCCCCTCCAGGGCCCATAATTTTTTTCCACCCTGTATAATTTGCAAAAAACACGATTTACCCAAAAAAAACGAGCAAAGCTCGGTCATCCTGACACTATATTACTAATATGACAAGATGGCGCACAAGATGGCGTACCCACGCTGTCAACAAAATCAAATGTCGATTTAATTGAATCAATTTCAATAAATAAAATAGTCATATCTTTACTAAAACTAAACGCTCGTAGCGCGAGTGTAGTGATCACTATCACTACCTAAATCACTGGCTCACTGCTACACGCTGCGGAGCGCAGGCGCACGTCCGACTCGCCGTCTCACGCCAGACTGGCTCGATCGACGTTCCCCCTCCGCTCGTGTACATGAGACAGTGTATCGTATCTATTGCATAGATACAAACACTACAGCGAGGCTGAGGGCTGAGGCTGCTCACAGAGGCCACTCACGCGTGCTCGTTGTCCCGCGCAGTGCGAGCGGCGCTGCGACGAGCTGGAGGCGGCGCTGGGCGAGGGCGCGGGCGAGGGCGTGGGCGAGGGCGAGGGCGAGGGCGAGGAGGACGCGGCGCGCGTGCTGCTGCCGGGCGAGGGCGAGTGGGCGCGCGCGCGTGCGCTGCTGGCGCCGCCGCTGCGCCGCGCACAGCTGCTGCGGCGGCTGCAGGCGCAGGCGTCGCTGGCGGTGCGCGTCGGTCACTCGTTACTCGTTGTTACGTACATCGTGCGGTGAAGCGATGCCAGTCAATAGATTTTGCATTCGATACATTTCTTTCGATGCCGAGCAATTTAAGTATCGATACCTCGTGAGCCGTGACCGAGTAGCGAGCATGCATGTCTACGTATATCGGCGACGAGTATCGCTATTTGGCTGGTAGCGTTCCATCCCGCTGACAGGGGCGGCGGCGGGCGCGTGCGTCGAGTGTTCGAGGCCTTCCGCCTCGCCTGCCGAGACGTAATACCGCTGTTATGATCTATTTTTCTTATTCTTAACTAAATTGACATCACTTGAGAACCAACGTTGGGTGTCTGACCAGATGCTTCTCTTCAAAATTATTATTAATAATGAAATTGACTGTCCAAGTCTTTTGTCAAAAATGTCATGTCGGGTGCACACCTGAAATGTTCCTTAGTAATTTCTTTGCTTGTCATTCTTGTGCGAGTGCCTGTTGGCAAACCAATAAATAAATAAAAAAACTCTCTGTCTCGAGAGGTAAACGAGGCGCAGAAAGGCGTAAGCGGCTCGCCGAGCGCAGCGCGTGGGACGTTCCGCACTGACGACGGAACCGTGCTACGAGTGGTAAACAAAACTAAAGGACGTTAGCGCCCGGCTGCGTCAGTCGCACCGAAACCTTGTCTGCGATTCGTTACCTTTTGAGACAGCAAAGGAACATAGCTGGTGCTTGGAGCGTGTGCGCGTGCGTGCAGGCGGGCGCCGCGGCGCGCTACTGGGAGGAGGGCGGCGTCGCGCTGGCGGCGGCGGCGGCGCGGGAGGGCCGAGCGGGCGCGGCGGCGCGCGACCTGCTGCCGCTCTTCCCCAACAACGCCTACCTGGCGCTGGGTGAGTCGCGCGCTGCTGGAGCAGGGAGCAGGGAGCAGGGAGCAGGGAGCAGACTGCAGAGTAACAAATAGCTGGTGCTTGGAGCGTGTGCGCGTGCGTGCAGGCGGGCGCCGCGGCGCGCTACTGGGAGGAGGGCGGCGTCGCGCTGGCGGCGGCGGCGGCGCGGGAGGGCCGAGCGGGCGCGGCGGCGCGCGACCTGCTGCCGCTCTTCCCCAACAACGCCTACCTGGCGCTGGGTGAGTCGCGCGCTGCTGGAGCAGGGAGCAGGGAGCAGGGAGCAGACTGCAGAGTAACAAATAGCTGGTGCTTGGAGCGTGTGCGCGTGCGTGCAGGCGGGCGCCGCGGCGCGCTACTGGGAGGAGGGCGGCGTCGCGCTGGCGGCGGCGGCGGCGCGGGAGGGCCGAGCGGGCGCGGCGGCGCGCGACCTGCTGCCGCTCTTCCCCAACAACGCCTACCTGGCGCTGGGTGAGTCGCGCGCTGCTGGAGCAGGGAGCAGGGAGCAGGGAGCAGACTGCAGAGTAACAAATAGCTGGTGCTTGGAGCGTGTGCGCGTGCGTGCAGGCGGGCGCCGCGGCGCGCTACTGGGAGGAGGGCGGCGTCGCGCTGGCGGCGGCGGCGGCGCGGGAGGGCCGAGCGGGCGCGGCGGCGCGCGACCTGCTGCCGCTCTTCCCCAACAACGCCTACCTGGCGCTGGGTGAGTCGCGCGCTGCTGGAGCAGGGAGCAGGGAGCAGGGAGCAGACTGCAGAGTAACAAATAGCTGGTGCTTGGAGCGTGTGCGCGTGCGTGCAGGCGGGCGCCGCGGCGCGCTACTGGGAGGAGGGCGGCGTCGCGCTGGCGGCGGCGGCGGCGCGGGAGGGCCGAGCGGGCGCGGCGGCGCGCGACCTGCTGCCGCTCTTCCCCAACAACGCCTACCTGGCGCTGGGTGAGTCGCGCGCTGCTGGAGCAGGGAGCAGGGAGCAGGGAGCAGACTGCAGAGTAACAAATAGCTGGTGCTTGGAGCGTGTGCGCGTGCGTGCAGGCGGGCGCCGCGGCGCGCTACTGGGAGGAGGGCGGCGTCGCGCTGGCGGCGGCGGCGGCGCGGGAGGGCCGAGCGGGCGCGGCGGCGCGCGACCTGCTGCCGCTCTTCCCCAACAACGCCTACCTGGCGCTGGGTGAGTCGCGCGCTGCTGGAGCAGGGAGCAGGGAGCAGGGAGCAGACTGCAGAGTAACAAATAGCTGGTGCTTGGAGCGTGTGCGCGTGCGTGCAGGCGGGCGCCGCGGCGCGCTACTGGGAGGAGGGCGGCGTCGCGCTGGCGGCGGCGGCGGCGCGGGAGGGCCGAGCGGGCGCGGCGGCGCGCGACCTGCTGCCGCTCTTCCCCAACAACGCCTACCTGGCGCTGGGTGAGTCGCGCGCTGCTGGAGCAGGGAGCAGGGAGCAGGGAGCAGGGAGCAGACTGCAGAGTAACAAATAGCTGGTGCTTGGAGCGTGTGCGCGTGCGTGCAGGCGGGCGCCGCGGCGCGCTACTGGGAGGAGGGCGGCGTCGCGCTGGCGGCGGCGGCGGCGCGGGAGGGCCGAGCGGGCGCGGCGGCGCGCGACCTGCTGCCGCTCTTCCCCAACAACGCCTACCTGGCGCTGGGTGAGTCGCGCGCTGCTGGAGCAGGGAGCAGGGAGCAGGGAGCAGGGAGCAGACTGCAGAGTAACAAATAGCTGGTGCTTGGAGCGTGTGCGCGTGCGTGCAGGCGGGCGCCGCGGCGCGCTACTGGGAGGAGGGCGGCGTCGCGCTGGCGGCGGCGGCGGCGCGGGAGGGCCGAGCGGGCGCGGCGGCGCGCGACCTGCTGCCGCTCTTCCCCAACAACGCCTACCTGGCGCTGGGTGAGTCGCGCGCTGCTGGAGCAGGGAGCAGGGAGCAGGGAGCAGGGAGCAGACTGCAGAGTAACAAATAGCTGGTGCTTGGAGCGTGTGCGCGTGCGTGCAGGCGGGCGCCGCGGCGCGCTACTGGGAGGAGGGCGGCGTCGCGCTGGCGGCGGCGGCGGCGCGGGAGGGCCGAGCGGGCGCGGCGGCGCGCGACCTGCTGCCGCTCTTCCCCAACAACGCCTACCTGGCGCTGGGTGAGTCGCGCGCTGCTGGAGCAGGGAGCAGGGAGCAGGGAGCAGACTGCAGAGTAACAAATAGCTGGTGCTTGGAGCGTGTGCGCGTGCGTGCAGGCGGGCGCCGCGGCGCGCTACTGGGAGGAGGGCGGCGTCGCGCTGGCGGCGGCGGCGGCGCGGGAGGGCCGAGCGGGCGCGGCGGCGCGCGACCTGCTGCCGCTCTTCCCCAACAACGCCTACCTGGCGCTGGGTGAGTCGCGCGCTGCTGGAGCAGGGAGCAGGGAGCAGGGAGCAGACTGCAGAGTAACAAATAGCTGGTGCTTGGAGCGTGTGCGCGTGCGTGCAGGCGGGCGCCGCGGCGCGCTACTGGGAGGAGGGCGGCGTCGCGCTGGCGGCGGCGGCGGCGCGGGAGGGCCGAGCGGGCGCGGCGGCGCGCGACCTGCTGCCGCTCTTCCCCAACAACGCCTACCTGGCGCTGGGTGAGTCGCGCGCTGCTGGAGCAGGGAGCAGGGAGCAGGGAGCAGACTGCAGAGTAACAAATAGCTGGTGCTTGGAGCGTGTGCGCGTGCGTGCAGGCGGGCGCCGCGGCGCGCTACTGGGAGGAGGGCGGCGTCGCGCTGGCGGCGGCGGCGGCGCGGGAGGGCCGAGCGGGCGCGGCGGCGCGCGACCTGCTGCCGCTCTTCCCCAACAACGCCTACCTGGCGCTGGGTGAGTCGCGCGCTGCTGGAGCAGGGAGCAGGGAGCAGGGAGCAGGGAGCAGACTGCAGAGTAACAAATAGCTGGTGCTTGGAGCGTGTGCGCGTGCGTGCAGGCGGGCGCCGCGGCGCGCTACTGGGAGGAGGGCGGCGTCGCGCTGGCCGCGGCGGCGGCGCGGGAGGGCCGAGCGGGCGCGGCGGCGCGCGACCTGCTGCCGCTCTTCCCCAACAACGCCTACCTGGCGCTGGGTGAGTCGCGCGCTGCTGGAGCAGGGAGCAGGGAGCAGGGAGCAGGGAGCAGACTGCAGAGTAACAAATAGCTGGTGCTTGGAGCGTGTGCGCGTGCGTGCAGGCGGGCGCCGCGGCGCGCTACTGGGAGGAGGGCGGCGTCGCGCTGGCGGCGGCGGCGGCGCGGGAGGGCCGAGCGGGCGCGGCGGCGCGCGACCTGCTGCCGCTCTTCCCCAACAACGCCTACCTGGCGCTGGGTGAGTCGCGCGCTGCTGGAGCAGGGAGCAGGGAGCAGGGAGCAGACTGCAGAGTAACAAATAGCTGGTGCTTGGAGCGTGTGCGCGTGCGTGCAGGCGGGCGCCGCGGCGCGCTACTGGGAGGAGGGCGGCGTCGCGCTGGCGGCGGCGGCGGCGCGGGAGGGCCGAGCGGGCGCGGCGGCGCGCGACCTGCTGCCGCTCTTCCCCAACAACGCCTACCTGGCGCTGGGTGAGTCGCGCGCTGCTGGAGCAGGGAGCAGGGAGCAGACTGCAGAGTAACAAATAGCTGGTGCTTGGAGCGTGTGCGCGTGCGTGCAGGCGGGCGCCGCGGCGCGCTACTGGGAGGAGGGCGGCGTCGCGCTGGCGGCGGCGGCGGCGCGGGAGGGCCGAGCGGGCGCGGCGGCGCGCGACCTGCTGCCGCTCTTCCCCAACAACGCCTATCTGGCGCTGGGTGAGTCGCGCGCTGCTGGAGCAGGGAGCAGGGAGCAGGGAGCAGGGAGCAGACTGCAGAGTAACAAATAGCTGGTGCTTGGAGCGTGTGCGCGTGCGTGCAGGCGGGCGCCGCGGCGCGCTACTGGGAGGAGGGCGGCGTCGCGCTGGCGGCGGCGGCGGCGCGGGAGGGCCGAGCGGGCGCGGCGGCGCGCGACCTGCTGCCGCTCTTCCCCAACAACGCCTACCTGGCGCTGGGTGAGTCGCGCGCTGCTGGAGCAGGGAGCAGGGAGCAGCAGGTATCACAGTAACATCACTAAGACATTGAAACGATACAAAAACTCACCGAATAATCCAGTAGTACTCCTCCTATAACAATTGCTTAGTTAGTCTATACAATGACTGATCACTTAATCGACCTCTACAAATCCTAAATAATCCTAAAACCGCACCCGGCACCCCGAGCCAACAGTGTGCGACCCAGAGAGCGAACGAGAATGCAACCACAGATTAATGATTAGTATCTACGATAAACGTCACCACAGACCACAAACACTGGTGTCTAATCAGAAGTACGAGTCTCGACTCATAGCCAACACGCTGAAACACACGTTGCAGCACGGGTCGTCTTCGCTGGCCGTGGCCAGCGGAGGGTACGGGCTTCGAGGCAGGGCCTCATTACCCGGGCGGGGCGCGGGGAAGAGCACTTCCCCGGTGATGGATTTTCAGCCGTCTTGGCAATTAGGTCCATGGCGGCTGAGGCTCCTGGTCTGTGGGGAGCAGGGGCCTTGCGGAGTGGCTTCAAGGGCTCCGCTCGCTGGCGGGCGAGATTGCCGCCGCGAGCGGGGCGGTGTCCAATGTGTTGGCCCACGCTACGGGCGATGGTGTCGCCACCGTGCGATGGGCCGACATCAGTTCAGGGGGTACCGCTCGCTGGCGGGCAGGATTGCCGCCGCGAGCGGAGCGGTGTCGGGTCCAGTGGGTGGTCCCGCGCTACGGGCGATAGAGTCGCTGCCGTGCGCGGGACCGGTGTCGGTCTGGGGGCCCCGCGTCGCAGGCGAGCAAGTCGCCGCCGCGAGCGGAGCGGTGTCGGGTCCAGAGGGTGGGCCCGCGCTACGGGCGATAGTGTCGCTGCCGTGCGCGGGACCGGTGTCGGTCCGGGGGCCCCGCGTCGCAGGCGGGCAAGTCGCCGCCGCGAGCGGAGCGGTGTCGGGTCCAGAGGGTGGGCCCGCGCTACGGGCGATAGTGTCTCTGCCGTGCGCGGGACCGGTGTCGGTCCGGGGGCCCCGCGTCGCAGGCGGGCAAGTCGCCGCCGCGAGCGGAGCGGTGTCGTGTTCGGTGTGGGGCCTCGCGCTACTGACGAAAGGGTCGTCATCGAGCGCGGGGCCAGTGTATCGCCAGGGGCCCCGCGTCGCTGGCGGGCAGATAGCCGCCGCGAGCGGGGCGATGTCAAGTCCGATGGTAGGCTCCGCGCTACGGGCGAGGGAGTCGCCGTCGTGCGCGGAGCAGGTGTCTGGTCCGGTGGGTCTCGCGTCGTCGTCGTCACCGTCGTCGTCGCTGTGGTCGCCTGCGTGCCTCCTCGGTGATGGCGATCACAGGAGCTCTCGAGGTAAGGGACGCCCGGTCGCTGGTCGGCTGGCTAGCGGTGCGATTCCGTGGAGGTGCTCGTACGGTCCGTTGTCGGCGCTGGCGAACATGCGCCGCGCCAGTGTACGGACGTACTCCTCCACGGTGGGCGTCTTGAGGTCGCGATGGATGACGTCGTTCCTCACGTACCTCGGAGCTCCAACGATCAGACGGAGGCACTTGTTTTGTTGGACCTGTAGGCGGCGCTTCTGGTATGCTGAGCAGAACGCATACCAGGCTGGGGCCGCGTACGTCAGTCTAGAGCGGACATAGGCTCCATAGATGAGGAGCTTGGTCTTCGGCGATAAGCTTGAGGTGAAGACTTGGTGAAGCATCGACAGTGCCGCCTTAGCCTGACTCACCACGTGATTGACCATGGGAATCAGGTTCAGGCTGAGGTCGATGCGGCACCCCAAGTAGCACACCGAAGTTTGCCACTCTATGTCCTGCCCTCGGAGTCGGAGCTGACGTATAGGCTTCCGGATGCCGAACAGGATCGCGGCCGTCTTCCCCACGTTGACGGCCATCCTCCACTTGTCCAGCCACTCCGGAAGCAGGTCCAACAGGCGCTGCATCTTGTTGCAGGCGACGATCTGGTGGTGCGACGACGCGAGATACGCGCTGTCGTCGGCGTAGAGCGACAACAGCACGTCTTCCTCCCCCTCGCGCAGGTGTCCGGCGAGGGTAGGGATGTCGTCGGTGTACAACGCGTACAGGCACGGAGAGAGGCAGCTGCCTTGGGGCACTCCGGCACGGATGGGGCGCGGCTGGGAGTCCGCGCCCTCCACGGAGACGTGGAAGGACCGCCCGTCCAGGAAGGAAGCCACCAGCCGCACAATCGCTGGTGGTAAATCGGTTGAGAGGAGCTTCGCCAGGAGTCCGGTGTGCCATACACGGTCAAAGGCCTTCTCGATATCGAGAAAGACCCCGACGGTGCAGTGGCCCTTGTTCTTCTCACTGGCGATGTGGTGGAGTCCTCTCGCCAGCTGGAGCGTCGTGGAATGGTTGCTGCGAAAGCCGAACTGCTCATCCCGTAAGCGGATGTACGGGGTGAGCCTTCGCAGCAACAGACGCTCGAACAGCTTGGCGATGTGCGGCAGCAAGGTGATGGGGCGGTAGCTTCCAGGGAGGCGGCGGTCCTTGCCCGGTTTGGGGATGGTGATGACCTTCCCCCTCTTCCAGGTCTCCGGAAAGTGTGCCGTGCGGAGTATGCCATTGAAGAGCCTCGCTAGCGCTACGAGGGCTCTTCTTGGCAGCTGCTGAAGTGCGGCGATCGGGATTCCGTCGTAGCCTGCCGCCTTCCGTTTGGGGAGACGGATGACGGCTTTCCTCAGCTCAGACGGGGAGATGAACTCGTCCCCCCGGAGCGGAGGAGTCTGGGCCGACAGGAATTCCCGCACTTGGTGGTCGAGCTCGGTGTGGTGCCTGTACGCATTGTCGTTGGCCGGTGGGTTGGGGGTGAACTGCGCCTCCATATACTCCGCCATGATCTCAGCTCGGTCATGCGCGGAGTATCTTCGCCTACCCTGGCTGTCCAGCAAAGGGTAGACGGGTGAGTCTGATCCGGTGAGGGTCTTGCACAGGTGGTACAGCGTTGTTTCGGACTCGGCTGCCGCGTCGATGGTCTTCTCCCAGTCATCATCTTCGCGGGCGCCGAGTGCTAGCCTCACTTCCTGTGCAAGGCGGTTGAGGTCACGCTTGACCGTCGGACAGCCAGTGCGCGCCCATAGCTTGCGCAGGGCGCGCTTCCTCCTCAGCATGTCGCGGAGCGAGCTCGAGAGCAGGTCACGTCGACCAGTGGGGGGCATGGTGGTAGTGGCCTCCTGTTTGGCCGTCTGGATGGCCGCCATGATGGTGTTGGCGGCCCGGTCAACGTCCACTGGGGTCGAGATGGGACCTGCGAGCTCAAGCTCCGACAGCGCGGCGGCGAACTTCTCCCAGTTGGTCTTGGCTCTGGGAGGACGCGGTATGGTGAAGTCGCGCTGGAGGTTAAGCGTGACCAGTATCGGCAGGTGTTCAGTGTCGAGGTCATAGAGTGGCTCGACACTGATGGGGTGGTCAGTCCGGTAGTGCAGCACGATGTCCAGGACGTCCGGGTGGTAGTGGGGGTTTGACGGTATATTGGTCGGTGCTCCTGGACCCAATATACCGTACTGGTGGCGCTCGCTGTCCTCGAGTAAAGCCCTTCCGGCCGGGGTGATGACGCGCGAGCCCCAAGCTTGGTGCTTCGCGTTAAAATCACCCACGACTAGTGTGGGGGCGTGCGACTCGAGGAGTGTGTGGACGTCGGTGCTGCAGAAAGTCGTGGCAGGTGGTCGGTAGGCGGCATACAGGAGGAGCTCCTCCTCCCCGGCGTGAACACGCACTCCCTGCGTACGCAGGGATGTGTATGGTGCGTGTTCAACTTCTTCATGTACAATGTCCCTCCGCACCAGGGCCGCCGTTCCTCTGAAGGCGTGACCCCGGGGAGAGACTTCGTCGCGCCGGTACACGAAGAAGTTCGGGATACGGAGCTCGACGTGTTCCGCGAGTTTGGTCTCGCCCAGGAGGATGACGTGGACATCCTGCGACTGAGCGAGCGTTGTAAGCTCGCGGATGTGGCCTCTGATGCCGCCCGGGTTCCAGTACAGGACCCTCAGCAGGACGGGAGTCGCGCTAAGACCGCCATCCCTGCTGCGATCGCCTGTACTGCGCCCTGTCCCTGCAGGTAGGTTGTCAGCCCGGTCGTAATTGCCTCTAACACAACCCGGACTATGGCCATGATGTCCGGGCTGTGTCTCGCTTCCCCCTGTTGGGGTGCGGGGGGAGGCGGTTGGGGGGCAGTGTGTTGTTCGGCGGGTGGAGCTGCGCGCCGGGCAGTGCGCGGAGCAGTGCGTGGCGCAGCGCGTGGTGCAGCGCGTGAAGGCGCGGGTTGTTGCTCGCGCGCCTGCTGTTGCACGCGAGCTTGCTCCTGCGCCCTCTCAGGAGCAATCCGCTGCGAGCGGCGAGTTTGCTCCCGAGAAGCGGCAGGCGTCGGCGACTGTGGTCGGGCTGTTGTAGCGGAGGCGGTCGGGGCCGATTGAGTCGGCGCAGGCTGAGTCGGCGCAGACTGAGTCGGCGCAGGTGCCTGGGATTGCACCTGCGCGGCCGGTTGTGTGGGCGGTTGCCTCGATTGCCTCGGTTGAGGCGTGGAGGCGGCGGCTGGCTCGTTACGAGCGGGACGGCGGCCGCGGTTGCGCTTCCTGCGCCTACCGCGCAGCGCCTGTCCCCGCTCGGTAGGTGGGTTGGCTGCCGCTGGGAGAGTGGTGGTGAAGCCCCCAGCGGCGTTAGGCGGGGCAGCTCTCACAGGTGATGAAGGGCGCGAGGCGCGCGGCGCGGCGGTCGCCTGCGCGCCTTCTGCGGGGGCCGACGCAGCGGTCGCTGCGGGCCTGCGTTGCGGTTGCGGGCGGGGACGGCCGGGTGCTTGGGGCGGGGGCGGAGGCAAGGCGATGCCCCTCCTCCGCGCCTCTCGCTTGTACTGCGAGCACCGGCGGTCGTTCGCGGCATGGCTTTGCCCGCAGTTCGCGCAGGTGGGCGTGACATCGCACGGGTGCGGGCAGTCTGCAACCGGGTGGGCTCCTGCACACCGGATGCAGCGGAAGGGCCGGTGGCAGTTGATGGAGGAGTGCCCGTACGCCTGGCACCGGTGGCATTGGGGCGGTTTGGTCCCTCCGCGCCAGGCCTCCACGGTCACCGCGGGCATGCAGAGGAGCTCCGTCACAGCGTACAGCTGACGGAGCTCTTTACCGGTCATGTGCGCCAGCTGCACGAAATAAGTGCAGCCGTGCTTGCCGGCTTTCGGTGGGATAGGTCGCGCGTTTTCCGCCGGGAAGCCGATGTCGCGCAGGACGGCGACCACCTCCTCAGGCGGTGTGTCGAGCGGCAGTCCTCGCACCGCTATTTTGGTCGGGCGTTCGGTCGCCGGGCTGTAGCAGTACCATGAGATGGTACTGTCCTGGAGCGCCGCCTGGGTTAGGTAGCGCTGCACAGCCCGGAACTCGTCGGCGGATTGCGGCAGGAGGCGGACTCCCCTGCCCAGCGGCCTGGCGTTCGGCGCGAATCCCAGCTCGCGCCGGATGGCCTGGAAGTGCCTCGTCCAGTTTGGGAGCCACTCGACCACTAGCGGCGGGTATTCGGAGCGCGGTGGCTGGGCAGCCGCAGGCGCAGCAGGCGGGGCCGCACGGCCCGCTTGCTGGGTCGAGCGGTGTTCGGCGGGCGGTGGGGTGCGGCGTGGCGCGGACGGCGCCGCGGCCGCCGCGGCGTAGGAGGTGCTCGGCTGAGGGGAGGGCGGCCGAGTCAGGTCCATTGGTACGGGCGAGGCGAGGCCCGCATAGCTGGTCGAGTCCTTTGGCCAGCTTGCGGACCCCGCTTGAGAGGTCGATGCTGTTGGTTGACTGGATGGGACGGTGATATGTGCCGTCGCATCCATCGTCGGCGAGCGCGCGACAGGGACGGCGATGTGTGCCGTCGCGTCGGTGGTAGGTGGGCGCGCGACAGGGACGGCATGACTTGCCGTCTCACCTGCGGGCGCGGAAGCGGAGGGCGGGGGGCGCACCTCCTGCTGTGGTGTGGGGGTGATCCGCGGGGGCGGGGGGAGCACCTCTCGAGCGCGGGGGCGAGCCGCTGGGCTGGGTGACCGCGGTGACTCGTCTGACGAGTGGTATGGTCGTAGGGCTGAGCGGGCAGACAGCTTCGTCCGCTTGTCCTCCTGGATCAACGCTCGCATGCTCCGGCAAGTTTGGGTGGCGGCATCCGTGGAATTCCACCGGGTGTTCGCCTCGTGCGTAGTAGAGGGGGTTTTTCCCGACGTGTGGAAGGATGGGAGGCTCATCGTTCTCCCCAAGGGGAACGATAAGCCCCTCACTGACCCCAAGGCTTACCGTCCGATCACGCTCCTCTCCGTTCTTGGGAAAATTTTGGAACGCGTAATGTTGTTATGCGCGCCCCAGATCACCAGTGGGATCTCGGACTTTCAGCACGGATTCTCTCCGGGAAGATCGACGGTCACGGCGTTGCAAGCGGTTCTGAACACTGCCAAAACTACTGAAGCGAAGTATGTGCAAGCCGTCTTTTTAGACATCTCGGGTGCCTTCGACAACGCCTGGTGGCCTATGATTCTTTTGAAGGCCAAAAGAGGAGGCTGTCCTCCGAACGTGTACCGCATGCTGGCGGGTTACTTTGCGAACCGGCGCGTCGGCCTGTTCATCGGAGACCAGGTGCGGTGGAAGACATCCACTATGGGCTGCCCTCAGGGATCGGTGTTAGGACCTACCTTATGGAACGTTCTCCTCGATGACTTGCTTCGGTTGCCGCTACCGGGGGGTGTGAGGGTTGTTGCGTACGCGGACGACGTAACTATTTTGATAGAGGCCAACACTCGCAGAGCGATTGAGACCGCCGCGGCCGACACCATTCGGCAAATTGAGGACTGGGGGAACCGGAACCGACTCGCCTTCGCCCCCAGTAAGTCGGCTTCCATGACCCTGAAGGGAAGGCTCGGTAAACGGCCCCCCGTAATCAAGCTCGGTGGTAGCTCCATCAAACATGTCACGGAGACTGTCGTACTTGGCGTAACGATCGACTCAAGTCTGTCCTTTGCGCAGCATGCAGTATCGATTGGGGACCGCGCGGCGAAATGTTTCGGGAAGATGTCGCGTGTGTCGACATCGTCCTGGGGCATTCGATACCCTGCGCTGCGCATCCTTTACCGTGGAACATTTGTGGCGACGATAACGTATGCTGCCGCATGTTGGGCAGGGAGGGCGTCGCTTCACGTCGTACGGTCGACGTTAATTAGAAAGCAGCGGTCCTCGTTAATCTTGTTGACCAAGGCGTACCGTTCGGCCAGCTCCGCCGCTCTGGCGGTGCTCGCCGGAGTATTGCCAGCTGACCTGGAGGTGATCCGTGCAGGGAAGATCGACGAGGCGCGCCAGTCCGTGCCCAGGAGGGAGCTGAAAAGACGTAAGCGGGAAATCGGGGCGGAGGTGACCGCGATGTGGCAGGAGCGATGGTCCGCAGAGATATGGGGTGACGAGTTGCGGTGCTTCTTTCCGGATGTGGCCGGCAGGCTCAGGGCAACTTGGGTCGCGCCGGACTACGAGACCTCGCAGATCCTCATCGGACATGGCTGTTTCCGGGCGCGCCTGTACGGAATGACTCTCTGCGAGAGTCCGGAGTGTGACTGTGGAGCTGAGGCGGAGGACAGGCACCACGCGCTGTGGGAGTGCCCCCTCTATAAGGATTCACGGGACAAAATGCTGGATGGGATCGTTCGCGAGGAAGAGGGACCGCCCTACTACATGGACCTCGTTTCATCGGCGGAAAACTACAACCGGCTGCGGGAGTTCGCGCACCACTGGCACAAGAGGCGAAGCGAGTCGGAGCGAACAGGGACCAGGTAGGAGCCACAGAGCGCAACGACGCGAGTCAGCCTGTGTGCATGTGACGTCCGCCCCAGAAGGGGGAGAGGGACCTAGGGACAAAGGAAAGAGATAAATAATTTGTAGGGAGTCAAGAAGGCGCACCGGGAAACACGCCAAGAGCAAGTACCGGGCGCCCTCCCAAAGCTTCGGCCCATATAACCGCGAGGTTGGAGGGGCCATGGGAGGTGGCGGGTTTGTCCTCCTGGCCGTCGGTGTTCCCCGAGGAGGACGAACTCGGGCGCGCGCGCTTGACCAACTCACCTGCCGGAGCCAATGTTCCGGCGGCAGTGATCGGCTGCGGCGCGGCGTCGTCGGAGCTGTCCTCACTGCTCGAGGACGTGGGGTCCGAAAGGCGGCGTGGCGGCGCCGTCTGCATCGGCGTTGGGCGTCTTTCGGTAGTAAAGGGCGTGATGGATTGGTCGAAGATATCCCGTCGTACGATTGCACGCGGGATACCCTTTCTGCCACTTCCCGCGCGTTGCGGGCGAGGCGGTGGAGGCGGTTCGTCGGACATTATTGCATGGAGTCGCAATAATCGCGATGGAGCGGTGGATGCAACAACACTGCGTCCCTTGCAGGGAGACCAAGCGCAATCGCGTGCTACCCAGCCAGGCGAGACCCCTAAGGGAGACCCAGCTTAGGCGCCCGCGTACACGCTCAGTCGACCCCGCTCGGTATGAGGTTTGACGGTTGGTGTTGGCAATCCGACGGCTTTTTATTATTAAAAAGCGCGGGATTTTAGGCCGCGCAGTTTTCGCGGGCGGGGCGCAGGGGCGCCGACGCGGGTCGAACCCGGCCGCTTCCTCAAGCCGCACGAGTGCGGCGAGTACCACTGGCACCGGGGAACGCGACGGGCGGCGGAAGACGCGAGCCGCGAGCACTGCGGGATGTATCGCAATTTGCCTGCTCGACGAGGGCTCAACGAGACGATCTCGGAGCACACTCGGAACAAAAGCAAACTCAACTCAACTAGCGATTCGCAAAAGCGGCGCGCTGGGAGCGAATTGCGATACGATACACACGTTGCTTCTGTATAAATACCTAATGCAACTAATCGATAACAGATGGCGCCTCAAACAGCTGTAATCGCTCTTAAGGTGGATTGTACGGGTCTGCCCGCGAAATTAAAATTTAATTTGGTTTTTCGCAATTTGTAAACTAATACGACAAAGTAGAATATCGAGTTGGACGTAAGTTACTCACAAATTAGTCGAAATTCTGACTAATTTCTTAAACTGGACACTTTCAAATAAACATTTTTATATAAACCTGTTAAGATGATATTGCCATTGGCGCAATTAGAATGCCATAAGCCTACTTTGTCGGATTAGTTTACAAATAGCGAAAAACCAAATTAAATTTGAATTTCGCGGGCAGACCCGTATCTTCTTCTTCTTCTTTGTCAACCTATAGACGTCCACTGCTGGACAAAGGTCTCCTGCATGGACTTCCACAGGCTTCGGTCTTGCGCCGCTTGAATCCAGCGGCTCCCTGCGACTCGTTTGATGTCGTCGGTCCACCTGGTGGGGGGCCTGCCAACACTGCGTTTTCCGGTGCGGGGTCGCCACTCCAACACCTTGGGACCCCAACGACCATCAGCTCTTCGAACTATGTGCCCCGCCCATTTCCACTTCAGTTTCGCGACACGCTGAGCTATGTCGGTGACTTTGGTTCTCCCACGAATCTCCTCATTTCTGATTTGATCTCGCAGGGATACTCCGAGCATAGCTCTCTCCATCGCTCGCTGGGTGACCCTGAGCCTTCTTATGAGGCCCAAAGTTAGCGACCATGTCTCGAATCCGTAAGTCATCACTGGCAACACGCACTGTTCGAAGAGTTTAGTCTTCAGGCACTGAGGGATTTTGGACGAGAAGACATCTCGGAGCTTCCCGAACGCTGCCCAGCCGAGTTGGATTCGGCGGTTAATCTCTTTCTCGAAATTGGACCTACCTAGCTGGACTGTATGTCCCAGGTATATATACTCTTCTACAATTTCGAGCGCAGAGTTCTCAACGATTACTGGGTGGAGCGGAGCATGAGCATTAGACATGATTTTCGTCTTGCTCATGTTCATTTTCAGGCCCACCTGTTGAGAAACCCTGCTGAGATCATTGAGCATTGTATTGAGATCTCTCAGAGTCTCTGCCATGATTACTATGTCATCGGCAAATCGCAGGTGAGTGATGTACTCGCCGTTTATGTTGATGCCAAGTCCGTTCCAATCCAGAAGCTTAAAGACGTCCTCCAACGCAGCGGTAAATAGCTTCGGGGAGATTACATCTCCCTGTCGCACTCCACGCTGCAAGTGGATTGGTCTCGTAGTCTGGTCCTGTATACGTACTGACATGGTGGCGTTTTCGTACAAGCACTTCAACACTTGGATATACCGGTAGTCAATCCGGCATCTCTGCAGCGACCTCAATACAGCCCAAGTTTCCACCGAATCAAAGGCTTTCTCATAGTCCACAAACGCTAAGCAAAGTGGCTGGTTATACTCTTCCGTCTTTTGTATAACCTGCCGCAGCGTATGAATGTGATCTATGGTACCAAAGCCTTTTCGGAATCCGGCTTGTTCGGGAGGCTGGAAGTCGTCAAACCTACGAGCGAGACGATTCGTAATGACTCTCGAGAACAACTTGTAAACATGACTCAGCAGCGAGATGGGTCTATAATTCTTCAGCAAGGTATTATCACCCTTTTTGAAGAACAGGACCACCACGCTCCTGTGCCATGCTTCCGGCGTTATACCCTCGTGAATGACGGAATTGAACAATCGCTGAAAGATCTTAAGTACCGGTTTTCCACCCGCTTTCAGGAGTTCCGCAGTGATTCCGTCATCACCTGGCGCCTTGTTGTTCTTGAGCTGTTTGAGAGCCATTGTAATCTCGTATAGGCTGACGTCCGGGATATCTTCGGTATAGTGTCGGGTCAGTTTGGCTCTGGGATCTTTGACCAAATCCTCAACAGGTTTTTGTGTCGTGGTATATAACTGCCCATAGAACTTCTCGACCTCTCCCAAAATCTCAGGTCGAGAAGAGACGAGACGGCCGTCATCAGTTTTCAGCCGCGTCAGCTGGCTCTGTCCGATAGACAGATCTCTCGCGAACACTTTTGAGCCTTTGTTCCGCTCGATGGTATCTAATACACTTGGTATTAAAGACCCGAAGGTCGCGAGTTTGTGCCTTAGAGATCTGCCTATTAATCCGCCGGTACGCAGCCGCGTCTACCGATGACTGCAGTCTCATCTCTTGTCTCTCCTCCATGAGCTTGAGAGTATGGTCAGAGAACTTTTCGGTTCTTTTCCTGCGATGGGTCTTAAAGAACAGTTTCCACGAACCTGTTGTTTAGATCGTCCACAGAAACGCAGTCTGCTAGGCAATCGAATCGGTTCTGCAGTTCGAGTTGGAAGTTTTCGGGGTTTTGGATATGAGCACGAGAGGGTCGGAGAGTTGACTTCACCAGTCTAGCCCTTTCCAGCTTCACATTAATATTCAATGTGCCTCTTACCATACGGTGATCGCTCCCGGTTTTCACCCTGTTGATCACAGAGACATCATTGAATATATGGCGCTTGGTCGACATAATGAAGTCAATCTCTCTTCTCGTAGAACCATCGGGGCTCATCCAAGTCCATTTTCTGTGTGGCCGCTTCCTGAAGAAGGAGTTCATCATAAAGAGGCCCTCCTTCTCCATGAAGTCGGCCAGCATTTGACCCCTCTGGTTCCTTCGCCCATAACCAAATTGCCCTACCCTCGTCTCTGCACCGCTTCGTTCACCCAGCCTCGCGTTGAAATCCCGTATAATCCATCTAAATCACTAAATCACCTAAATAGAATATAAACGTCGATAATTTTACGTTTATGTTGCATTTGTAACTTATGAAGTTATGACTATATTGAGACAATATTAATTTTCTTATTTTCTATTTTTTAAATATTCGTAGTGTCAGAGCTTTTAGAGCGTGGCTACACGCTCCCTCTTGCATGTGCAATTTTGAATGCGCAGTCTTATTATAGTCAGTATTTCGCAAGTCAACGCACTGCGCTGGCTACTTTCTTGCTTTTACACGCGCATGCTCGACTGCGCAAACTAGGCTAGTGCCTTGTGCAGGTACAGGTAAGACGGAGCGTGTAGCCGCGCTCTCAAACTTGAACGTCTTGGTATGTACTATGTAGTATCGAAACATTTGATGACAATACAACGGCCTCAGATGCAAGTGACGTGTCAGTATAATGTAGCGCGTGTCTCGTGTCGTGCGCAGAGAGCGCGGGCGCGCCGCTGTGGGCGTGGAGCGGCGCGGGCGGCGCGGCGCAGCGGCTGCGCGCACTGGCGCCGCGCGGCGACGTGGCGGCGCTGGCCGCGCTGCTGCCGCTGCTGGCGCGCGCGCTGCTCGCCGACTTCGCGCCGCCGGGTGAGTGTCGGGGGGCGGGGCGGGGCGCACCGCGCAGGGCGCCGTCTGACGCGCGCGTGTTGCAGAGGCGGAGCGGCTGGTGCGGCTGGCGCGGCGCGCGACGGGCGGCGGCGGCGGTGCGCTGCTGTGGGCGCTGCGGCTGGAGGCGGAGGCGCGCGCGCCGCGGCCGCGCCTGCAGGCGGCGCTGTACGCAGCGCTGGACGCGGCGCCCTTCGCCAAGTGGCTGTACGTGCGCGGCGCGGCGTGGTGCGGCGGCGACGCGCCCGCGCTGGCCGACGCGCTGCTGGAGCGCCAGCTGCGCCTGCGCGCGCTGCCCGACGAGCTGCAACACCCGCAACCTCCGCCGCCGGCCCAGTAACGCCGCTCCTTCGCATTAAACGCATGTCGAATGTTCCACACGAGTCTTTTCTTTCTCTACCCGTCAGAGGCGGCTCTAGCCCATGTGGCGCCCGTGTGCAATCAATACCTTGGCGCCCTCTAGTAGGCGCGCAGTCAAAATTAAGACTTAGGATTTCGCTAGCTATTTTTGATAAGCTCTGACCCCGGTGAAAGTCGCAATTATTATGGTAGCTAGTAACCAATCTTACCTTTTATATAATTTTAGTCAAAAGAAAAGCCGATTTACACGTTTACTCGAACAGTAAAAAAAGTCCTTAATCCATTGCGCCAAGGCTTATTTCGCAAAACACAAATTGCGTACACCTTTGGAAATGCCGTGCGCTTCCCTGGAAATTTGAATTTTGGGTAGTTCTACAAACTAAGGAATTTTCGGCGACTCAGCTAAAATATCGTGAAAAATTTGTTACAAACTAATTTATTTGTATAACATTCTGTACAACATACCTATGTCTAGTTGTCACTGAAAATAATTTAAAAAATAAATTATTTTATTAACGAAATTGCTATTCAAAGTGCCAAATCCTCAGGATCCTGCAGTGTCCTTCAAACAAAATCTAATCAAAAGTGTTATGTGATTTATTTACTATGACATTGAGGCCATAAAGTAAACTTAAATAAAAAAGTACCTACATAATATTTTTTCTCGCCTGGGACATATTATTATTTTACTGACCCAAAAATATTATAAAATCCCTTTCTGGAATTTGTCCCAACGGTTTCATATCAGGATCCTGTTCAATGTTAAATAAGCGAATATTCAATATACTATTCACCGAGCAATGTTCACGCTTAGCTAAGTCAATCGGACCTACTAAAGAGGCTCAGAATACCACCTAACTTTTTGCACCTAGTGTGTTGTTTAGTCAGTCTAGCAAAATTGGCAGAGGAAATCGCGTCGTAATCGGTCGAGTTCTCAGAATCTTGGTAAGGTTTTTACTTACGAAATAAATATATAATATGGTAATTTTAGCGTTTTGATATTGATATGTAATTTGCCTAAACGAAGGCTTAGTTCTGCTTAATTTTGATTGAATGTTGTTTATTCGATGCTTTTAATTTTATTCAAAAATTCTCAGGAAACTGGTCTGAGGATTCTGTCAAATTGACACTTAATGTCGTTCAAATTCAGATTGTTAGTAAATATTTTGTTAATTTATTATAAAAAAGACTATACATCATTATTACTTAAAGCTCAAAGATAATATTATACTGATTAAAATTATTGTCCAAGACTGGTTTAATAGAATTAGTATATAAACCAGAAAAAATCCCTAATTTTCGTTGTTGTTCGAGATACTTGGACGCTTGCAAATTAATAAAAGCAAAATTAACAGAAGCATATTTTTTTTCTGAAATAAATAATAAATATTGGTGTTGATTTTCGTTTTTTCCCGTTTGCTTGCGCTTGATTTCCTTGAAATGGCCATAAATCTAAAAATTTAAAATATTTTGACCGTTCATATTATGCTAAAAGAAGATTCTTGATAATAGACTAGTTTTTGCAACTAGAATGTAAACAAAAAATCGGCCAAGTGCGAGTCGGGCCTCGCTCTTTTAGGGTTCCGTTAAAAAAATTAAATTAAAAAATTTCCATCTACCCACCTACCCATTTTAATTTAATTTTTTTAATTAAATTTAATTTTTATTATTTGTTGTTATAGCGGCAATAGAAATACATAATATGTGAAAATTTCATCTGTCTATCTATTACGGTTTACGAGATATAGCCCTCTGACAGACGGACGGACGGACAGCGTAGGCTTAGTAATAGGGTCCCGTTAGTACCCTTTGGGTACGGAACCCTAAAAAATGTCGGGCCGAAATCAGACTCATTTTCGTCCTTAGTTTGTATGTCATGATTTTATAAAAATTACTGTGTTAAATGAATTTTTCAAGTGGCAATTCTTTCAGTGTGGCAACACTTGTTTTATGTCGGTAATTTGTTAGTTGTTGGCAAACATGGTTGCGTTGGCCAATCAGGAATAAGCACGCGTAGCCCCGACAAAATTACGTAAAGAGTGGGAAAATGGGGGGGAGAAAGCGAGGGCCGGATGGTCGACAGCGGAGGACAGGCAGTTTGTGATTTATCTTTGAATAGCTCGGTTAAAAATGGGCAAAGTATCAATATTTGTGACAACTTCAGAAGTGACAAGAACCCAATGGTATGTAAGAAATGATTACTTTGTATGAAATGTTATACCTTCAAAATAGTTGTGAATAATTATTTTTCGAATAGCTAAGATTATAGTATTTTATATGGAAGTAATGGTGTTAATTTAGTAATAAGTTGTTGAAAGGCTTTGTCCTTTACAATAATTTTAAGACTACAGTGATTCTATCATATCACTTGGAACATTTGGCCAAGGCTACTCTTTGGTACTGTTTTCCTGTGATATTGTTAGCATTGCAACACCCATCATTAATTTCGGGTAGGTCAATTTTCATATAGGATTATATCCCGTATGATCATGACGAAAAGCTATGTTGACATATCAGTTTGGATCATTTGGTCAAAGCGACTCTTTGATAATGTATCCTTGCTATATTCAACATTTGGAGAAATAGTCTTTCTTATGTTATGAGAACTCGATACATTTAGATGTTAAAAAGTTGAAGGTATGACATCAATTATGAATCATTTATATAGTACCCACATTATCGACCGAGCGAAGCGAAGGTCTTTGAGTTAACTAGGGCGATTTGCACTTGTCCGTCCGTCCGTCCGTCCGTCCGTCCGTCTGTCAGAGCCTTATAACTTTTGAATTACTGAACGTAATTACTTCAAATTTAGATATAATATGTAAACCGATGGCCTCCAGCCGAAAATGGCTTAAAAAGTTATAAAAATCTTTATTTCAGGGGGGCTCTCATAGAAGCGAATGCGAAGTAAAAAAAAAAAATCGCGTTACATAAAATTGTTACGTATCATTTTAAAGATAATTTTGAACTGAGTACAAAAATATTTTTTTTTTAATTTTTCCCTTAAAATTGACGAAATGGGGGGCTTTCAAAGTGGCGATTTTATACGCTCGCTTGAAGACGCTCTCTAGAAAAATCCGCTATGGATTTTCAAACTGATTTTATGTTTTTAGGTCACTTATATCCTGTACTTGAACAACAAATACTAAAATTATATGAATATTATAAAGAAACGAGATTATTTAATTTTTAATGGGCGTCAGTAATTCATATAGCATCAACATAGCTTCACAATAATGCTAATAGATGGCGCAGTCAGTAACTATTCCCATGGAACTACGAGTTAAATTCAATGTTTGATAAATAATTCAATGTTTTCACTAACGTTCCCTAACCTTTACGGGCTACCTATAAGTTAGGTGATTGATGTTTTCTGTCAACTTATTTATCACGATCCTGTACGGGACACCTAAAAGGATATTGGGACGGATGTTAGGACTTAGGATTGTATTTAGGAGCTACCTACGTTAAGAGACTCCTACTTAGGGGATGATTTAGGTATGTTTGGTGAAAACGGGCATAATAATAATGTCAGTTTTGGTTATCATGTATCGATTGAATGAATAATCATGGGATACCGTTACCGCGAGGTCTCAGTTCGGGGCGAACCACTAGTATAATTTTATTAATACAGTTGCGAACTCGATGAACAGTTTATGGACAGTGTGGGGTTGATAAGGATGGCGGGTGAATGTAAATCTGTGAGATTTAACAAAGTTTATTCTATATTGGACTAAGTGTGAATGAATGAATGAACGAAATTTTATTCACAAAAATGCAGGTACAACATGATTGTAAGTGTGTTCATATGTATCCAGGTTGCTATAATAGTGGGGTTATGTGGGTCCTTAATTTATTTATTTATTTTAAGTTTTAACCATGTGTGTTAATGCCATTAGTTTCAACTGACTAAAAATTTAATGTGCAATCAAATTCAAGATTTGTAATTTTCGTCATGTTTTATTTGGTGGGTAAAATGAAATAATGAGTTGAGTGAAAATGATGGCAGCCAAAGTTTGATAGACATGTTTGATTCTAAGCCTTCTTACTTGAAAAGCATAGTTAGACTATGAGTTGAGTCAAAATGATAGTTTTAGTTTTAGACGGTAACTATGATGTTACCTACTGTATTAGACCATGTGTGTCTGTAGATGGTAACTATGTATGTTACCTACTGTATTGGACCAGTGCGTCTATAGGCGGTAAATAAGTATTTTACCTACTGTATTGGACCATGTGTGTCTGTTAATGGTAACTATGTATGTTACCTACTGTATTGGACCAGTGCGTCTATAGGCGGTAAATAAGTATTTTACCTACTGTATTGGACCATGTGTGTCTGTTGATGGTAACTATGTATGTTACCTACTGTATTGGACAAGTTCGTCCATAGACATTCGAACAGTGGCCAAGTGTGCCGTGGATTTCAAAGAAGTGATAAATTTTATGGACTACGGGTGTCCTAAAGATAAGTGAGAGTGTCAAGTTATACATGAAATTAAATGAAATCGTTTATTTGCTAAATGTGAATAATAAAGCGATAGTAATATATTGTAATAATATTTTCTTTCATATTTTGCCATATTATGCATGGCGTGCAAATTCTCAGTTAAGTATCTGCATTCAATTGAAAAACAATAAAATATATGTCATACATAATATTTTGATAGTTAAACTTTATGATTCATGAGTTTTATATCCACTTTTTTCTCGGTTCACGATACTAGTGTGCATCCCAGGAAGATAAGTTCTATAATTTCAAACAGTACTGAAATATGTTCTCTATTTGAGAAATTTAATTCTAAAAAGTTATTTGGTCCACTTTATTGACAGAATAAATTTATCTTGGCACATTGTAGGTATTAACAATATTTCTGTAAAAAAAACTACCGTAAAGACCTACTACTACTATAATAGTTTTTATATTATAGACCTTTATTTCAATATTTTTATATTTTTATAATATTTAAGGAAATATTGGTAAATTTAAGTATCGTGTACGTGATGCAAACTATGCCACACGTTTTCCGCCATGATTTCATTATCTTCCTAAGATTCAATTCTTAATTTGGATCTACCCACCTAGTAGAATAAAATCAGAACCAAGCCGAAATCGAGAATGATTATCATTATTGGGCATGAGTGAATCTCTTTTGAAAGGTTCTGCTGTTTTTTTTAACAAACTTCTTTTAGTATATATTTTTTCCACACTTTAAAATTACCTTAATTTTCCTAAATACCATAATTAGCCTGAAAAAAAATTGAATAAACCTAATTGGGATAAATAATAGTGGTTTAGAGGTGGGCCAAGTGTAACAGTGAATTTTATTAGCAACCATTTAAATGATACGAAGGTAAGAAAGCCTGTGACACGATTTAGGGCAAAATGCCCAATGATACGAATTAGAGTAGACTACTCAGGTTGGCAAGATTGTCCTTTGATGATAAACCGCTTAAGATCACATGTATGATTGTAAATATTTGTCAATATAATAATTGTTCTTAATTGGCCGCGAGGGCAAGAAGGGCTTAAACTTTAATCATAATATGAAAAGGCAAGACTGTCAAAAATCAGATGAAATTAAGAATACTTTCATTATTAGGTGGTCGTGTAGCTTTTTGGTCAGCATTTACGGGTAGGATACGCGATTGGTTGACCGCGTGCATTTTATGTTGCGTTGTTTTGTAGGACTTACCAATATTTTTAAAATAAATATATTAATATGAAGTTATTATTGAACGAAATAAATATACCTTCGGTTCGTTTGAGTTGGTAAATATATATAAAAAAAAAGTTTGAAGAATCACGTCTATGTCATATACTTTGCTTTATAATAATGCGTTTGTACGGATAGTCGCGTAAGTAGGGTTCAAAAAAAGAAAACAGACAAAAAGAGGGTTATTATTAAATATTTGCAATCGGGAATTTGACAGTTTATAATAGGTATGTACAAGATAAGTCATCTAAGTAAGATCAGTATGTTGAAGATAATTTTTTGATGAATCTTTATTTACTTACATTTTAGAAAATTTTATTGCGTACCTACCTGATTACAGAGTATGGTAGGTACATGCAATATTTTATTCATAAGAACTTGACTTGATGAACTGAGGAACGGGAAATCGCAATTAATACGTGTTTGCGAGTGTTTTAAATAATAATACATATTATTATTATTTTGTATATAGCTTCAGTAGCAATATAAATTATATTAGTAACATATAGTGCTTATGAGAATTACCTAGTATTATCATTATGAATATTTGAAGTTGTTGAAAATGAACTTTTCTTTGATAAAGAATATTATAATAAATATATTCTAATGAACTGTTACTTTGTGAGTTGATGAAACATTTGTGTTTTTAGGTTATTCATTACGGGTACGACAGGCGGGGTATATTGACGAGGTTTTGATCATGAATTATTGATTATTTATAATTCTTGTAAATCAAATTGGTGATCGATTTACCAATTTATTGCGATGAAAATTACGATTATTATTAGGGAAAATAAATAAACAGTTGTATACTTACGTATAATGACAGATAGAAACTGAAGAAACATACGAGTAGGTTAAAATATACTTACGAAGGTAAACTGGAGCAAAATATTGTGCAATACTTGGAATTATATCTAATATTGTTTTGTCTTATTCTTAAAATTATCTTGTTTTGATTTAGATCTACTCGTATTTAACTGTGCTAATGGCATAAAAAAAATACTTTATTAGTGGCATTCTTAAACCTTTCTTAGAGAAAGTTAATGTGTGTGTTTATGAACTATTTAATGTAAGTGCCCACAAGTTGACGCATATATAAACATTTTCCAGCATTGGTTCTACAAAGTTAGGCAGCAAGCAGATTGAACGTCAACTTGCGCCTGTAGTAGAAATTTAAACGATAACATTAAGTAATTTGGATTGAATTCGAATTGGATTTGAATTGAATTTGAATTGGATTTGAATTGAATTTGAATATGTTTGTTATTTTCATTATTTATGTACAAGAAAAAAAAATCTCTTAAAATCTATTATCAGATGAATTGGACAAAGGTGAAGCTTGTCTCCATGTGAATATTTCTTTCAGCATGCTCAAAAGTGAGAAGTGAAATTAAAAAGTGGTGCATGGGTATAAAATGTACATCCATATATAATTATATACTATAATAATATACGAAGTATGTAGCAAAAAGCTGAGCTTTGTGAGGGCTCGCGTAGTTAAGTCCCGTTGTAGCGATGTTGACTCTTTGGTTTTCATGGATTGATTTTGATTTTTGGATTGATTCTTTTGGATGAAGTTAATTTTTTTTTTAATTATCTAATAAACCATAAATACGCAAAAATACATAAATATTTTTATAAACATTTTTATTAAAATATATAAAAATTATAATTCTATACAGAACAGTAAGAAAGATGGTGCTGCTTCACTCTAGGTTTGCACTATTGACTGTATTTAATGTGCTTGGGTAGTGAGTTTCATAGGCAATAAATAATGCGGTGAACGAAAGATTTTTCTGAACATTTCCAATCTGATTTATTAGTTGGTATGGTAAAAAGAGTTTCGTTGACAACAAGCATAAAATTATAGAAATGAAGGAATGGTGATTTTGAGAGGTCGTCGTACATTAAAATTCGATAGGGACGGATATACACACATCAAAAGTGTCTAGGGATCAAGCATTTTTATGCGGATTTCTTGAGATTGAGATGTGGCTTTGTAATAAATTTATGATTTTATAAATTTATATGGATCCTTTTTGGTGCATTTCATAATTTCATAATCAGCGATTAAAATCCTGCCAGGAAGTCCATCCTTATAGTGGTGGAACCATCATGGTATGGGCGGGTATTTGGATCGGCGGAAGAACTGAGTTGATTTGGATCAGAGGCAACCTCAACGCTCAAATTTATGCTGAGACGATTGTATCAGACGTCATCGTTCCTCTACAAGTGCAAATCGGTCCCTTATTTCAGTTAATGCATGATAATGCACGACCGCACACCGCAAGAGTTGTAAGACAGACTCTCGCCGCAGCTAACATCAATGCCCTGCCCTGGCCTGCTCAGTCGCCAGACTTGAACCCGATTGAGCATGCATGGGATATGCTACAGAGAAGAGCTCTGCCGAATATGGAGGGTATCCAGTGGCAAGAAGACCTTTTTTTGTTGTTGCAACGAACATGGGCGGCCATTCCACAGCGTGATTTGGATGAACTCATTTTGAGTATGCCAAACCGATGTTCTGTGTTGTTAGTGTTCGCGGTAGAAACACGGATTATTAATTGTTTAAGTTACCCAATAAAATTTTAAAGAAAACTGTTATTTCAGTCTTTTTTTCGAACTTTAATGTTAGTGGTTCAAATGTCAAAAATCCCTTTATTAGGAAAATGGCAAATTTCTTTATTAATGCAAAGGTGACTTGGTTTATCGTTACTGTGACAAACGAAAATACTTTATTTGATGAATCCTTAAAGAAAATTTTAATTAATATCAATCAGGAGAAAAGTTATTGCAAAAATATATGTTGATCCCTAGACACTTTTGATGTGTGTAGTTAGATTTTCTAGGTATTTTTAAAGGATCTAGCAATCAAGTTCATTGTTGACTAGTAGCTAGAGATTTTGAGATCACCTGCGATTGAAAAAAATATATATATTGCGACTGCTTGAAACAGAGATGAACGTTATTAGTAATGTTAGGGATGGATTCTCAGAATTCGAACCGTTTACCATTAATGAACAAATTAATTGTTTTGATTGACGATTATTTAGTTATTTTAATACAAATTAGTGATTGTTCATTGTAGATTTACATAGTATTTATTCTTGTTGACTATATTTTCTTGTTGACTATATTTTTTGGATGAATAATAAATTTTATATTATTGAAATTACTATTTAGATGACTGAATGTTTTTTTTTACAAAATATATGATAATGAATGTTTTATAAATAAGCGATTTCAAGATAAAAACATTGCTTATAGAAATGAATAATATAATTAATTATTATTTGATTCAAGTTCTGGGTTATAGCCAGTAGATCTGTCAGATAAAACATTTTTTGAAAAGACAAATTATAGCGTGATGTTTTTTATAAATTCGTAGCCTGCAATACTAGATAATACAGAACTGATGGCACCGCATTCACGAATGTGGTGGTGGGATAAACTACTTGTTTAGGATAAATAAGAGATAATTTGATATTATTGGAATTTGCTTAAAGTAGACCAAACCAAGGTGAAGTAAGTTTGCTTTCGAAGTAAGTTAGTCACTTAATTGATTTCCGATTTCAAGATGGTATTTAAGTGAATAGTCAGTATACAATATTCAGTAACAAGATTTAAAAGAAATAGCTTAAAGTAATAAAAAAAAAATTACAATTAGTAAATATTTGTTGCGGTATTTTTACCGGTTCTTCCCGCTAGGTTGCGGTACAGAACTTTTAATTTAAAACTTAAAAATTTAAGTACTTAATATTATTGTCTAATTGACTAGACAGAGATTACGAATGCAGAGTTTAGTTTGTAATTGACAGATAGTTAAAAGAAATTGTTAACTTTAACTAAAAATTATGTTGAGGTTAATAGAACTAATGAAGATTTGAATGAAATGAAAAGGTTTAGGGTTGAATTTGTGAATAAATTAAAATTGAATTTTTATTTTTGAGATATTTAGTCTGAAGATTGGATTTTGAGTGAGATAATGACATTTTTATAATAAAATGATAAGGATTGAATGAGTTAGGTAAACCTCGCTCCTAAAATATCTTAGAGACTATGCTATAGTGCTGTGTGATAGTTCCTAGATAGGTCTAATCCTCTCGTTAGAGAGTATTATGTTCTATGGGTCTAAAGTTTCTATAACTATAAGTGTAGTGTGTAATATGAAATTGGTATTAATTGGTTAGTGCTAGAGTAATTCGTCATATTAAAATAATAATCAAGCTTAGTAAAGATAATGAGTTTCGAATCTGATTCACAATAAAATAAGTCCAGTGAGAATTACGACCGAATGTCATGATCAAAAATTAGGTTAAGTTGATACTTAGACAAAAGGATAATCAATTTAGTTGAAATGTAGTTGTAAATATTGGGTATATTAACAAAAAAATTATGGATATTATTTTATGTTGTTATTCTAATGCATGTTGATAATACAGTGTTGAAGTGCAACATTCCAGCAAAACGGTTTATATTGTGTGTATGATATAGATATATAGATATATAGCTATATATTTATATATCTATGTATGTAAGGTATGCGGTTACCTTATTTTTAGTATGGTACGTGCGCCGGAGGCTGCACGATATCGGATGGCCGAATGTCATGATTTTATAAAAATGACTGTGTTAAATGAATTTTTCAAGTGGCAATTCTTTCAGTGTGGCAACACTTGTTTTATGTCGGTAATTTGTTAGTTGTTGGCAAACATGGTTGCGTTGGCCAATCAGGAATAAGCACGCGTAGCCCCGACAAAATTACGTAAAGAGTGGGAAAAATGGGGGGGAGAAAGCGAGGGCCGGATGGTCGACAGCGGAGGACAGGCAGTTAGTGATTTATCTTTGAATAGCTCGGTTAAAAATGGGCAAAGTATCAATATTTGTGACATATAGAACTACCCTTTTATACTATTCTAATACCGGCTATATTCGCAATGATTGTCGGTGTGTTTTCAAACGAATCAAAACACGTGCCGGCACGCGAATTTTTATTAAGGCTGTATTAAGGCTGATTTCACCTTATAACAAAAGTTATAGTGTAGAGTAAAGGAGCCGCTCGTGGCGCACCTTGCTTTGCTACCGCATCCGGCGTCCGCCATAAGGCGTAATTTATACGGGGCCTCGTTTATCGTTCATCGTTGCGAAAATTTTTACGAAATGAATCGTCTTTATTCGCTCTAAGGGCAAATTTAGCTTTCGAGATTTTTGATTTCATTTTCGAGGCTTCATTGAGAGTCATCGAAAATGAACCGTCTAAAATTATTGTCCTTAGGCCAAAGGGCCTTAGGTGCATTTTCGCAAAACATGTTCGCAAAAATTAACCATGAACGGGACACCGTCTAATTTCAGCCTTACACGGGCGCAGGGTCTTTGAGACCGTCGGCACCGCGGTGCCCGGCGGGCGACGCGAGCGACGCATGTTCTTTGGAGGTGTCGCAAGCGGCGCTCGGCGCGGCGCCCCCTACCACCCTGTGCCCGTGTGCACCGCACACCCTGCACAATACGTAAAGCCGCCGCTGCTACCCGTTTGTCCTGGCGATGGCGCCCGGAACACATTTATGATGTGTTTATGATACATGTCAGATTCGTGTTTAAAATTGATAACGATTTTTAAAAATGGTAAAGATTTCATCATTTTATTTATAGATCTGCATCCATCGTCCTACCTCGGACGTAACACACCTACGCACTAGACAGCGTCCATAGATCTGCATCCATCGTCCTACCTCGGACGTAACACACCTACGCACTAGGCAGCGTCCATAGATCTGCATCCATCGTCCTACCTCGGACGTACCACACCTACGCACTAGACAGCGTCCATAGATCTGCATCCATCGTCCTACCTCGGACGTACCACATCTACGCACTAGACAGCGTCCATAGATCTGCATCCATCGTCCTACCTCGGACGTAACACACCTACGCACTAGGCAGCGTCCATAGATCTGCATCCATCGTCCTACCTCGGAAGGTAGGACGATGGATGCAGATGGATGCTATGGATGCGTAGGTGTGTTACGTCCGCGTAACACACCTACGCACTAGGCAGCGTCCATAGATCTGAAAATCAAAACAAATCCATTTCAGACAAGTTTTTTCCGGATCTTTGGAAACTTGCGAAGGTCATACCGTTGCCTAAAACTGCCGGTTTGACAGATTTCAAGGACCTGAGACCAATCAGCATACTTCCTGTCATGGCTAAGTTAATCGAAAAATTGGTTTGCAATCAACTTTCAGGTTATCTTGAAAGTCATGATCTACTGCCAGAGGTTCAATCCGGTTTTAGAAAGGGTCACGGGACGTCAACTGCATTAAGCGCGGTCACAGATGACATTTTATCAGCCTCTGATAGAGATGAGGGCACCTTTCTAATATTATTAGATTTCTCAAGGGCATTTGACTGTATAGACGTGGAACTCATGTTGGCTAAATTGCGGTTTTACGGGGTTGATGAGGATGCCTGCACTTGGTTTAGTTCCTTTCTAACGAACAGGAAGCAATTTGTGGCTATCGATTCAAACAGTAGGGTTCCTCTGATATCTCAAGTAACCAGGGTGCCACGTGGCACTCCACAGGGTTCCAGCCTTAGTCCATTATTATTCATAATTTACACGGCAGATCTTCTACAAAAGATTCAACATTGCAAAGCACATCTGTACGCAGATGGCACCCAAATATATTACCATTTAAAACCCGAATTTACAAAAGAAGCCGTGAAACTTGTGGAACGAGATCTGGACTCAATTGCAAAATGGGCACAAGACAATAGGTTAGTCCTTAATGCAAAAAATACCAAATATATGATACTAGGCAATAAGCATCAAAGGGTTAGTATACAGGGCAGGAATCCAAACTTTGAACTGAACGGCGAAAAACTAGAACGTGTAACTAATGTAAGAAACTTAGGTCTACACTTTGACGAAGATCTCAGGTTTATTCAACACGTCAGCATTAAAATCAAAAACGCTTTCTATAGGCTAAAAGTAATATATGGTATGAGACATTCTTAACGGAAGGGGTGCGCCGCATTATAGTAGAGTCTCGTTCTCTCGGCACTTAACTATTGCGATTCAATATATGGACCTAGATTGCTGAAGAAAACCGAGAACGCGATACAAAGGCTTCAAAATGCATGCACCAGGTTCTGTTACGATATACCTAAGAGAAGCCACATAACACCGGTGTTAAACAAGCATAAAATTTTAAATATGAAGTCACGTAGAAACCTTCATTTTACTATGTTGATTCACAGAATTTTACACAATAAGCGACCCCCGTATCTTTACGAACGTCTGCAATGGCGTAAAGAACGGAGCACGATTAGGGTGAAGGATAAATGAAAATTAAGCTTCCCAAGACACAGGAAAGCAGGGTTTAGAGGGTGTTTCCGATTCGCTGCGGCCAAAATCTGGAATGATCTTCCTCCCCCCCTTCGAGACAGGCAGATAGTTCTAAGCGATACTAGTTTTAAGCTAAAACTCAAGAAGTATTTTCTTACTAAACAACTAGAGGCAGCAAGATGATTAGGATAATAATATATAATTTTTTCTTGTGTTGTGTTATGTTATGTTGAAGTTGTGTTATGTTGTTTTTTGTCTTCCATTTTTCATTTCTTTTTGTTATTATTTTTTATTTTATTTTTTTTACTTTTTGGATGGTATATAATAATAATTTTTATTTATTTATTTTTAATTTTTTTTATTTGGATGCGTGAGGGGCGAGGCGCCATAATGTATGTAATATTATCGGTAAAGGAGCAAACTGAAAATCAGCGCTGGGTACAATGCCCAGCATAAGGCTGAGTTTGCGGCCTTTTGCTCAGTTTTTAGGCTTAAATTATTTAGACATAAGTTTCTTTTGCTAACCTTTTTTCATTCTATGTAAGCCTAACAATAATGTAGAAAGCAATAAAAATTATTTATTATTATTATTATCTGCATCCATCATCCTACCTCGGACGTAACACACCTACGCACTAGACAGCGTCCATAGATCTGCATCCATCGTCCTACCTCGGACGTAACACACCTACGCACTAGACAGCGTCCATAGATCTGCATCCATCGTCCTACCTCGGACGTACCACACCTACGCACTAGACAGCGTCCATAGATCTGCATCCATCGTCCTACCTCGGACGTAACACACCTACGCACTAGACAGCGTCCATAGATCTGCATCCATCGTCCTACCTCGGACGTACCACACCTACGCACTAGACAGCGTCCATAGATCTGCATCCATCGTCCTACCTCGGACGTACCACATCTACGCACTAGACAGCGTCCATAGATCTGCATCCATCGTCCTACCTCGGACGTACCACATCTACGCACTAGACAGCGTCCATAGATCTGCATCCATCGTCCTACCTCGGACGTACCACATCTACGCACTAGACAGCGTCCATAGATCTGCATCCATCGTCCTACCTCGGACGTACCACACCTACGCACTAGACAGCGTCCATAGATCTGCATCCATCGTCCTACCTCGGACGTACCACACCTACGCACTAGACAGCGTCCATAGATCTGCATCCATCGTCCTACCTCGGACGTACCACACCTACGCACTAGACAGCGTCCATAGATCTGCATCCATCGTCCTACCTCGGACGTACCACACCTACGCACTAGACAGCGTCCATAGATCTGCATCCATCGTCCTACCTCGGACGTACCACACCTACGCACTAGACAGCGTCCATAGATCTGCATCCATCGTCCTACCTCGGACGTACCACACCTACGCACTAGACAGCGTCCATAGATCTGCATCCATCGTCCTACCTCGGACGTACCACATCTACGCACTAGACAGCGTCCATAGATCTGCATCCATCGTCCTACCTCGGACGTAACACACCTACGCACTAGGCAGCGTCCATAGATCTGCATCCATCGTCCTACCTCGGACGTAACACACCTACGCACTAGGCAGCGTCCATAGATCTGCTTCCATCGTCCTACCTCGGACGTACCACACCTACGCACTAGACAGCGTCCATAGATCTGCATCCATCGTCCTACCTCGGACGTACCACACCTACGCACTAGACAGCGTCCATAGATCTGCATCCATCGTCCTACCTCGGACGTAACACACCTACGCACGAGGGAGCGTCCATAGATCTGCATCCATCGTCCTACCTCGGACGTAACACACCTACGCACGAGGGAGCGTCCATAGATCTGCATCCATCGTCCTACCTCTGACGTAACACACCTACGCACGAGGGAGCGTCCATAGATCTGCATCCATCGTCCTACCTCTGACGTAACACACCTACGCACGAGGGAGCGTCCATAGATCTGCATCCATCGTCCTACCTCTGACGTAACACACCTACGCACGAGGGAGCGTCCATAGATCTGCATCCATCGTCCTACCTCGGACGTAACACACCTACGCACGAGGGAGCGTCCATAGATCTGCATCCATCGTCCTACCTCGGACGTAACACACCTACGCACGAGGGAGCGTCCATAGATCTGCATCCATCGTCCTACCTCGGACGTAACACACCTACGCACGAGGGAGCGTCCATAGATCTGCATCCATCGTCCTACCTCGGACGTAACACACCTACGCACGAGGGAGCGTCCATAGATCTGCATCCATCGTCCTACCTCGGACGTAACACACCTACGCACGAGGGAGCGTCCATAGATCTGCATCCATCGTCCTACCTCGGACGTAACACACCTACGCACGAGGGAGCGTCTACAAATCTGCATCCATCAAGAGTTTTTTGGTATGGCATTTGTTGTGAAAATATTCTTAGAAAATAGCGCAGAAATTGATTTAATACCTACTCAAAGCAAAGAAGGCACATTTGGTCATGGTCATATTATTTATCAAAGTTCATCAGCGATTATGTATCTGATTATAATAATTATACTCAGTGGTATAGGTCAGGTGTAATCGGCCGACTACCCGTGCACCATGCGTGCACCCACCGGCTTCAAAGTAGTCAAAAGAGTGGGCAAGGAACATACTACTCTGAGAGTAGGTATAAAACGCAGTGGAAATATTCTCTTGGGGTATTCGTTTATGAAGAAGAATAGACAGACGTCACGCAAACTTCACCACGTGATTGTATTATTTTGTGAGATATTTTGTTCTCTCATATATCTACCTACTCGCTCAAAGATAATGTACTCACTGGTACTCGCAGTTTGTACCTCATCGCTTCAAGTGTTATACTAGCGTCCATCTATTCCAAGTTTAGGCAGTCACGGTGCCTCGCTCCGTCGCGTCGTGGTTTACAAAAAACAATTTAAAGCCGTCCGTCAGTTCCGCGCTCTGCGGCGAGCCGTGCGGGTGCGTGCGGTGCGTGCGGTGCGTGCGGTGCGTGCGGTGCGCGCGGCGCGATGCGGCGCCTCGGCGCGCTGCTGCTGCTCGCGGCGCTGCTGGGCGCGCGCCTCGCGGCGACGGCGGCGGACCGCGACGACGACGATGACGACGACAGCGACCCCGCGCCCTTCATGGTGACTGCCGCCCTGCGACCTGGCCGCTTCCAACATTCACATATCATAGATCTATCGCAACGCAGCTATACTTGTATCACAGCTTGTATCGTCTCAACTCATCCGGGTCGCCGCTCGCGCTGGACGCGCGTCTGCTCAGAACGAGTAGGGTTCAGGCTGTGTCCGGTCCGCTGGCCGAGTGCGGACTGGCGGACTTCACACACCTGTGAGAACATTGCGGAGAACTGTCGGGCGAGCAGTACCCCACCATCGTTAAAGCGATATTATAATAAAGTTCCAAGACTCGCCTCATTATCGGTATCTGGGAGTCGAACCTCGGATCTTGCGAAAAGGAAAAAGCCTTTCCGGAAGCTGTCCCGAGTGCGGCTGTCGCCTCGCGCGCGAGCTGCGACAGAGCGCGCCCTCAGCCGCCGCTTCGCCCGCAGATGGTGCTGGAGCACGAGGACCGGCGGCAGTGCGCCGCGTCGCTGGTGTCGCTGCGCGTGGGCGTCACCACGGCGCGCTGCGCCCGCGCGCGCGGCCCGCGCCGCGAGCTGTGGGCGCTGGCGGCGGCGCTGGTGGGCGCGGTGGGCGTCGGCGTGGCGCCGGGCGCGGGCGCGCGGCGCGTGGCGCGCGTGGCGCTGGCGGGCGACGGGCGCGACGACGGCGACCCCGCGCTCGACATGGCCGTGCTGGAGCTGGAGGAGCCGTTCGGGCTCGAGGCGGGCGCGCAGCCCATCCTCATGGAGACCGACGCGCGCGCCGACGACGCCTCGCCCTGCCACGCCGTGCGCGCGCTGCCGCTGCGCGGGGCCCGCCACGCGCCGCGCGCGCGCCTCCGCGTGCGCAGCGTGCGGCTCGTGCCGGAGGCGCGCTGCGCGGCGCGCGTGCCGCACTGGGCGGCGTCGCGCGCGCGCCTGCTGTGCCTGGCCGGCGACGAGATGTGCGAGCGCGACCTGGGCGGCGGCGTGGTGTGCGGCGGCAAGCTGCGCGGCGTGCTGAGCGCGCTGGGCGCGGCGGAGGGCGCGGAGGGCGCTGCGTGCGGCGACACGCTGGCGGCGCAGAGCGTGGCGCGCTGGCGGCACTTCCTGCACTGCGCGCACACGCTGCGCCAGTGCGGACGGTACGAGCCGTTGCGATACGTTGGCATAGGACTGCGCTTTCGTTTGTATAATATTTTGATGTGAAACATCTATAGCGGCACGTAAAACAGATTTCTCGCGTGGCGACGCCTCGCCACGGCATGCGATGTTATATATGTATACTTAGTGACATATTTAGTTCCTATCACAATCTGTTTAGTAGTAGTAGTAGTAGTGGTAGGGGTAGGGGTAGGGGTAGGGCAAGGGGTAGGGGTAGGGGTAGGGGTAGTGGTAGTGATAGTGGTAGTGGTAGTGGTAGTAGTAGTATTATTATATGTATACTTAGTCACATATTTATCACAATCTGTTTTTTTCTGCATATTTTACAAAATAATGTCGATGTTTCACATCTGCCAGGCGTCCCACGACGGCTCACAATTTTTATTATTTTACATGGAAAAACTTAGTTAATTAGAAAAAGTAAATCAATGACCTACTGAGTACAAGAAAAACGATAAACATACACCCAAAGTCAACAGGATGAATGCTTTTGATTTCATGAGAACTAGATCAAATTCTTTCACAACCGAGAAACCAAATAAACAATAGCAACTAACTAAAAAAAATGTAGAATTAACATCAATACTTACAAATAATACAAATACAACCCCAAGACGGCCGGTCACCGCGGGGTTGTCTAAGGACCTACGCCCCCCTTTAATAATCCAAAAGGAAGAAACTACCACAGATATACCAATTTTCATTGATAATAGTAAACTACATGTTGCAACATTCAATGTTAGAACTTTAAAAACACAAGCAAGATTAAGAGAACTTATAGAAGCGATTAATCATATAAAATGCGGCATTTTAGGGCTCAGTGAAATAAGAAGGAAAGGAGAAGAAATTATAGAACTTGAAAATCACATATTCTATTATTATGGGAAAGATACAAAACAGAATGGAATAGGATTTCTGGTTAACTCTAAATGGAAGAACCAAATTGTAGAATTTAGAGCATACTCAGATAGAATAGGACTACTAAAACTTAAATTCTCGAATAAACAAACAATAGCTATTCTTCGGATATATATGCCTACAAGCGATTATACAGATGAAGAAATAAATAACACCTACAAACAACTCTCTAGTATACTAGAGAGTTGAGAGTATACTAGAGAGAATATAGACAGCAAAACAATTATAATACAAGGAGATTTTTATAGCAAGATTGGCAAACGACAAATTGAGGAAGAAACTAGACACATAAGGAACTATGGCTATGGAAAGAGAAACGAAAGAGGCCAAATGCTGATCAATTTCTGTAGATCTGAAAATTTAAAAATTATAAATACATTTTATAAAAAACGAAATAATAGAAAATGGACGTGGCTGTCACCAGATTCGAAAACAAAAAATAAGATAGACTACTTCTTATGTAAGACAACAAACATATTTCAAGATGTAGACGTAGTAAACAATGTAAAATTCTTTTCAGACCATAGATTGCTACGATGCACAATATCAATTGGAAATTTAACTAAAAGGAAAATACCTAAACAAAGAACAATAGCATATAGCGAAATAGACTCGAAAGTATACTGTGAGAGGTTGGAAAGATTGATTCAAGACATACCACAACAAACGAAAAAAGATATACAAAAATATTACACAGAAATAGAAAAATGCATAAAAGAAGCAGAAAAAAGTGATATACCACAGCAGGAATCAAAATTGAACAAATTCTCTGCAACAGCAAAAAGTTTACTAGAACAGAGAGCTACGTTAGGTAGGAAGATGAACAAAACACAAGAAGAAAAACTAGAATTGAAGGTCATAAACAAAAAGGTTAAAAGACTCATAAGGAAAGAGAAAAGGAATGTATCAACAACAGTTATAAAAGATGCACTACAAAAATCAGGATCAACTAAATTAATAAAAAGGAATTTGGAAAAAGGAAAGAAATGGATTACTGGGTTACAAAAAACAACAGGAGAAGGTGAAAAATCTAGAGACAAAATACTAGAGATAGCCACAGAATTCTATAAGAACTTATACACAAGCACAATTAAAGTTACAAAAGCACAAAGTATGGAACAAGAGAATTACCATGATGCCTCCGAAGAAGAAATACCAAAAATAATTGTAAAAGAAGTAGAAATAGCACTGTATGTAATAGTCTTAATAATACACAAAACACCAGGTCCGGACAATATAAGCGCACGAAGCCTTAAAATGGGAGAAAAAGTTCTTTCAAAAGTTTTGACATTTAAGATATTTAAAAGAATACTAGAAGAAGAGCTACCCGCTCAATGGAACAAATCTGAAATATCGTTAATTCATAAAAAAGGTAGTTACAGCGACATAAACAACTATAGACCTATTAGCATGATTGCAAACATATACAAAATTTTCTCAAAAATAATAACAAACAGAATTAACTATTACCTAGACATACAACAGCCGCCGGAGCAGGCAGGATTTCGCCGTAACTACTCGGTGTGTGACCACTTACAGAGTGTGCAGCAGATTATAGAGAAGGCTAACGAGTATAATATGATTGTATATATAGCATTCATAGATTTCAATAAAGCATTCGACTCAATAGAAAACAAATCGGTATGGAATGCTCTAAGAAATGATGGAGTGCCGAACAAATACATAAGGATAATTAAAAAAATCTATAAAAACAGTGAAGCACTGATAAAATTGGAAACTAGAGGAGTAAAGTTCAAAATAGGAAGAGGTGTCAAACAAGGTGATCCAATGTCTCCTAAACTTTTCAATTCAGTGCTACAAAACATCTTTCAGGAGCTTAAAGGAAAATGGGATAATTTTGGAATATGCATCAATGGACAATACATAACAAATTTAAGATTTGCGGATGATATAGTGCTTTTCTCTAAAAATCCAGAACAATTTAAGATAATGATACAAGATTTGCAAAATGAGAGCAAGAAAGTTGGTCTATCAATGAACATGTCTAAAACAAAACTTATGAAAAATAGTACAGATACTCTTGATATCTCAATAGGAACTCAAAAATTGGAAGTCGTTGAGAAGTATACCTACCTTGGTCAAACAGTTGCATTTAAGGACTGGCAAGATGAGGAGATAGAAAAAAGAATCCAGCAAAGTTGGAATAAATACTGGTCTCTTATGGATATATTTAAAAATAAAGAAATACCAATCACCTTAAAAGCTAAGGTTTTTAACAGTTGCATAGTTCCAACATTAACATATGGTTGCCAAACCTGGGCACTTAATAAGAACCAAGTTAAAAAATTAATAGTAACGCAGAGAAACATGGAGAGGAACTTACTAAAAATAAGACTCATGGACAAAATTACAAAAAAGGAAATAAGACAAAGGAGTAGGCTAAAAGATGTGGTGAGGATAGCTAAAACAGGAAAATGGAACTGGGCGGGACATGTAGCGAGGGCAGGAACTGAGAAATGGAGTAACAGCAACTTGGCTACCGAGATACTTAAAAAGGAAACAAGGACGACCAGTACTATGGTGGAGAGATGAACTAGAGACATTCGAGGGAAAACTATGGTCCCGCTCAGCCCAAAACAAGAAAGAATGGAAGAAGAAGGGGGAGGCCTTTGCCCAGCTGTGGGATGACTTGTAATTATAACACCCCTCTCTTTTTGCGTCGGGGGTTAAAAATTAATTAACATGTGTAAATATAATAATAACAATGTAATAAGAAAGGCTATAAATAAATAAATAAATAAATAAATAAATGAAAAAGAAAATTTTGAAGCTAAATAACAAGTTTTCAAAAATAGAAAAAAACGTAAAGCTAAACTCAACTCAACTGGGAATAAAAATTTCAAGTTAGGTAGGTACGTAGTTATATAATTTGTTTATGAACATAATAATTATATATTATATTTTCAATGTTTAATTTTTTGGTGACATGACTGATAGCGGCGAGTGCGCCTCGCTGTGCACCGAGCAGCGCCTGCTGCCGCCGGCGGCGGACGCGGCGCCTGGCCCCGACGACGACCGCGCCACGACCACGAGTGAGTGCTGCCTCGCACGGACTGCGCATCGCCAGCCGCGCGCCGCGCGCTGACCGCTCTGCCGTGTTGCAGGCGAGCCCGCGCCCCCCGCCGCGCGCAGCCCCCGCCCCGCCGCGCCGCTCACGCCGATCGCCCCGCGCCGCACCGCGCCCCCCGCCGGCGACGAGCCCGCGCCCGCGTCGAGACCCGCAGCGGATTTCGAACCGAATCGCGCCGATTTTAAGGTATACCTACTTCATCTGAATGGACTTTCACGAATCGGGAATAAAATAATGTGTTTCCAATTATTTGCCGTCGAAATAGTAATTTTAAAACGTACCTACCAAATGATAAAAATTCATAGAATTTATTTACTCAGTAATAGCGTGGAATATAATACCTATGTAGTTCGTATGCGTTATTCCCGGAAGCATGTCTAGAAAGCTACCTAGTATCGACGAACCGGATCGATCAGATTAAACTGTGCTCAAAGTAGGAAACGCAACTTGTACAGTAGGATCGCCCACGGTTCGATGAGGCGCAGCACGAGTGTAATGCATACGAACACCGTAGGCGGCTCAGACCCGAACCCCCCGCGTGCGCTTGAAGGCGGGCGAGTACGGCGACAACGCAGCCGACTACGCGGCCGAGGAGCCGCCGCCGCCCACGCCCACGCCCAGGCCCACGCCCACGCCCACGCACGCGGCCGCGCACCGCTCGCCGCCCACGCCGCCCACGCCGCCCGTGCCCGAACCGCCCGCGCCCGCGCTGCAGCTCGCCGCCAGCGAGCCGGCCCGCGCCGCCTCGGGAGCGCGCGCGCGCCGTCTGCACGCAGCCGCCCCTATCATCCTGTATTGCACGACGCTGACACTGGGAAAATAAAATAAATAGTAAAAACGTAACTTATACTTTTTTTATTTGAAACATAATGGGAAGATACAATAAAATAAAATCAATTCGAATCACCAAAAATAATTTGAATAACGATCACAAAACACAAACTTCAAGAGCAGCATCAATTAACTATGTAAACTTATAGATAAACTGTAACTGCCAGGTTAGATTCCTGATTGAGCAGTCTGGTCAAAAGTCCACCAAGCGGGAGGGGAACTTGGCTACATGGTGCCAGCGTCGCAAGTAAAGTTGTGCCACTGAGATAATATTATTCAATTCCCCAACCAGCTGCCCATGCGCTTAAAATCATGGGGTTTATTAGGTAATGATGCAATAAAGATCGTCTTTTGTAGCCCAAGAAAATGCAATAAGTATCATACTAGTAAAACCATCAAGAAGTATATATCATAAAAGATAGAAGTGACCAACATAACGTGTAGTGAAATGGATGTAATCAAAAGGAAATTGTATGGGCCGAGACGGTAGCAATAACTTTGTAAACTTAAAGTACAATGCTAACCGTTAGGTTATGTTAGGTTATGTTAGGTTATGTTAGGTTATGTTAGGTTATGTTAGGTTATGTTAGGTTATGTTAGGTTATGTTAGGTTATGTTAGGTTATGTTAGGTTATGTTAGGTTATGTTAGGTTATGTTAGGTTATGTTAGGTTATGTTAGGTTATGTTAGGTTATGTTAGGTTATGTTAGGTTATGTTAGGTTATGTTAGGTTATGTTAGGTTATGTTAGGTTATGTTAGGTTATGTTAGGTTATGTTAGGTTATGTTAGGTTATGTTAGGTTATGTTAGGTTATGTTAGGTTATGTTAGGTTATGTTAGGTTATGTTAGGTTATGTTAGGTTATGTTAGGTTATGTTAGGTTATGTTAGGTTATGTTAGGTTATGTTAGGTTATGTTAGGTTATGTTAGGTTATGTTAGGTTATGTTAGGTTATGTTAGGTTATGTTAGGTTATGTTAGGTTATGTTAGGTTAGGTTATGTTAGGTTATGTTAGGTTATGTTAGGTTATGTTAGGTTATGTTAGGTTATGTTAGGTTATGTTAGGTTATGTTAGGTTATGTTAGGTTATGTTAGGTTATGTTAGGTTATGTTAGGTTATGTTAGGTTATGTTAGGTTATGTTAGGTTATGTTAGGTTATGTTAGGTTATGTTAGGTTATGTTAGGTAATGTTAGGTTATGTTAGGTAATGTTAGGTAATGTTAGGTTATGTTAGGTTATGTTAGGTTATGTTAGGTTATGTTAGGTTATGTTAGGTTATGTTAGGTTATGTTAGGTTATGTTAGGTTATGTTAGGTTATGTTAGGTTATGTTAGGTTATGTTAGGTTATGTTAGGTTATGTTAGGTTATGTTAGGTTATGTTAGGTTATGTTAGGTTATGTTAGGTTATGTTAGGTTATGTTAGGTTATGTTAGGTTAGGTTAGGTTAGGTTAGGTTAGGTTAGGTTAGGTTAGGTTAGGTTAGGTTAGGTTAGGTTAGGTTAGGTTAGGTTAGGTTAGGTTAGGTTAGGTTAGGTTAGGTTAGGTTAGGTTAGGTTAGGTTAGGTTAGGTTAGGTTAGGTTAGGTTAGGTTAGGTTAGGTTAGGTTAGGTTAGGTTAGGTTAGGTTAGGTTAGGTTAGGTTAGGTTAGGTTAGGTTAGGTTAGGTTAGGTTAGGTTAGGTTAGGTTAGGTTAGGTTAGGTTAGGTTAGGTTAGGTTAGGTTAGGTTAGGTTAGGTTAGGTTAGGTTAGGTTAGGTTAGGTTAGGTTAGGTTAGGTTTTTTTTTTTTTTTTTTTTTTTTTTTTTTTTTTTTTTTCTTACAACTAATTTAGCCACAAATGTTTCTTTATTATTAACGCAAGCATATCGTAATAGAAGGAGAGCGTCCGCAATGTGATGCGTCCGCTCTTCCAAACTATCGTTTAAATCTAATTATATGTTGTTCTCATATTCTTAAATAATACGCATGGTGCAAACGGTATTACCGGTAACGATTTTACCACTAAGTGGGTACGCAGGTAGTTCCTGATTTCTGCGATTTGATACATTGATCAGGAGCTCCATACGCCCCGCGCTAGAGCGCATAATACTTCTTATTTTAGTTTTGTTACACAAACCAATAAAAATTTAAGTATACAATATGTACGTATACAAAATATACTAAAACTATAGAATGTACACAATTTCAAAGTATATATAAATGTTATAATCTAGTCACACACCTTACAGCTATTCTTAACACAGTAACGTATAGTGCTTCTAATATATATATTATATTGATAATAATATAATATGTACCTATATATATACTAAAACTAAACAATAGAATGCAAAACAAATTTAAACGTTTAAATTTATAATATAATATGAACCTATACACACAATATATACTAAAACTAATCAATATACAATACTTTACAAATTTCAAAATTTATATAAATCTTTAAATCTAGTTACACACATATAGTGTTTCAATGGAAACAACTTCCACTTAAATTAACAACACACATTAAGTTTAAGTATCAAATTAAAATCAACTACTAATAACTAATGTTTATGCTAAATGACAAGGTTAGCAGACCAAGTATATTTTAATTAGCATCTTCGTTAAACTGTTTAAGCTGCTTCAGTATATTTTCCAATAATAGAACAAAGGACTCCAGCGCAGCATGTTTCCCCATGAGTTCCCTGATATTGAAGGGTGGGACCCCAAGATGCTCGCAAAGCATCTTATGGTTCAACCTAGAGCGGCCAAACCTAGAGCATGTTTCTATAAGATGCTCCATGGTTTGGGATGATGCGTTATCGCAAGGGCAAGTGTCGTTATTTACAATGTGGAAGCGGAGAAGATACTGTCGGTGGAATCCATGTCCAGTCAAAAATTGTGTTAAAAAGAAAGTAGTTTTAGTCAAGTTGAAAAGTTCAACAATGTCGGTCAAATTGGGGAGGAGTGTCTTAGTCCGTCGTCCGTGCTGTTCACTGTCGTACCGGGCCTGCCATATCCGGCGGTTCTCCGTACGGATGGAATGCTTGACGTAGCTGATGGGGAAGAAGCAATAGTCGGGGGGTTTGTGCAACTCCGTGGCCCTTTTGGCCGCGGCGTCCGCCGCCTCGTTGCCTGGGATACCGACGTGGCTCCTAACCCAGGCGAAACGAAGTGTGTTTATGTCAATAATTTCATAGGTAAGTCTATGTATCTGTGCTACTATTGGATTTGTGTTACTGCGATTCCTGATTGCTAGTAATGAGGCCATGGAGTCGGTAAAAATGATGTAGTTGTAGTTCAGATTATTGTTTTTGTGCCTATGGTTTATTACCCATAGGCACGCCTTGAGAATTGCCAGCAGTTCTGCCTGAAAGACAGAACAGCTGTCATGTAGTTTGAGTTTACTAGCCGCGAGCCCAATCTCTCCTTGGAAACAAACATAGGCTGCCCCCACCCTGCCATCCTCCTGTTTGCTTCCATCGGTGTAAATTTGAATAGTTTTAGGTGTACAATGTTTTATAATCTGTGTGTGCTCAGTAAATTCGGAAGCCATGACTGTAACTCTTTGTGCCGGGTGGAGCAACTGATGCGGGGGAGTAGCTCGCTCCAGTGTTACATCGTGAGGGAGGAAATGAGTCGTGCCCGTCAATTTGACATTCTCAATCATGTGGACCTCCCGAATCTTGAGATCGAGAGGAGTGAAGCGAGCTAGAGCTATGGCCGCCGTAGTAGAGACCGTCCTAAAGGCCCTAATGGCCTTGATGGCGAAGCCTCTCTGCACGCTTAACAGTTTCCTCCTAATGCCCTTCTTAGCAGCCACGTGCCCCCATACCCCGGCAGCATAGGTGACAGTAGGTTCAATAACTTGCCTATATATGCTCTGAATATTCTCCGGGTGAGCTCCCCATGTTGGTCTACTATATAGGCAGAGTTTATTGAAAATACGTGTCGCCTTTGCCAGGACATGCCGCACGTGGCTGTTAAAAAGAAGCTTCTCGTCTATAATGACTCCCAAATATTTTATTTCTCTCTCGAATTGCAGACTCTTCCCTTCCATGCTAATTACGGCGGCCTTAGCTCTCTTAGTAAAGGCTATTGCCTTGGTCTTGTGCGACCCGAACTCGAGCTTCACTCCCCTCCCCCAGTCAACAATGGAGTCCAGTGCCCTATTGGTTCTATTCTGTAACTCCTCGATGTGTTTTGCTTGGACGACGATAAGAACATCGTCCGCGAATGCCTGGATATGGCAGCCCGCCGGCAACTCCAGTTTCAAAAGTTCGTCAAGGATCAGGTTCCACAACACAGGCCCGCACGCGGACCCCTGCACACAACCCCTGGACATACCCTTGGTGACCCGCACATTGGCATGATCCAGCACAACTTCTCTGTTTTGTAGGTAGCTACGAATAAGCCCAAAGATGTTCCGTGGGCACTCCACATTTCGAAGTTGGCTGAAAAGCGCCGGCCACCAAGCGCTGTCAAAAGCGGCTTTAATGTCCAGGGAGACAGCCACGACGAGCTCACCAGCACCCTTAGCTTGACGGATGATGCCGAGGGCCTTATCAATGGCCATCGTGGTGCTGGTTTGCTCTCTGAACCCGTACTGCGAAACACTGATCCTTCCCGCCCTTTCGGCCGCGTATGTGACTCTTTTAATGAAGAGTTTTTCCAGTAGTTTGCCAAAAACTGGAATTAGTCCTATTGGTCTGTAAGAGTCAAGAGAGGAGCGGTCACTTTTGTTGGGTTTGGGGATGATTTTAACATACGCCCTCTTCCACTGGGAGGGGAAGTGCTGGAGGTCCAAGCATCTATTCATGATGCCCGTGAGCAACTGGCCATACTCTGACGCGAACGCCAGGCATATGTCCGCCGTTAGCCCATCCATCCCTGGTGCCTTTTTGGGGCTCATGTACCGAAGTACCTCCAGCAACTCCCCAACCGTGAAAGGGGGATCATCTAGTGTGTCGGGTGTGTCATTGAGTTTCTGTCTGAGGCTGTAATGTCTTTGAACAGAGTCGGGTCTATCGTCCGGGTAGAAGTGATGCAGTAGAGCTCGGGCAGTCTCAAGAGAGTCAGTCGAGTAAATGTCACCTGTTTTAACTGTTATGGGGGGCCTGCGGGGGTTAATATCTTTTAATAATCTATTAGTGAGAGACCAGACATTCTCTTTGGTTTGCAACGCACAAAATTCCCTGAAGCTGTTGGTTGATGCAGCCTTCAGCTCCTCGGCATATTTGGCTCTTTTAGTCCCTAGTTCTTCAACTAGCGTCTCTAGTGGAAGTCCCCTATGTTTTGACGCATGTAGGCGCCGATGCAGCTCAACTACCTCTCTCTTGCAGGCTTCCAGCTGATCAGACCACCAGGGGGGCTTGTGGCCGTTCCCAGCTGATTTGAGCCGCATTGTGTCCTTGCAAGCGGAGTGAATAGTCTCTGTCACTAGGTCAATGAAGTCGTCAAGTTGGTTCTCATTCATGTCGGTGACGTCTCGGTCCAGTATATCGGATTCAGAAAAGTGCAGATGTAAAGCTCCTTTAAAGTCCGCCCAACGAGCTTTATCATTCTTATACCTAAATGTCGTGGTGCTGTGTTGTGATGGACCAGCAGGATCATCCAAGCAGATGGTGAATTCCACAGCATTGTGCTGGGATGATACGCAAGCCTCCAAGTTGACAGTCCAGTTCCTAATGTCGTCATAAAGGTCTGAGGAAGCCAATGTTAGGTCAATTATAGAGGACCTGTCCCGTCCGTGAGTCACAGTTTCAAATGTCGGTACATTTCCAGTATTACAGCAGAAAAGGTCGTTGCCGTACATTAGGTCCGCAACCGCCTTACCCCTACTGTTAGCCCTATCGCTACCCCAAATGGGGTGCCACCCGTTAAAGTCCCCCCCAACGATACATCGCGTCCCCCCGACGTCCCTTACAAATTGTTCGACGCACCCGATTGTAGCCGCGTTGTCGTCGTCCTCGCTTCCAGGAGGGACGTACACTGACGCAAGATACAGCCGCCGCGCGCCTACACAAACTTGGACGACACAGAGGTTTGGCGTCGAGTATTGAGAGAGACCCAGACAAGGTGGAGAGCCGGTCTTTGCCAGTATGCAGGCCTTGACTCTACCTGCGTCAGTTCCCGGAAACTGAAAGATGTCAAGGCCACGAATTTGTCTCACTTCGTTAGATGTGCCGACGTATGGTTCCGAAACCAGCGCAAAGGAATGACTACTCGCCATGAAAAAGCGAATGAAGTCCTGTAGACAGTTCTTAGATCTATCTAAGTTGCACTGTACTATATTCAGTGATCTGTACTTATCCATAATTGATGTTGGACTCCACCCTCTTCCTCATGGCTCGCAGTACTGGGCACACATCGGATGTAGCTTTATGAGCCACGGACGCTTGTAGATTGAATTTGCTGTTTCGATCGACACAGTTCACGCATTTGGGCACCGCGGTAGGTTTAGACTTTTCCGGGCAATCCCCCTCCCGGTGGGCCGTCCCCGCACAGAAGGCGCAGAGAATGTGTGCCGCGTCCCTACAGTTCTTCCTCGTGTGGCCGAACTGCAGACACGCGTAACACTGCAGAAAAGGTGAAAAGTCCTGAACGTGGACCTTCTGATGGTCCACGCTCAGTCTTCCCATCTCTATTGCCCCACGCCAGGTGCCGGGGTCAGCCTCCAGGACGGCGTTGTATAGTTCGGCGTTACGGTTGTTGCGGAGGAAACGCAACTTAATCTCCCCCTGCGGAACGCATAAGCCCTGGTTTTGCTTGATGAGAAGCTCGACGAGGTCCTCCGAAGCAACATCTTTCGCGACACCTTTTAGTATCAGCATAGGGTTGCGCCTGCGAGCCGGCTCCACACTCACGAGCTCCGACTTACTGAGGCGCCCTATCGCGTCGTCCCTGTGTTGCACACTCTCAAACTCAACCCTAATTTTCTTATTAGAGATAGGGCGAATCGCCGCCGGACCGTAGGTAGAGTCTCTAAAGCTAATAGATCTGCGCCACACCTTTATCAATTCTTCCTTTGTTTCAACTGGCGCCTTCGCGGAGACAATTATTGCCGGCCGCGAAGGAGGAGAAGCGACCGTAGAGGGGGGGGTGGAGACGGCCGCAGCGGCCGGCGCCGGTCTCGCTCGCGCCACCTGCGCGTACGAGGGCCGCGCCGTTGCCGCCGCGGCGGGGGCAAGCTTGCTCATCTCCTCGCGAATACACTTTGTAATCTGCTTCTGTGCAGCAGCAATGGGTGGTTTCGCAGCGAGATCGCTGCGCAACCTCCTCACCTCCTCCGTGCAGGCGTTGAGTTCCATGCGGAGCTCCCCAACGACGCTCACTGGAGTCGCCACCGCCGCCGGCGACGCATCCCTAGAGTCAGCTGGGGCAGCCTGCCCTCCAGCAGGGGCGGGGGTGGAGGGAGCGGGGCTAGAGACCTCGCGCGAAGATTCCGCAGGTGTACGCCGAGAGACCGCAGCCAGGGCATGGGAAGCCCGGCGGATCTCCTCGGCCGCAGTGATGATCACCCGCTTGTTAACCGCGGTTACACTCTTGCCGTCTTGTACGGCCTTCACTATTTTAGCGGTCAAGGTAGTGACCACCGTCATGTAGGTCTCAAGGTCCTTAACCGTATCCGCAGTAACATGAAGGGGCGCAGGAGACTTATCCCCGCTAGGTTTTGGGATCCTAGTGGGAGTCATGGCCAATATTGTCTCTTATCAATACTAAATAGTCCGGGCGAGGCACAGAGTGTCCGAATCGCAATTTAAGTTGGGGGGGTTAAGGGGGGTAAGGGGGGGTAGGGGGGTTTTATGGGGGGATATGATAAAGATACATAAAATACATATTTATACGAAAACCGCGCCGAAAAATACAAATAAACAAGAGAGTTATGGATTTTAAGAAATTTTCTCAAATTCTAAAAATGGGAAAAACACGAAAAATTAAACTAATGAAAATTTTTAAAATGTTACTTCGGATTTAAGTAACAGACCAAAAATCATGAATAAGTAAAGAAACCGGGGTGAATTTAGTGGAAAAACGGGGGAGTTATTTAATTAAAACTATTCTCCAATTTTCAAAACTTGAAAAATCAAGAAAAATAGAAATACATAAAAAAGATAAATTTTGCCTTCGGAGTCGGAAGCACGACGGTAAATTAAGAATATATAAGAAGACCGGAAGAAGATAGGAGCAATATTGGCGGAGATATGGATTTTTGAAAATTTTTATTTATTTCGGTTACGTAATTTGAAACTGAAATTGACTTTTTTGTTTTAAGGAAATTAAGAATTTTGAAAAGTGGATATGAAAGCTATTGCCGAGAAACTAAAAATAGGCTAAACTTGGAGAAGATCCCCCCACGGGAACCCCTCCAAATCGACTCGTGAAGTTAGCACCGGATTCTACAAATATCTCCGCCCACAAAAAAGTTAAATATCTAAGAAACTACAAGAGATAGGGGCCTGAGATTTTCAGGCAATATACTATGATAGATACTGAATATATATTAATAAACTATATAATTATATATATAAAGCGCTTGGAAATATGGACAATTGAAAAAAAAAATTGGGGAAAGCGGAAGGAAAAGTGGCCTCACCCCCTGGTTTTTAATGTCCCGTGAGTGCACCTAGTGTCGTTTTCTTAGTTAGGATATCCCACACCTGGGCCTCTAACAAGAAACTGTCCAGCTGCTGTACAACCAGGTTTTCGCATAACGGTCATTTTTATAAAAACACTTATAACTTTTAAACTATCTATCAGAGAAATCTGAGGTTTGGCACACAGGTAGAGCACTTATACACTAATACAACGAAATAATAATAATAACATGTCCTCGATCTATCTAAAAAGTTATTAACGAAAAACCAGTTTTTGTGTCCGAAAATCACAGTTATTGGGGCCTAACTCCCTGGCGCACTATGCTAAAAATGTCCAAAAGGTCTTAAAAGATGCGCCTCATCAAGGCGCACCTAAATGCACTCTCGAAACTGAGTCGCACCGCGGAAAATCGTAAGCCGCACGCGAAAAACACTTTTCACTTTTTTTTAAAAACACAAAAATTGTCATATCTCCCACAAAACTTGTCCAATTTCAAAAATTTTTTCACATCCGCATAGCGCTCGACAGCGCGCAACTTTTAGTGTATTTCACTAGTTGATTTTCCATAACTGACCCGCAACTTCGATTTTTCGAGCGCGGAGCGGCTCAAAAACGATCCGCTCGCTCCGGGGGGCCGCGCGTGACTGGTTAGGTTAGGTTAGGTTAGGTTAGGTTAGGTTAGGTTAGGTTAGGTTAGGTTAGGTTAGGTTAGGTTAGGTTAGGTTAGGTTAGGTTAGGTTAGGTTAGGTTAGGTTAGGTTAGGTTAGGTTAGGTTAGGTTAGGTTAGGTTAGGTTAGGTTAGGTTAGGTTAGGTTAGGTTAGGTTTTTTTTTTTTTTTTTTTTTTTTTTTATATTTAAATGACCCTCTGACAGAAATCCTCAGAGAAGTATATATACAATGTTTTAGTGCTCTTTTATTTCTGCGTTTTGCAGTAAATAGTTTTGTCGAATCTATTGCATTTTTGTTGATTGCTCTATCACTTGCTTCATTTATTTCTTTGTATTGCCTTTGTTGCAACTTTAATGCAGTATTTTATGAATTCGTCTTTTGTCTTTTTATTATTAATTAGGTCTGCTACGCTTTCTGCGCAGATTTTATCATTAAGTTTGTTTTCTGCTTCATATTTGAGTCTAGTGTTTATTGGGCAGTCAAAGAGCAAATGTGATATGTCTTCTCTAGCGTCAGGGTCACAAAGGCACGATGGACTCTCCTTACACTTGAACCTGTGTAAATATCCTGAGAATCCACCGTGCCCTGTCAAAACTTGTGTTAGCACTCCTGTGAGTTCTGTCGTTTTGATAACTTTGTACGCACTTACCACATCCGGAAAAAAGATTTTGGTCGTGGTTGCAGTAACCCCAGTTTTGTACCTTCGGTTCCATTCGTCAAGCGTATCCAAACGAATTTGTCGCTTGACGAATGAAACCGGGCAGCGATCGTAATTTGGTTTAGCTTTTATTTTTAATGCTGCCTCTTTCGCCAGTGCATCGGCCCGCTCGTTGCCGTCCAATCCAGCATGTGCTTTTATCCAGAACAGGGATATTTCCTTGTCCTGGAGTTTACTGGCAGCAATATTTCCCCGTGACTTGACGGCGAGTTGGTGCGTCGATGCATTATTTACAATCGTCTCCAGGGCGGATCTCGAATCGCTGTATATGCCAAAGGTCTTCTCTTTTCGGTCTATAATTATCCGGGTAGCTTCATATATGGCAAGGAGTTCCGCCTGATAGACTGTGCAATACGGAGACAGTTTCAGTTTGACGGCTTTGATTTCGGTTTCGCTGTTCCACAAGGACAGCGCTGCTCCGACCTTGCCGTCAATTTTACTGCCGTCCGTGTATATACGTATTGCTTGTGTATTGTGCCTTTCAACTTGTTGTTCGTCTATCAGGCTCACGAACTCCAAGCTCATATGCTCAGCCGGATGTGGAGTTTCGGCATACACAGCGACCCGCTCTACCTCCCTGTCACCCAAGACCGCCCGGGGCACCCCCCTCCTGGCCTCATATAACGCAGCTGCCTCTTTTATACGGAGGTCCAGAGGGAGCAGCCCAGACAGCACCAAGGCAGAGTTTAGTGAAACGGTTTTGTATGCTCTGGTAAGTTTCTGCATAAAGCCCCTTTGTACGTTATTCAGCATTTTCTGCACACCCAGCTTTTCTGCTGCCGACACCCAGGCGCTAGAGGCATACATGATGATTGGTTCGACTACTGCAGTATATATGATGCGTATGATGTCTGGATGGAGGCCCCAACTGATTCTGGCTGCTCTGGAAAGCTGCTTATATATATTTACTGCTTTCTTGCATACCTGCGCCACGTGATTGTTAAAGGTGAGCTTATGGTCAATATATAGCCCCAGAATTTTAATTTCCTCAGACATACCTATGTCGACGCCACCCATGCTCAATCTTGGGACGTCATATTTCAGCTTTCGCGTGATGGTCATAGCTTTTGTCTTTGAAGGACCAAAGTTTAGCTTATTTTTGACGCCCCACTCCCGAACATAGGTAAGGGCGGCATTGGCCTTTCTTTCGATGTCAAGTGCCTTGTCCCCGTCAAACACGAGGACGACGTCATCGGCGAACGCCTGACAGTAGTCGCCTCTATGCTCAAGGCCCTTGAGCAGGGGGTCCAGGAGCAGGTTCCACAAAATGGGACCACCAATAGAACCCTGCACGCATCCTTTTGTTGTACTCTTTGTACACTCTTCACCCCCATACCGAACAGTGACCTTTCTGTCTCGCAGGTAGCTGTCAAGGACTCTCCGAATGTTTACAGGGCACCTTTCCTCAGCCAAACGGACTCTAATGGCTGGCCACCATGCATTATCAAATGCTCCCTCTATGTCCAGTGAAACCATGACCACTATCTTTTTGGCTTCAACTCTTTGGCGTATGTGGTTCACTAGGTCATAGAGGGAGTCCTCAGTGCTTTTCTGGGGCATGAATCCGTATTGGCGAGAACTGATCCTTGGAAGAATATGCCATTTCAGCCTACCCACGATCAGCTTTTCCAGAATTTTTCCCATCACTGGCAACAATCCTATTGGTCTGTAAGCCTTCGGGTTCGTGTAATCGTCCTTCCCGGGCTTACGAAGGACCACGACCGTCGCTTCTTTCCAGATGGTAGGGAAGTGCTCTAGCTCAAGACATTTGTTTACCAGTGATAGGAAGAACTCCGGATCACCGTACACGGCGTGGCTGCAAATGTCGGCTGTGAGGCCATCCGCGCCTGGTGCCTTCTTTGGGTTAAAGCTCTCTACCACAGTTCGGAGCTCCTCCATCGTAAACGGGGGATCCCGATGCTCATCACGAGACCGCCCGTTTACACGGTCAGCCTCCTCTCTTATTTTAGTGTGGTACAGGGTATCACCTTCTATCACATCATCCGGATAGAAGACCTCCGTCAGCACCCTCGCCGAGTCCCGTAGGTCAATTGTCCTCCCATCCTTTTCCAACGGCAGATCCTCTGGTCTCTTGGTGGTCCCACTTATGACTCTATAGATCCCCTCCCAAACGCCCTCCCTGTCCTGTTTTCCACAGAACCCCTTCCAACTTTCAATCTGTGCTGCTTTTACCTCCTTCTCATATTTTTCTTTGATTTTCAGGTACTCGTGGACTACCTTCGCTCTCCGGACCGGCGCTGCACAACGGATACGTCTCTTCTTGGTGAGGACTTCTTTTTTCAAAGCGTATAGTTCCTCGGACATCCACGGCAAGGTAAGTCTTCCTTTGGGCTTCTTTTTCGGAAGGGTATCTTCACACGTCTTTTTGATGATTGCTGCATACCTCTGCGTTAAGGAGTCCAAATCCCTTATGTTGTTTGTATGTTCCACTTTTTCTTTGTTTATGGCGCCTTCCTCTTTCAATTGCTCCAGTTTCTCATGAAATTGGGGCCAATTGGCCTTTTTGGTGCCGTAAACTCGTGTAGTCCTCTGGATGCTCATGCCTTTGGCTTTGGTCAGCCTGATGTTAAAGGTCACTGTATTGTGGTCTGAACTTGTGATCGTTTCATCCACTTTCCAGTCCTCAACCAGGCCGATCAAATCCATTGTGCAGGCCGTGACATCAATGTAGCTGGAGTAGCGAGTATTACCCCTGATGGTGTCAAAAGTGGGGGTATCTCCTTCATTGAGTACCTGTAAGCCCATTTCGTGTATTGTTCCAGCCATTTCTTCGCCTCTCCAGTTCACAAAGTCCCCTCCCCACCAGATGTTTTTGGCGTTTGCGTCTCCACCTATGAGCAGTAGCTTAGGTCGCAGCTCTTTTTCTATTTTCTTTAACTGCTCCAGGTATGGCTCTATGGGCTGGTCTGGTTCAAAATAGTAGGAGATCATGGTGATCTCCCAGGCACAGGTACGGAGGCTCACCACTACGATGTTATTCGTGGTGAGTCTTGGGAACTCTGTAACGCAGATGTCTGGATCGTATATGACAATAGCTGCTTTGACCGTCCCATCTCCCTGGCCTATGCTCTGGAAGATCCTTGCTCCTCCGTAACTCCTCATGCATTTGGACCTGCCCACATATGGCTCCTGGAGCAGCGCAACGGTCGCCCCTCTTCTATCTGCCTCTAGCATCAGCTCGTTTGTGGCTAGCTGTTTCCGTTGTAGGTTTGCCTGGAGTACGCCGTATAGTTTTTCAGCCTGTGGGGTGGTCCGTTTGGTTGCTTTTGGATTGCCTGGGGCGCCCTCAGCAATACGCCGTGGTAGCGCGTGCTAAGGAATCCCACTTTCTCCTGATGGGGCACTCTTGACTGAAGGCATTATGGTTTATTACAGAGAGTTTCGCCTGACTGCAGTTGCAGCAAGTCGGAGCTTCACCCGAGAGTCGGTCTTCACACTCCGCCCACTTGTGGGGGCCTCCGCAGTGACTACACTTTTCAACATTGTCCTTACAGAGGCGCCGGCTGTGCCCGTACCCCAGACACAGCGAGCACTGCACTAACGGCGATTGGTCTTCGACGCGCAATCGCTGCAGATCGATATGTATTTGGCCCGCCGTGGTGAGGCGATGCCATATCGCGGGGGACACCTCCATGACAATGTGGGTGGTGTGCGGATTCCTCGCTTTGCGCCTATAGCGGACGGCGACTCTCATTTCCTTTTCTTCAATGTTTGCTAGCAAATGGTTGTTTTGCTTTTTTAGTGCCTTTACGACATCCTCGTCCTTGTGAATGGCCAGAATGTCTCTAACGATAATCAAGGGATCCCTATTCTGAGCCTCTTTAACTTGGAGGTTACTGGACTTAACAGCCTCGCTGACCTTCGTTAGCTCCTCTTTGCTGTGACACCCTATAATGACCTTCTGATCTCTTGCCTTCCGCAGCCTATCCACGCGAATGCCGCTGTTTGTTGCATCCACAGCGTTCCTGATCTTGCCTATGAGCTCCTGACTCGAGTCCTCTATGTCGTCAGATGTGACTATTATGGAGTGTAGGGGCGCTGCGGTAACCTGCTTTGGCCGGCTTGTTGTCTCTGCGTAGGTAGGCTGCGGTACGGCTTGGTTACTGAGGTCACTCCTTAGGTCAGCGATAGATTTGGATAACTTCGCGACTTCGGCATACGATAGACATTGTCTGGTTTCGAGGGTACTAGGAATCTTTTTGATATCCGCAGATAGAGCGATGGTATGTTTCTTGTATTCCATTAGTGCACAATTGTGCTCCTTTATGTTTTTGATTAGCTCCTTCATCAGCTCTATCTGTGGTGTCTCACTCGCTTCGATATCTACGACTCGTTCGTTAATTACGTGTGCGTTCTTCACGGAGCAGCTTGTGGGTGGTTCCTTCGTCCCTGCCGCTTCAATGACGAGTCTGTACAACCTTTCCACCGCCTGGGTAACGCCAGATTTGATGTCTGCTTTCAGGTTTCGAGACTCGCCTAGAAGGGTCTTAGCCCTTATCAGGCAGGCCTTTGCCTCGGCCGGTCTGCTGCCATACTTAGGCTTTGGAGGTGGGGATCTCGGTAACTCGTATGAGGCCCTACGAGCTGCTACCGATACTTCTTGTGAGGACTGCGTCCTATCCTTTGAGGGAGCGACAGGTATTTGGGGGGGCACTGCCCTTGATTTAATCTGCGGAGGATTTCCAGGTGCTGCTTCGTGAGACACGTGAGTCGCTTCACTTAGTGTTTGGGGGAGGTCAGTCGAGCTATCAGACGTTTGCTTTGTCGTTGCCATAGCAGGCTCCGACATATTGTTATTCGGGGATTGCGATCGCCTTAGATCCTTTTTTGGGGTTCTGTATCCAAACATAATACAGTTGCTTTATCGGACCTGCCAACTTCTATCCAAGTGAGTACAACTATTCTATCAATAGTCGTACCACTCTGGATCTATGCTAGAGGCTCCAGTGGAGCAACTGTATTACCTATTATTTCTATCGATGCCGATTGATGTAAATCAATTATAACAATAAAACGCAACACTCAACAGTAGTCTACGCTAACAAATTCCAAAACAACGATTTTTTATCTTAAATGGGAATCAATAATAAATTAGGGGTGTAAATTGCCCCCAACAGTCTTAATATATGGGAGGTGTAAAAAGCTCCAATTGTCAGTAAGATAAACTAAAATTAAATTAATACTTGCCTAAAAAAAATATAATAAATTAATAATTAATTAAAGCGATAGATAGGAGGTGTAAAGTCCTCCTAAGAGTCACTAAATTTTTAAGCTTAACCTACTATTTGGGAGATGTATAGAGCCACCCAAGTCAATCTTATAACCTAGTAGAATAACGTTATATTATTTTGGGGGTGTATATGGCCCCCAACTGTCAATATATACAAGTACATATACCATGTAAGAAACCTCCCACGGTCAATATTTGAGAAAGCTATAATTTTTAATTATAATTGGGGGTGTATATTGCCCCCAAAGTCGATAAAAGCGTTTGACACGCGTCACTGATCCCACGGCTCTCCCTTCGGTATTGCTCGTAAAGGGGGTCGCGCCCACATTCACCCGGGGCGGGTGGGTGGGTCCTTTACAATTTTGAAAATTCAAAAATGAAAATTTTTGATTCGGAACGGCGGAGACGAGTGCCCGCGACGTCCCGCAGGAGAAACTAGCTGAAAATGAGTGAAAATGAGGGAAAACAGCGACGGCGCGCGTGGTTTTGGTTCGATATCAATCGAATTTGTATAGGGAATTTGATTCACCAAGTAAGCTCGGTGCGCAGATGGAAAATGCGAAAAATGCGTTTATTCCCGGAAAAACCACCCCGAAACGGGCGCGCACGCTCCCTCGAGCGCAGGCGCTGTGGATTCCCGTAAAATTAATCGGAGTTTAATTGAAAATTTTGAATTTTATATATTGAAATTTTGCCGAAATTTTTCTAAGTTGAAGAAAATTTTGAAAATTCAAAAATGAAAATTTTTGATTCGGAACGGCGGAGACGAGTGCCCGCGACGTCCCGCAGGAGAAACTAGCTGAAAATGAGTGAAAATGAGGGAAAACAGCGACGGCGCGCGTGGTTTTGGTTCGATATCAATCGAATTTGTATAGGGAATTTGATTCACCAAGTAAGCTCGGTGCGCAGATGGAAAATGCGAAAAATGCGTTTATTCCCGGAAAAACCACCCCGAAACGGGCGCGCACGCTCCCTCGAGCGCAGGCGCTGTGGATTCCCGTAAAATTAATCGGAGTTTAATTGAAAATTTTGAATTTTATATATTGAAATTTTGCCGAAATTTTTCTAAGTTGAAGAAAATTTTGAAAATTCAAAAATGAAAATTTTTGATTCGGAACGGCGGAGACGAGTGCCCGCGACGTCCCGCAGGAGAAACTAGCTGAAAATGAGTGAAAATGAGGGAAAACAGCGACGGCGCGCGTGGTTTTGGTTCGATATCAATCCGGTTAGGTTAGGTTAGGTTAGGTTAGGTTAGGTTAGGTTAGGTTAGGTTAGGTTAGGTTAGGTTAGGTTAGGTTAGGTTAGGTTAGGTTAGGTTAGGTTAGGTTAGGTTAGGTTAGGTTAGGTTAGGTTAGGTTAGGTTAGGTTAGGTTAGGTTAGGTTAGGTTAGGTTAGGTTAGGTTAGGTTAGGTTAGGTTAGGTTAGGTTAGGTTAGGTTAGGTTAGGTTAGGTTAGGTTAGGTTAGGTTAGGTTAGGTTAGGTTAGGTTAGGTTAGGTTAGGTTAGGTTAGGTTAGGTTAGGTTAGGTTAGGTTAGGTTAGGTTTTTTTTTTTTTTTTTTTTTTTTTTAATTCTTGTGGATTTCACAAGAGGAGGCTGCCTCCGACGTGGTGTTCGGAGTCATTTCTTGGCTTGTTAATTTTTATCTTTCATAATTTTAAAATTTTTTATATATGCAAATAACTGTAATAAGGGACAGAACGAGTGCAATTTTTACCCATGTTAATCTTTATATTCCATAATACAAGAACAACATTGCGTCTATATTACCTCGTTCTGTTCCTCTTTACAGCCACTCCTACTATCTTTTTACAGAATTCCAGGAACAATTCCCGGCTTCGGTCATCCTCTAATATGGCGGGAATGGAGTCCCTACACAGTTCCACTTTGATTTGCTGGTGCAGGTCCTCTCGAGTTCGGCTGTGCTGTGGACAGTCAATGAGTAAGTGTAATATAGACTCATTGACACTTTCGTCACAGACACAGCTAGGACTATCTTTGCACTTGAACTTGTGTAGGTACTCCGAGAACCCGCCATGACCGGTGAAAACTTGGCTCAGAAGGGGCGTTAGGGTGATCTTTTTTAAAACTTTATAGGCCCTTTCCACCGAGGGCAGAAAAGTCTTGGTCACGGAGGCTGTTTGTCCGTTTTTGTACCGTTCAGACCAAATCATCACAGTTTCCCTTCTAATCTGTTTCTTTATATATGAGACAGGACAGCTGCCATAACTTGGTCTGGTTTTAAGTTTGTTAGCAGCCTCCCTGGCCAAAAAGTCAGCTCTCTCGTTTCCCGCCGTTCCAACATGTGCCCGCACCCAGAAGAAGCGGACCCCTACGTTCTTTTTCCTCAAGGAAGCCAAATTTCTCTTAATGGCAAAAGCCAGGGGGTGGTATGTTTCCATGCCTGAAAGCATTTCTAGCGATGATCTAGAGTCACTGAGGATATTCACGGATTCGTCCTTAACTTTCAGAGCGATTTCCGTGGCTTGATAGATTGCGTACAGCTCCGCTTGAAAAACGGTGCAGTAGGACTGGAGACGAAACTTTTTATACAAAGCTTCCTCTCCATCCCGCCAGCACGTTAGAGCTGCACCGACCCCACTGTCCATCTTGCTGCCATCCGTAAATACCCTCAGACCAGTCATGCCGTGGTCCGCTATGGTTCCGGGCTCCATGTCTTCCAGACATCGAAACTCCACTGCCGCCGTTTCTGAGGGGTGCGGGACATTCAAGAAACTGACCTTCTCCTCCACTTCACCGCCCTTTAACATGGTTTGTGGACGCCCTCTTTTGGCCTCGTAAATTTGCGCGGCCTCTTGTATTCTTAAGTCCAGCGGTAAAAGGCCAGCAAGTATAAGTGCAGCATTCAATGATACAGTTCGGTAGCATTTACATATTTTTTGGGCGAACCCTCGCTGCACTGAGTTCAACTGTTTCTGTATCATTATTTTCTGTGTAGCCGGGGCCCATACGCTGGAGGCATACATGATTATTGGTTCAATCACGGCCAAGTAGATCGTCCTGATAGTCTCGGAGTTCAATCCCCAGTTAATTTTTGCTGCTCTTGCTAGTGGTTTATATATATTGGTGGCTTTTTGGCACACTGCCCTTACATGTTTATTAAACGTTAATTTTTGGTCCATCAATATGCCTAAAATTTTAATTTCCGTAACCATCTCTATTTGGGTGCTGCCCATGCGTATGTGCGGGGTGTCGCATTTAAGTTTTTTAGTAACAACCATCGCATTTGTTTTATGGGGTGCAAATTTGAGCTTATTTGCGAGGCCCCACCCATACACATGGTCCAAAACCTGATCAGCTTTTTGCTCCAGTTCAGCAATGTTGAACCCCGAGAATACCAGGACAATATCATCGGCGAACGCTTGACAGTGTACGCCTCTTTTACAAATTTCGTCCAATAAAGGATCTAGGAGGGCATTCCAGAAAGTGGGGCCACTTATCGACCCCTGCACACAACCCTTAGTGGTGGAAGTGCTAAACACTTCATCGGCATACTTTACACACACTTTTCTGTGGTTAGGTTAGGTTAGGTTAGGTTAGGTTAGGTTAGGTTAGGTTAGGTTAGGTTAGGTTAGGTTAGGTTAGGTTAGGTTAGGTTAGGTTAGGTTAGGTTAGGTTAGGTTAGGTTAGGTTAGGTTAGGTTAGGTTAGGTTAGGTTAGGTTAGGTTAGGTTAGGTTAGGTTAGGTTAGGTTAGGTTAGGTTAGGTTAGGTTAGGTTAGGTTAGGTTAGGTTAGGTTAGGTTAGGTTAGGTTAGGTTAGGTTAGGTTAGGTTAGGTTAGGTTAGGTTAGGTTAGGTTAGGTTAGGTTAGGTTAGGTTAGGTTAGGTTAGGTTAGGTTAGGTTAGGTTAGGTTAGGTTAGGTTAGGTTAGGTTAGGTTAGGTTAGGTTAGGTTAGGTTAGGTTAGGTTAGGTTAGGTTAGGTTAGGTTAGGTTAGGTTAGGTTAGGTTAGGTTAGGTTAGGTTAGGTTAGGTTAGGTTAGGTTAGGTTAGGTTAGGTTAGGTTAGGTTAGGTTAGGTTAGTTTAGGTTAGGTTAGGTTAGGTTAGGTTAGGTTAGGTTAGGTTAGGTTAGGTTAGGTTAGGTTAGGTTAGGTTAGGTTAGGTTAGGTTAGGTTAGGTTAGGTTAGGTTAGGTTAGGTTAGGTTAGGTTAGGTTAGGTTAGGTTAGGTTTTTTTTTTTTTTTTTTTTTTTTTTTTTTTTTTTTTTTTTTTTTTTTCTTAATCTAAGTTAGCCACAAATGAGATTTTATTAATTAAATCACAATAGTTGACACATTAACACGAGGGGGTTGAAGGGCTGAGAGTTGCTCCCGCTATTTGATACGTTTTACTCCTCCCAGCCCCTCTACAAACACATAACATACAAAATACAATATTACCCTATATAATATTTCTAGCACAATATTACTGTATAATATAGTACATTATTACTTTTTTTTTTTTTTTTTTTTTTTTTTTTTTTTTTTTTTTTCCACAATATTATTATTATTATATTACCATACACAATTTAACCATATAATTTTTAACACAATACTACTTTATAATATAGTATACTTTTTTTTTTTTTTTTTTTTTTTTTTTTTTTTTTTTTTTTTTTTCTCTACAATATTATTATTATTATTATATTACCATACACAATATAGCCATATAATTTTTAACACAATATTACTTTATAATATACTATACATTTTTAAATTACTTACAAACGAAACATTACAATTGAGATAATTGAAATCTCAGTGCCGCAAGCAAATAATGCTCTCAACACCAACATGCAAACACAGAGTAATTAATTAGGTGTAACATAGCATAACACAAGTTCTTAAGCAATAATTAGTTCCTCAATAATTTCAAGTAGAGTCATTAGCTGTCAGTTTGATTGAGCCCTTTTACCGTTTTGAATATATGCTCAACAAATTTCGTCAGGGACTCGATGCAGCTGTGCTTTGACAGCATGTCTGTTATCGAATAAGGTGAACGCCGCAGCAGCTTACAGTGCATTTCGTGCCTGTATCTGTGTATCGAGAATTGCGGGCATTCTTTTACTAAATGTTCTACCGTTTGGACCGACGTATTATCGCACGGACAGAGATCGTCCTCTACGATCTTGAATCGTTTTAAGTACTGCTTATGGAATCCGTGTCCGGTGAGCCATTGCGTGGTGTAAAATGAGGTTCTGATATGTTGCGATAATGTCCTAATGTCCTGTAAATTGGGTAGCAGGGTTCGTGTATGGGCCCCTTGATCCGAACTAGTGTATCTGGCTTGCCAGATGCGACGAGTTTCACAGCGAACTCTGTGTTTGACAAAACTGATGGGGAACTCGGAGTAATCGGGCTGCTTATGTAGCGCTGTTCCATCCTTAGCTGCCTCGTCAGCTGCCTCGTTCCCAGCAACGCCGACATGCGCCCTGACCCACGCGAAGTGAAATTTTGCGGGGGTTAAGTGTACCGTTTTGTGTATGGATGCAACCAGGGGGTTTGTGTTACTCCTTTCATGCAGAGCCGCCAGAGCAGCTCTAGAATCAGAGAGTATGCTGTATGTGCGGTGTTCTTGTTTGTTGGCGTGTGAGTGTTTCGCTGCCCATAAGCATGCCCTATGTATTGCATACAGCTCAGCCTGGAAGACGGAGCAGCTGTCGTGCAGCTTGAACTTTTTGGTGTTGATGACATTGTTTCCGTCATAGCCCACAAAAGCCGCACCAACTGCTCCGCTTTCCTGCTTGCTGCCGTCCGTGTAGATGACTGTATTATGAGGTGTAGTGTGCAAGCTTGTTAGTTCGGCGTCGTTGTGTAGTTCATATAACACTGTGACCCGAGAGGCGGGATGCAACAGTTTGTGTGGAGGTGTAGGACATTCTAGGTGAATGTCCTCTGGCAGGAATTGTGTGGTTCGCGTGAGTTTTGTTTGTTCGATTGCATGTACCTCGCGAACTTTAAGGTCTAACGGAGTAAATTGAGCTAAGGCTATCGCCGCTGTTGTGGAAATGGTATGGAAGCCCCTGATTGCCCTGATAGCAAAGCCCCGCTGCATACTCAACAGCTTTCTTTTAACTCCTTTTTTGATGGCCACATGCCCCCATATGCCCGCCAGTGATGATTGGCTCGATCACTTGACGATATATTGTCCGAACATTTTCTGGGTGCGCCCCCCAAGTGGGCCTGCAGAAGAGGCAAAGCTTGCTGAATATGCGCGTGGCCTTGCTTATCACGTGTTGTATGTGTTGGTTAAACAGTAATTTTTGATCTATTACAACCCCTAGATATTTAACTTCCCTCACAAAGGGGAGGACCTGTCCCTCCATAGTGATGTGAGCCGCCTCCGCCTTTCCGGTAAATGAGATGAGCTTTGTTTTATCCGGTCCGAAGCAGAGCTTGACGCTCCTGCCCCATTCCGCTATGATGTGTAAAGCCTTGTTTGTTTTGTCCTGTAGGGTGTATGCTGTGTTTGCTTGTGAGATCAGAAGCACATCATCGGCGTATGCCTGGATATGACACCCCTCCGGGAGCTGTGTTTCTAGTAGTTCGTCTAAAATCAGGTTCCACAGAACGGGGCCGCAGGCCGAGCCCTGTACACACCCCTTAGTTGTAGTTTTTGAGACCCGAGCTCCAGCATAGTCTAAGATTGCTGTGCGATCCGTGAGATAGCTTGTGATTAGTTCAAAGATGTTATTCGGACACCCTGCGTTGCGCAGCCTCTCTAAAAGCGCTGGCCACCAAGCGTTGTTGAACGCGGATTTGATGTCCAGTGACACCGCCACCACAAGGTCCCCGCCCGCCTTAGCGCGCCGGATCCTCGAGAGGGCCGCGTCAATGGCCATCACCGTGTTCTTTTGTTCTCTAAAGCCGAATTGCATTGGGTGGTTCATGCTCATTTGATCAAGCGCATAGGTTACACGCTTAATAAATAACTTCTCCAGCAGTTTGCCAAACACAGGAATGAGGCCAATTGGCCTATGCGCGTCCAACTTAGTGTAGTTTGATTTCCCGGGTTTAGGAATGATTTTTATGTAGGCAGTCTTCCACTCGCCAGGGAAGTAACGCAGATCGAGACACCTGTTCATCACATCCGTTATCAGCTGCGGGTATGCTGCCGCGAACTGATAACAGATGTCAGACGTGAGGTGATCCAAACCCGGCGCTCTTTTGTGACTCATCTGTCCCAAAAGTTCTAGCACCTCTTCCCTGGCGAATGGTAGATCATCGTTGGTGTTGGGTGAGGCTTGCGCTCTCTGGCGCAGCTCGCGGTGTCGCGGGTGCGTGTCTTGTGTGTGGGTGTCATCCGGGAAGAAATGGTCAAGTAAAGCCTGAGCCGTTTCCCTCCCATCCGACGTGTGGGTACCTTGAGCGTGCAGCGTAACCGGAGCCCTCCTCGGATTGGAGTCCTTAATGAGACGATTAGTTAAAGACCACACGTTCTCCCCGGTCTGCAAGTTGCAGAACTCTCTAAAATTATTCGAAGAGGCTTCCCTGAGTTCATCGGCATAAATTCTCTTTAAGGAAGAAAGTTCCGCAGCGAGCGCCTCCGGTGTGATGTCCTGATGAGGTGTGTGATGTGCCTGTGTGTTAGGGGTGCGATGTGTCTGTGTGTGTGCCCTGAGAACGTTGTTGTGTTTGACTGCAGCGTGAAGTTTCCGGTGTAGGTCAATTACCTCCTTTCTACGGGTCTCCAAGGCTTCTGTCCACCATGGTGGTTTATGGCGTCCCCCAGGCTTCTTGACCGGCATCGAATCCTGACACGCTGTGTGTATTATGTCTGTGATGTGCGCTATGAAAGAGTCCAATTGCTTTGTGTCCATGTTGTGAATGTCTTGTTCAAGTGTGTCCGCAAGAGTCATTTGTGTGTGTAGCGATGTTTTGAATTTGGCCCACTGGGCTTTTTCACTGTTGTACATAAAGGTGGAAGTCCTGTCTGTCGGTTGATCAAGTTTATGGTCCAGGGTGAGTGTATATTCGATGGCATTGTGCTGAGAAATTGGACAGCCCTCTAGGTTCACCCGCCAGCCAGTGACCCAGTCAGCGACGTCCGCCGACGCGAGCGTGATGTCAACGATTGACTCCCTTATTCTCCCGTGTGTTACCGTCTCAAACGTGGGGACCTCCCCAACATTGCAAACGAAAAGATCCCTCCCGTGTACCATGTCCATCACAGCCCTGCCCCTTTCATTGGATGTTCTGCTGCCCCAGAGTGGGTGCCAGCCGTTAAAGTCCCCGCCAACTATGCAACCGGCGCCTCCAACCCGGCCCACAAAGTTCTCTACCGCCGCCAGCGTGCCCAGAGTGTCCTCGTTGGGCTCAATGTACACAGATGCAAGATGAATTTTCCTCGGTCCCGCTCTTGCCTGCACGACGCACAGATTGGCCGAGGAAAATTGCGACAATCCAATGACAGAGGTTGTTGTCTTTGCCAAAATGCAAGCCTTGACTTTGTGACTGCCCGGAAATTGAAAGATGTTGAGACCCTGTATTGGTTTAACCTCGCTTCCGGCGCCGATGTACGGCTCCGAAACGAGGGCAAAAGAATGTGCGCTCTCCATGAAGAAGCGGGTGAACTCCTGGAGGCAGCTCTTTGATCTGTCTAAGTTACACTGAATTATACCAAAAGAGCTACACCCCATAATCGACGTTCGACTCCACCCGGTTCCTCATGGCTCGCAGGACTGGACATGCGGGTGAATCGGCTCTATGAGCCTCATCCCCTTTTAAGTTGAACTTCGCATTTCTGTTAATACAATTATAGCACTTAGGTGGGGCTCTCCTTTCCCTCTCCGGGCAGTCGGCCTCCTTGTGCGCCGTGTTGGCGCAGTGGACGCAGGGGGACGGCGAGTCGCGGCCGCAGTTTTTCATTGTGTGGCCGAATTGGAAGCACCGGTGGCACTGAAGGAAGGGGGTGAAGCCGTGCACGCGGACCCTTTGATGGTCTATGTTCACGCGCTCCAGCTCCATCACCCTCCTCCAGACTCCGGTCTCCGCTGACAGCACAGCATTGTATAAGTTGGTGTTCTTGTTCTGCCTAAGGAAACGCAGCTGGATGTCGGTCTCGCTGGCTGGGTCCCCGACTCCCGGATTTTGTGTCTTAAGGACGTGTATGATTTCCTCTGCCGTGACATCCTTCGATATACCCTTGAGTATAAACATTGGCCTGGTTTTATTGGCCGCTACCGCGCTCACCTTATCCGAATCCTTTAGTCGGTTCAGCGTATCGTTACGCTGCTCTGCCGTAACGAATTCGACGCGGAGTTTGTTGTTCGACAGTGGTTTGACTTTGACAGGTGCATAGCTCGACTTCTTGTAGGTGATGGCCTGCCGGAACGCAGTCACCGCCTCCTGCCTGCTGCTGATAGGTCCCTTGGCCGTCACGATCGCCGCATAGCTGGTTGTAGGTGTAGGCACTGTGGTGGTGGGCGAGGTCCGCAGGGGGGCGACGCAGAAACCGTCGCAGCCGTCTCCGATGTCACGCCCGCTGCCGTCGGCGGTGTCGGTTTTGATTTGCCGGCCAGCGACGCATACGTAGGTCGAGTCGCAGCGGCCGCGGCGGCGATCTTAGTTGTCGCAGCCGCGAGGTCTCTGCGTAGCCCGCGCACCTCGCCGACACAAACCTTAATCTCAGCGCGCAGTTGTTCATCGCCGATGGGGGAGCCCGCCGAGCCAGCCAGCCTGGCCTCTCCGGTGGGGGCGGGGGGATGCGCGACAGCGCCGCCGTCAGTGCCACTGCCGGGGGCCCCGTGTGAGGGTCCCGCTCCGTCTTGTGTGCGCCGGGAGACCGCAGCCAGGGCATGGGAAGCCCGGCGGATCTCCTCGGCCGCAGTGATGATCACCCGCTTGTTAACCGCGGTTACACTCTTGCCGTCTTGTACGGCCTTCACTATTTTAGCGGTCAAGGTAGTGACCACCGTCATGTAGGTCTCAAGGTCCTTAACCGTATCCGCAGTAACATGAAGGGGCGCAGGAGACTTATCCCCGCTAGGTTTTGGGATCCTAGTGGGAGTCATGGCCAATATTGTCTCTTATCAATACTAAATAGTCCGGGCGAGGCACAGAGTGTCCGAATCGCAATTTAAGTTGGGGGGGTTAAGGGGGGTAAGGGGGGGTAGGGGGGTTTTATGGGGGGATATGATAAAGATACATAAAATACATATTTATACGAAAACCGCGCCGAAAAATACAAATAAACAAGAGAGTTATGGATTTTAAGAAATTTTCTCAAATTCTAAAAATGGGAAAAACACGAAAAATTAAACTAATGAAAATTTTTAAAATGTTACTTCGGATTTAAGTAACAGACCAAAAATCATGAATAAGTAAAGAAACCGGGGTGAATTTAGTGGAAAAACGGGGGAGTTATTTAATTAAAACCATTCTCCAATTTTCAAAACTTGAAAAATCAAGAAAAATAGAAATACATAAAAAAGATAAATTTTGCCTTCGGAGTCGGAAGCACGACGGTAAATTAAGAATATATAAGAAGACCGGAAGAAGATAGGAGCAATATTGGCGGAGATATGGATTTTTGAAAATTTTTATTTATTTCGGTTACGTAATTTGAAACTGAAATTGACTTTTTTGTTTTAAGGAAATTAAGAATTTTGAAAAGTGGATATGAAAGCTATTGCCGAGAAACTAAAAATAGGCTAAACTTGGAGAAGATCCCCCCACGGGAACCCCTCCAAATCGACTCGTGAAGTTAGCACCGGATTCTACAAATATCTCCGCCCACAAAAAGTTAAATATCTAAGAAACTACAAGAGATAGGGGCCTGAGATTTTCAGGCAATATACTATGATAGATACTGAATATATATTAATAAACTATATAATTATATATATAAAGCGCTTGGAAATATGGACAATTGAAAAAAAAAAATTGGGGAAAGCGGAAGGAAAAGTGGCCTCACCCCCTGGTTTTTAATGTCCCGTGAGTGCACCTAGTGTCGTTTTCTTAGTTAGGATATCCCACACCTGGGCCTCTAACAAGAAACTGTCCAGCTGCTGTACAACCAGGTTTTCGCATAACGGTCATTTTTATAAAAACACTTATAACTTTTAAACTATCTATCAGAGAAATCTGAGGTTTGGCACACAGGTAGAGCACTTATACACTAATACAACGAAATAATAATAATAACATGTCCTCGATCTATCTAAAAAGTTATTAACGAAAAACCAGTTTTTGTGTCCGAAAATCACAGTTATTGGGGCCTAACTCCCTGGCGCACTATGCTAAAAATGTCCAAAAGGTCTTAAAAGATGCGCCTCATCAAGGCGCACCTAAATGCACTCTCGAAACTGAGTCGCACCGCGGAAAATCGTAAGCCGCACGCGAAAAACACTTTTCACTTTTTTTAAAAACACAAAAATTGTCATATCTCCCACAAAACTTGTCCAATTTCAAAAATTTTTTCACATCCGCATAGCGCTCGACAGCGCGCAACTTTTAGTGTATTTCACTAGTTGATTTTCCATAACTGTCCCGCAACTTCGATTTTTCGAGCGCGGAGCGGCTCAAAAACGATCCGCTCGCTCCGGGGGGCCGCGCGTGACTGGTTAGGTTAGGTTAGGTTAGGTTAGGTTAGGTTAGGTTAGGTTAGGTTAGGTTAGGTTAGGTTAGGTTAGGTTAGGTTAGGTTAGGTTAGGTTAGGTTAGGTTAGGTTAGGTTAGGTTAGGTTAGGTTAGGTTAGGTTAGGTTAGGTTAGGTTAGGTTAGGTTAGGTTAGGTTAGGTTAGGTTAGGTTAGGTTAGGTTAGGTTAGGTTAGGTTAGGTTAGGTTAGGTTAGGTTAGGTTAGGTTAGGTTAGGTTAGGTTAGGTTAGGTTAGGTTAGGTTAGGTTAGGTTAGGTTAGGTTAGGTTAGGTTAGGTTAGGTTAGGTTAGGTTAGGTTAGGTTAGGTTAGGTTAGGTTAGGTTAGGTTAGGTTAGGTTAGGTTAGGTTAGGTTAGGTTAGGTTAGGTTAGGTTAGGTTAGGTTAGGTTAGGTTAGGTTAGGTTAGGTTAGGTTAGGTTAGGTTAGGTTAGGTTAGGTTAGGTTAGGTTAGGTTAGGTTAGGTTAGGTTAGGTTAGGTTAGGTTAGGTTAGGTTAGGTTTTTTTTTTTTTTTTTTTTTTTTTTCCTTAATCTAGTTTAGCCACAAAGGTTTTTCTTTATTTACACAATGATTGATTGTGCAGCAGGGGAGCTACCGCTATTGGATACGTTCGCTCCCCTGCCCACTTACACACAAGTGCCTTAAAATTATCGCAGTGATCTATAAACTAAATAAACAGATAAACCGAACTATTGTAAATAGGTACCGTGGTAGCACCAGCTTCCGCTATTTGATACGTAGGCAGGTGGCTCCAGCGGCCCCGCGCAAGCGCGCATTAAATTGCGATGTGTTTATATAAATAACATTAACAATATGACAGTATACAGATAAAATAACTCATAAACAAATAAACCGAACTATTATAAATAGGTACCGTGGTAGCACCAGCTTCCGCTATTTGATACGTAGGCGGGTGGCTCCAACGGCCCCGCGCAAGCGCGCATTAAATTGCGATGTGTTTATATAAATAACAATACCAATGTGACAGTATACAGATAGAATACCTCATTAATCAGAATTCAACTAAATAAACAAATAAACCGAACTATTGTAAATAGGTACCGTGGTAGCACCAGCTTCCGCTATTTGATACGTAGGCGGGTGGCTCCAGCGGCCCCGCGCAAGCGCGCATTAAATTGCGATGTGTTTATATAAATATCAATACCACTATGACAGTATACAGATATAATACCTCATTAATCAGAATTCAACTAAATAAACAAATAAACCGAACTCTTGTATACAAAATTCTACTCGGACGGGTTTATGCATAAATCCAACTCAACATCGACAATTGAAACCCTAAAGAGTGCTTGCTTGCCATGAGGAAGCGAGGGGAGTCTCGGAACTATACCCCGTAATCGATATTCGACTCCACCCGGTTCCTCATGGCTCGCAGGACTGGGCATGAAGATGAATCGGCTCTATGGGCCTCATCCCCTTTTAAGTTGAATTTCACGTTTCTGTTAATACAATTATAGCACCTCGGTGAAGCCCCCCTTTCCCTCTCCGGGCAGTCGGTCTCCTTGTGCGCCGTGTTGGCGCAGTGGGCGCAGGGGGACGGAGAGTCGTGACCACAGTTTTTCTTTGTGTGACCGAATTGGAAACACCGGTGGCACTGAAGGAAGGGGGTGAAGCCGTGCACGCGGACCCTTTGATGGTCTATGTTCACGCGCTCCAGCTCCATCACCCTCCTCCAGACTCCGGCCTCCGCTGACAACACAGCGTTATATAAGTTGGTGTTTTTATTCTGCCGAAGGAAACGCAGCTGAATGTCGGTCTCACAAGATGGGTCCCCGACTCCCGGATTTTGTGTCTTGAGGACGTGCACGATTTCCTCTGCCGTGATGTCCTTCGATATACCCTTGAGTATAAACATCGGCCTGGTTTTATTGGCCGCCACCGCGCTCACCTTGTCCGAATCTTTTAGCCGGTCTAGTGTATCGTTACGCTGTTCTGCCGTAACGAATTCGACGCGGAGCTTGTTGTTCGACAGTGGCTTGACTTTGACAGGTGCATAGCTCGACTTCTTGTAGGTTATTGCCTGCCTGAACGCAGTCACCGCCTCCTGTCTGCTGCTGGTAGGTCCCTTGGCCGTCACGATCGCTGCATAGCTTGCTGTAGGTGTAGACACTGTGGTAGTGGGCGAGGTCCGCAGGGGGGGCGACGCAGTAACCGTCGCGGCCGTCTCCGATGTCATGCCCGCCGCCGTCGGCGGTGTCGGTTTTGATTTGCCGGCCAGCGACGCATACGTAGGTCGAGTCGCAGCGGTCGCAGCGGCGAACTTGGATGTCGCAGCCGCGAGGTCTCTGCGTAGCCCGCGCACCTCGCCGACACAAACCTTAAGCTCCGCACGCAGTTGTTCATCGCCGATGGGGGAGCCCGCCGAGCCAGCCAGCCTGGCCTCTCCGGTGGGGGCGGGGGGATGCGCGACAGCGCCGCCGTCAGTGCCACTGCCGGGGGCCCCGTGTGAGGGTCCCGCTCCGTCTTGTGTGCGCCGGGAGACCGCAGCCAGGGCATGGGAAGCCCGGCGGATCTCCTCGGCCGCAGTGATGATCACCCGCTTGTTAACCGCGGTTACACTCTTGCCGTCTTGTACGGCCTTCACTATTTTAGCGGTCAAGGTAGTGACCACCGTCATGTAGGTCTCAAGGTCCTTAACCGTATCCGCAGTAACATGAAGGGGCGCAGGAGACTTATCCCCGCTAGGTTTTGGGATCCTAGTGGGAGTCATGGCCAATATTGTCTCTTATCAATACTAAATAGTCCGGGCGAGGCACAGAGTGTCCGAATCGCAATTTAAGTTGGGGGGGTTAAGGGGGGTAAGGGGGGGGTAGGGGGGTTTTATGGGGGGATATGATAAAGATACATAAAATACATATTTATACGAAAACCGCGCCGAAAAATACAAATAAACAAGAGAGTTATGGATTTTAAGAAATTTTCTCAAATTCTAAAAATGGGAAAAACACGAAAAATTAAACTAATGAAAATTTTTAAAATGTTACTTCGGATTTAAGTAACAGACCAAAAATCATGAATAAGTAAAGAAACCGGGGTGAATTTAGTGGAAAAACGGGGGAGTTATTTAATTAAAACTGTTCTCCAATTTTCAAAACTTGAAAAATCAAGAAAAATAGAAATACATAAAAAAGATAAATTTTGCCTTCGGAGTCGGAAGCACGACGGTAAATTAAGAATATATAAGAAGACCGGAAGAAGATAGGAGCAGTATTGGCGGAGATATGGATTTTTGAAAATTTTTATTTATTTCGGTTACGTAATTTGAAACTGAAATTGACTTTTTTGTTTTAAGGAAATTAAGAATTTTGAAAAGTGGATATGAAAGCTATTGCCGAGAAACTAAAAATAGGCTAAACTTGGAGAAGATCCCCCCACGGGAACCCCTCCAAATCGACTCGTGAAGTTAGCACCGGATTCTACAAATATCTCCGCCCACAAAAAGTTAAATATCTAAGAAACTACAAGAGATAGGGGCCTGAGATTTTCAGGCAATATACTATGATAGATACTGAATATATATTAATAAACTATATAATTATATATATAAAGCGCTTGGAAATATGGACAATTGAAAAAAAAAAATTGGGGAAAGCGGAAGGAAAAGTGGCCTCACCCCCTGGTTTTTAATGTCCCGTGAGTGCACCTAGTGTAGTTTTCTTAGTTAGGATATCCCACACCTGGGCCTCTAACAAGAAACTGTCCAGCTGCTGTACAACCAGGTTTTCGCATAACGGTCATTTTTATAAAAACACTTATAACTTTTAAACTATCTATCAGAGAAATCTGAGGTTTGGCACACAGGTAGAGCACTTATACACTAATACAACGAAATAATAATAATAACATGTCCTCGATCTATCTAAAAAGTTATTAACGAAAAACCAGTTTTTGTGTCCGAAAATCACAGTTATTGGGGCCTAACTCCCTGGCGCACTATGCTAAAAATGTCCAAAAGGTCTTAAAAGATGCGCCTCATCAAGGCGCACCTAAATGCACTCTCGAAACTGAGTCGCACCGCGGAAAATCGTAAGCCGCATGCGAAAAACACTTTTCACTTTTTTTAAAAACACAAAAATTGTCATATCTCCCACAAAACTTGTCCAATTTCAAAAATTTTTCCACATCCGCATAGCGCTCGACAGCGCGCAACTTTTAGTGTATTTCACTAATTGATTTTCCATAACTGTCCCGCAACTTCGATTTTTCGAGCGCGGAGCGGCTCAAAAACGATCCGCTCGCTCCGGGGGGCCGCGCGTGACTGGTTAGGTTAGGTTAGGTTAGGTTAGGTTAGGTTAGGTTAGGTTAGGTTAGGTTAGGTTAGGTTAGGTTAGGTTGGAGTGCCAGCCAGGTAACCTCCACGTGTGCCTGAGTGCTGCGATTCCTTTCGGATACGTCCGGGGGGAAGAGCAACATTTGGGTCGGTGCACTCCGGTAACTTGGTTAATAATTTCCCTATATGGGATATTGTTAGCCATGGCTAATTGACCTGGCAGGAGGGGGTTTCTCAACGTGTCCCTCTAATTAGTAGAGGGCATAGCTGATGGAACTGGGGTGTGATGCCTCGGGGGATGGGGCGGAAACGCCGGTGTGAGGAAGAAAACCTCAGTAAAAAATAACCGAAGACGGCGGGAACGCCCAATTGTTGCCTCGGCTTTGTGGCACTGAGAGGAAGAAAACCTCTTGAAAAAATAACCGAAGTGAGCGGGAACGCTCCCTAATCCCAAGGTCTGGCGCCCGCCGATGGGATGCGTGGCTGTTAGGTGTGCAGTCGCTAGGGCGCCCCTCAAAAACAAAAATATGGAAAAAGCGCCGTTGAAAAAAACTACCCGGGAGGGTCCCGCTGGCATTGCCGGTGGGGAATCCCTTGGTGCACCGGACAGCCGGTGCATCGGCCCAGACGTATACGGGAGGGCCAACCGACGCTATATGGGGGTAGGTGGGGATGAAAGTAGTAGGGAAGAAGAAGGAAATGTGCAGGGGGGAAATGTGAGTGTGGCAAGACGTGGAAAGGAAGATGAAGAGGATATGGTGATGGAGAGGGTAAGCGTAGTTGACTCTATGGACTTGACTGGAACGTCAGAGTCGGAGTCCAATAGTAGACCGCTGCGCTCTTCTAAAGACAGAGGGCGACCGAGTAAAGGTCAATCAACGGTTAAGAGGAAACGCCCCAATAAATCGGCGACCTCAACCAGTGAGGCGGACGAGGCTCCAACTGAGTCTCAAGGAAACAGCCGCAAGGCTGATTTTCTAAAACCCAGGTCTGTCGACAGTGAAGAAGAAATTCAGGAAATGGCCCGCTGTGTCAGTTTGGCGAGGGCATCCCTGGGAATGCACACTACCATTGATAGCGCCGTTCTAACACAGCGGGTGTGCAACGATGTGGACGTGATCCTCCGGGTCGCGTCCAAATCCAAGAACTTGAAGGGCACCTTCACGCGTGCCCTCAAAGACGCTGGTAGTTCCATCAAAGAGGCAGTAGAGGCCCTTAACAGCAAATTCTCCGAAGGTGAGGCCGCCAAGCTGCAGGCCGAGAATGCGTGCCTTAGGCGGGAAGTAGCAGAGCTCCGTAAGGAGATGGCGGAACTGCGAAGGGAGGTGGCGCGGTTTGGTGGAGACGGCCATCCTGCGCCTCAGCCACCTGCCTCTGCTCCTAGGGCGACAGCGCCGCCGGAGACTTGTAGCAAGGACGGAACAGCTGATGAACTGGCGCGATCTATCATGATCCAGGTGGGAAAAATGATAGACGCGCGGATGGCAGCTTTAGAGCAAAGGCTGCCACCAGAGGAGAGGCTTCGGCCTCCACTCGCTTCAGACAAGCGTAGCAGAGATAAAACTGCTGCCCAAGATCAGGAATCGCAAGCGAAAGTGCCGACAGCGACGACAGAACCTAGCGATAAAAGCGAGAAAAGCAAGAAGAGCAAGAAGCGTACGGCACCGGTGCCACCGAACCGGAGCGGGGCAAGTGCTCCAACTTCGGCTCCAACTCCGACTCCAACCGCTTCTCCGGCTGCTGGAAATACTGAGGGAGGATGGACGAAGGTCGGAAAGTCCGGAAAAAAGGTGAAAGAAAAGGTTACACCTAAGGCGAAAACGAAGGCTAGCAAGCCTAGGAAGCTGCGTCTTCCTCGAACAGCAGCGGTCATTGTCACGCTGCAACCCGGGGCAGAAGAAAGAGGCATGACCTATAAAGAAGTACTGTCTCAGGCGAGGTCCAGAATTGATCTCTCTGGCATAGGTATCCCCAGTGTGAGATTCCGGCAGGCTGCCACTGGTGCCCGTGTCCTGGAGGTTCCCGGAGAATCGGGTGCAAAAATGGCTGACTCCCTGGCCCAAAAACTAAGAGAATTGATACCAGAGGAGATTGCCAAAGTGTCTAGGCCAACAAAATGTGCAGACCTGAGAATTTTCGGGCTAGATGACTCGTTAGATGGGAAAGAGATTGCTGCTGCGGTAGCACTGAAAGGTGGGTGCCCGGTTGAGCTGGTTAAAGTGGGGACAGTCCAACGTGCCCCCAAAGGGTCAGGAACAGTTTGGGTTAGCTGCCCAATTGCTGCCGCTAAAAAAGTTGTGAGCGAAGATCGCATTACAATTGGTTGGATTACCGCTCGTGTTCGGCTCCTAAAGCAAAGACCTTTGCGTTGCTTTAGGTGCTTACAGATTGGACATGTTAGCTCAACGTGCACGGCGGAGATAGATCGCAGTAACGAGTGCTACCGTTGCGGCACTGTGGGTCACAAGGCGGCTGATTGCTCGGCTGAACCTAATTGTTCGTTGTGTGCAGCGGCAGGAAAACCTGCCAAGCATAGACTGGGAGGTGGTAACTGTCACCCCCCACCCAAAAAGAAAGGTAGTAAGACTGGCGACGGCACCAAGGCCTCCTCGCAGCCTGAGTGCCCGTCCACTAATTCCGGTGAGACGCGACACCAAGAAGGGGCGAACATGGTAATCGGTTAAGATGGCTATACATTTTATACAGGCGAATATCAACCATTGTGCCAGAGCCCAGGACCTTCTGCTCCAGAGCATGGCAGAACGGTTGATCCACATAGCTGTGATTGCTGAACCCTACTCCGTTCCCACTAGGGATAACTGGTTAGGAGATCAAGACGGTCTTGTAGCCTTGGTCACCCAAACTGCGGCAAGTTCCCCTGCGTTCGAACAAGTCGTGAAGGGTAGGGGATACGTAGCGGCTCTTATGGGGCGTATGATGGTAATCGGCGTATATTTCTCACCAAACCGCAGTCTAACGGAGTTCGAGGATTACCTGGACCAATTGAGAGTTCAGATCGGCCGAAGTCACCCCAACCGGGTGCTCGTGGCTGGCGATTTCAACGCCAAGTCTACGGCGTGGGGATCGCCGACGACTGACGCGCGCGGAGCAGTATTGGAGGAGTGGGCCGTGCTTACGGGACTCGCAGTTTTGAACCGAGGATCAACCCCCACATGCGTGCGTCATCAGGGAAGCTCTATTGTGGATGTTACATTCGCTGATGCTGCCCTGGCACGCCGCGTCCAGAATTGGACAGTGTTGGAAGATGAGGAGACGCTGTCAGACCATCGGTACATTCAGTTTGACATAATGCCTTCAAACGAAATGGTCGAAAGTGCCCCAGATCGATTACGAAGAGATGACCGTCCTCGGTGGTCATTAAAAAGTCTTAACCGGGAGTTGCTTATTGAGGCAGCAATTGTGCAGGCGTGGGTTACCGGGACGAGAACTCCGGTAGAGGTGCATGAGGAAGTCGTGAGGCTAGACGAAACCATGACGCAAATTTGCGACGTGGCCATGTCGCGTATCGGCCCTCATGCGCCAAGCGGTGCGGTATACTGGTGGTCTGCTGAAATAGCAAAGCTCCGCAGAACATGTATTGAAGCGAGGCGCCCATACACACGATGCCGAAGACGTCGCCCACGCGATGAAGTTGAGGAGGAGCGCTTGTACAATACTTACAAGAGTGCCAAGATAGCACTTAAGCTGGCCATTAAATCGGCAAAAGACCTAGCAGAAGAGATCATGCTTGAGAGCCTCAATAATGATCCGTGGGGTAAGCCCTACAAGATGGTCATGAAAAAGCTTCGGCCCAGGGTTCCCCCTTTGACCGAAAGCCTACAGCCCCAACTGCTGAACTCAGTGGTGGACGCCCTGTTTCCTAACATACCTGAACAGGAACCACCGCGTATGACCACATCCAGGGAGGGAGACTTACCCTGGTTGAGTGCTCCTGAAGTTTCTGAGGGTGAGCTGAGGGCAGCACTACTGCGACTCCAGTCTAAAAATGTTGCTCCGGGACCAGATGGCATTCCCGGCCGTGCGTGGGTGTTGGCTCTTGGCCCGCTGGAGCCACAAGTTCGGGCATTATTTAGTGCTTGTTTGGAGCGGGGTCAGTTTCCGCGTCTGTGGAAAACGGGAAAACTGGTCCTGCTGCGAAAGGAAGGACGTCCTGCTGACTCGCCATCAGCATACCGACCAATAGTTCTGCTGAACGATTTGGGAAAGCTCCTCGAAAGAGTAATCTCAGCTCGAATCGTCCGCCATCTAGAGGAGACAGGCCCGGGCCTTAGTGAGCACCAGTTTGGTTTCCGCCGGGGTAGGTCCACAGTCGACGCCATTGCTCGGGTGAGAGCCTTGTCGGAGGACGCAACGTCTCGTGGCAAGGTTGTTCTGGCGGTGTCTCTTGACATCGCTAACGCTTTCAACACCTTGCCCTGGGGCACCATCAGAGAGGCATTGCGGTACCATGCACTTCCTGCATATTTGCGGCGCATAATAGAAGCCTACCTGTCGGACAGAGCTGTCGTATACCCTGTACGCGATGAATGGGTACGGCGAGAAGTGTCGCGCGGTGTTCCACAGGGGTCAGTCCTAGGACCACTGTTGTGGAACATCGGGTACGACTGGGTTCTGCGGGGCGGTAATTATCAGGGTGTTGACGTAACGTGCTACGCAGACGACACCCTTGTGACTGCGAGTGCTGGTAGCTTCAATGAGGCGCGTGAACTTGCTACGGCGGGCGTTGCCCAAGTCGTGGCACGAATTCAACGGTTGGGGTTGAAGGTAGCCCTAAATAAATCAGAAGCTTTGTGCTTCCACGGGCCAAGAATGGCTCCTCCAGCTGGTGCAGCCCTGGTAGTGGGTGGAGTTTCCATCGCTGTCGAGTCGACGATGAAATATCTCGGACTTGTTCTTGACAGTCGATGGAGGTTCGAGGAGCACTTCCGGCGACTTGCTCCCAAGCTCATTAGAGCAGCCGGGGCGCTTAGTCGGCTCCTCCCAAATGTGAATGGACCAAATGCTGGCTGCCGTCGTCTATACACAGGTGTTGTACGGTCGATGGCCCTATACGGGGCTCCTATCTGGGTAGACGCTCTGACTACCCGAACAAGGCCTCTGCTGCGGAGACCGCAGCGTGTCATGGCGGTCAGAGTAATAAGAGGATACCGTACAATATCCCACGAGGCAGCCTGTGTCTTGGCTGGAACCCCACCATGGGACCTAGACGCTATGGCTCTTGCTTGCGTGTACCAGAAGAAGGTGGACGCCCGAATACGGGGGGAACACCCCTCTCAGATGGAAATAGAAGGGTGGCGACGAGATGCGCAGGATGAGCTCCTCTCCCACTGGCAGCGGAGACTCGAAACACCCACTGCCGGTCACATGACCATTGAGGCAGTCCGTCCTGTGCTCAAGGAATGGACGAAAAGGAGGCACGGAGCGCTTACGTTCCATCTTGTACAGGTTCTTTCGGGGCACGGGTGCTTCGGAAAATACCTGTGCAAGGTGGCACGAAGAGAGCCCAGAGAGGAGTGTCATCAATGTGGGCATTCCACAGACACGGCAATACATACACTGGTGGAATGTCCGGCGTGGACTGAGCCACGCCGGTCTCTGGAAGCAATTCTGGGGCAGGACCTCTCATTGCCTACAGTGGTTAAAGCCATGGTGGGCAGTGAGACGGCTTGGAATGCGATTGTTTCCTTCAGCGAGGAAGTAATGAGGGAAAAGGAGGCAGCGGAGCGGATGAGAGAGGAAGACGTGGACTCTCATCCCATCCGCCGAAAGAGAATTGGGCACAGGCGAGCTGTCCACGACCGTCGCCTGCCCCCTTAAGCAGGACCTCCGGGTGGCAGACGTGGGGAGTCTGCCGCTCGCAAGAGTATAGGTCCTCTAGATGTAAGGCACGCCCAGTGTTCCTGGCGTGCCACCTTTCCGCTGAAAATAACGGACTTAAAGTCCTAACGCAGGGCCTGCTTTGGCGGGCACCACGGCTGGGTTACAGTAGAATGCGCGAGCGACCCTGTGCCCAACTAAACCAGTGACGAGATGGAACACCGTGGGGTTTTAGTCGGTAAGAGTCCGACATAACCTTTGCATTCCCCCAGATGCAAAGGTATCCATGAGGATTTCCCCACGTTAAAAAAAAAAAAAAAAAAAGGTTAGGTTAGGTTAGGTTAGGTTAGGTTAGGTTAGGTTAGGTTAGGTTAGGTTAGGTTAGGTTAGGTTAGGTTAGGTTAGGTTAGGTTAGGTTAGGTTAGGTTAGGTTAGGTTAGGTTAGGTTAGGTTAGGTTAGGTTAGGTTAGGTTAGGTTAGGTTAGGTTAGGTTAGGTTAGGTTAGGTTAGGTTAGGTTAGGTTAGGTTAGGTTAGGTTAGGTTAGGTTAGGTTAGGTTAGGTTAGGTTAGGTTAGGTTAGGTTAGGTTAGGTTAGGTTAGGTTAGGTTAGGTTAGGTTAGGTTAGGTTAGGTTAGGTTAGGTTAGGTTAGGTTAGGTTAGGTTAGGTTAGGTTAGGTTAGGTTAGGTTAGGTTAGGTTAGGTTAGGTTAGGTTAGGTTAGGTTAGGTTAGGTTAGGTTAGGTTAGGTTAGGTTAGGTTAGGTTAGGTTAGGTTAGGTTAGGTTAGGTTAGGTTAGGTTAGGTTAGGTTAGGTTAGGTTAGGTTAGGTTAGGTTAGGTTAGGTTAGGTTAGGTTAGGTTAGGTTAGGTTAGGTTAGGTTAGGTTAGGTTAGGTTAGGTTAGGTTAGGTTAGGTTAGGTTAGGTTAGGTTAGGTTAGGTTAGGTTAGGTTAGGTTAGGTTAGGTTAGGTTAGGTTAGGTTAGGTTAGGTTAGGTTAGGTTAGGTTAGGTTAGGTTAGGTTAGGTTAGGTTAGGTTAGGTTAGGTTAGGTTAGGTTAGGTTAGGTTAGGTTAGGTTAGGTTAGGTTAGGTTAGGTTAGGTTAGGTTAGGTTAGGTTAGGTTAGGTTAGGTTAGGTTAGGTTAGGTTAGGTTAGGTTAGGTTAGGTTAGGTTAGGTTAGGTTAGGTTAGGTTAGGTTAGGTTAGGTTAGGTTAGGTTAGGTTAGGTTAGGTTAGGTTAGGTTAGGTTAGGTTAGGTTAGGTTAGGTTAGGTTAGGTTAGGTTAGGTTAGGTTAGGTTAGGTTAGGTTAGGTTAGGTTAGGTTAGGTTAGGTTAGGTTAGGTTAGGTTAGGTTAGGTTAGGTTAGGTTAGGTTAGGTTAGGTTAGGTTAGGTTAGGTTAGGTTAGGTTAGGTTAGGTTAGGTTAGGTTAGGTTAGGTTAGGTTAGGTTAGGTTAGGTTAGG